>JAINUT010002166.1:0-390895 GCA_020205555.1 Panax stipuleanatus
AGGAGGGTTACTCCCCTTTTTATAGTGTTACCTCGGAGGAAAAAATCAACTAAAACAGCCTAACTCTGCCAACCTTCATGCCTAACTCACATATTCTCTGCCTACTTCTCATTTTTCCTTGTTTGAGGACCTTCATATTGTTCCATTGGTTGCTTCAAATTTACAAAGAAAGAGGTGATTAAGTTGTATCTTCTATCGTTCTACTTTGATTAGCGTCAAAAGGAGAACCCATGACTATCACGTTCAAAACCATGCGTACATCTCACCACAGTCTTCATTTAGGGAGACCTTCTATTATTTCATGGTGCTCTAAAATTGTCAAAGAAAGAGGTGATTAGGAGTCCTATAACTTCGTTCTAGTTTGATTAGCATTAAAAGGAGCAATCCATGACTATCGCGTTCAAATGATGCGTACATCTCCACAAGTCTTATTTAAGAGACTTTCTTATTTTTTCATTTGTTCTCTAAAATTATCAAAGAAATAGATGATTATGAGTCCTATTACTTAGTTCTTAATTGATAGCATCAAAAGGAGCATTCCATGGACTATCGCGTAAAAACGATGTATACATCACACAAGTCTTGATTTAGGGGAGAACTTCTTATTATTTCCTTGGTTCCCTCAAATTATCAAAGAAAGAGGTGATATGAGTCCTATGACTTCTTTCTATTTAGATTAGCATAAATGAGCAATCTTATCAGTAGCGCCTTCAAAACGATCCGACAATCTCACACAAGTCGTCATTAGGGAGACCTTCTTATGGTTTCATTAGTTCTCACAAATTATCAAAATATAGGTGATTATGAGTCATATTACTTCATTCTAGTTGAAATTAGCATCAAAAGGAGCAATCCATCAATATCGCGTCCCAAAACGATGCGTAGATCTCACACAAGTCTTCATTTAGGGAGACCTTCATATTGTTTCATTAGTTGTATCAAATTACAAAGAAAGAGGTGATTAAGAGTTGTATTACTTCGTTCTACTTTGATTAGCGTTAAAAGGAGAAACCCATGACTGTGACGTTCAAAACCATGCGTACATCTCACACAAGTCTTCATTTAGGGAGATCTTATTGTTTCATTGGTGTTCTAAAATTGTCAAAGAAATAGGTGATTAGGAGTCTTATAACTTCGTTCTTGTTTGATTAGCGTCAAAAGGAGCAATTCCATGACTATCGCGTTCAAAACCATGCATACATCTCACATAAGTCTTCATTTAAAGAGACATTCTTATCGTTTCATTGGATCTCTAAAATTGTCAAAGAAAGAGGTGATTAGGAGTTCTATTACTTCATTCTAATATGATTAGCATCAAAAGGAGAAATCCCATGACTATCGCGTTAAAAACGATGCGTAGTACATCTTACACAAGTCTTGATTTAGGAAGACCTTCTTATTGTTTCATTGGTTTTCTTAAATTGTCAATGAAAGAAGTTTTTATGAGTCCTATGACGACGTTCTAGTTTGATTTGCATCAACAGGAGCAATCCTATCACTAGTGCCATCAAAACGATCCGTACATCTCACACACGTCTTCATTTAGGAATACCTTTGTATTGTTTCATTAGTTCTCTCAAATTGTAAAAATATAGGTGATTATGAGTCCTATTACATCGTTCTAGTTGAAGAAAGAATCAAAAGGAGCAATCCCATCACTATCGCGTCCAAAACGATGCGTAGATCTCACACAAGTCTTCATTTAGGAAGACCTTCATATTGTTCCATTGGTTGTTTCAAATTTACAAAGAAATAGGTGATTAAGAGTTGTATTACTTCGTTCTACTTTGATTAGCGTCAAAAGGAGAAACCCATGACTATCACGTTCAAAACCACGCGTACATCTCACACAAGTCTTCATTTAGGGAGACCTTCTTATTATTTCATGGTGATCTAAAAGTGTCAAAGAAAGAGGTGATTAGGAGTCCTATAACTTCGTTCTAGTTTGATTAGCATCAAAAGGAGCAATCCCATGACTATCGCGTTCAAAACGATGCGTACATCTCACACAAGTCTTTATTTAAAGAGACTTTCTTATTATTTCATTTGTTCTCTAAAATTATCAAAGAAAGAGATGATTATGAGTCCTATTACTTCGTTCTAATTTGATTAGCATCAAAAGGAGCATTCCATGACTATCGCGTAAAAAACGATGTCTACATCTCACACAAGTCTTGATTTAGGGGAGAACTTCGTATTATTTCCTTGGTTCCCTCAAATTATCAAAGAAAGAGGTGATTATGAGTCCTATGACTTCTTTCTATTTAGATTAGCATTAAATGGAGCAATCTTATCAACAGCGCCTTCAAAACGATTCGCACATCTCACACAAGTCTTCATTTAGGAAGACCTTTTTATTGTTTCATTAGTTCTCTCAAATTGTAAAAATATAGGTGATTATGAGTCCTATTACATCGTTCTAGTTGAAGATAGAATCAAAAGGAGCAATCCCATCACTATCGCGTCCAAACCGATGCGTAGATCTCACACAAGTCTTCATTTAGGGAGACCTTCATATTGTTCCATTGGTTGTTTAAAATTTATGAAGAAAGAGGTGATTAAAAGTTGTATTACTTCGTTCTACTTTGATTAGCGTCAAAAGGAGAAACCAATGACTATCACGTTCAAAACCATGCGTACATCTCACACAAGTCTTCATTTAGGGAGACCTTCTTATTATTTCATGGTGATCTAAAATTGTCAAAGAAAGAGGTGATTAGGAGTCCTATAACTTCGTTCAAGTTTGATTAGCATCAAAAGGAGCAATCCCATGACTATCGCGTAGTTTTTATTTAAAGAGACTTTCTTATTGTTTCATCTGTTCTCTAAAATTATCAAAGAAAGAGATGATTATGAGTCCTATTACTTCGTTCTAATTTGATTAGCTTCAAAAGGTGCATTCCATGACTATCGCGTAAAAAACGATGTCTACAACTCACACAAGTCTTGATTTAGGCGAGAACTTCTTATTGTTTCATTGGTTCCCTCAAATTATCAAAGAAAGAGGTGATTATGAGTCCTATGACTTCTTTCTATTTAGATTAGCATTAAATGGAGCAATCCTATCAATAGCGCCTTCAAAACGATTCGCACATCTCAAACAAGTCTTCATTTAGGGAGACCTTCTTTTTATTTCATGGTGCTCTAAAATTGTCAAAGAAAGAGGTGATTAGGAGTTCTATAACTTCGTTCTAGTTTGATTAGCATCAAAAGGAGCAATCCCATGACTATTGCGTTCAAAACGATGCGTACATCTCACACAAGTCTTTATTTAAAGAGACTTTCTTATTGTTTCATTTGTTCTCTAAAATTATCAAAGAAAGAGATGATTATGAGTCCTATTACTTCGTTCCAATTTGATTAGCATCAAAAGGAGCATTCCATGACTATCGCGTAAAAAACGAAGTGTACATCTCACAGAAGTCTTGATTTAGGGGAGAACTTGTTAGTGTTTCATTGGTTCCCTCAAATTATAAAAGAAAGAGGTGATTATGAGTCATATGACTTCTTTCTATTTAGATTTGCATTAAATTGAGCAATCTTATCAATAGCGTCTTCAAAACGATCAGCACATCTCACACAAGTCTTCATTCAGGGAGACCTTCTTATTGTTTCATTAGTTCTCACAAATTATCAACATATAGGTGATTATAAGTCATATTACTTCGTTCTAGTTGAAATTAGCATCAAAAGGAGCAATCCAATTGATATCGCGTCCAAAACAATGCGTAGATCTCACACAATTCTTCATTTAGGGAGACCTTCATATTGTTTCATTAGTTGTATCAAATTTACAAAGAAAGAGGTGATTAAGAGTTGTATTACTTCGTTCTACTTTGATTAGCGTTAAAAGGACAAACCCATGACTGTGACGTTCAAAACCATGCGTACATCTCACACAAGTCTTCATTTAGGGAGATCTTATTGTTTCATTGGTGTTCTAAAATTGTTGAGGAAATAGGTGATTAGCAGTCCTATAACTTCGTTCTTGTTTGATTAGCATCAAAAGGAGTAATTCCATGACTATCGCGTTCAAAACCATGCATACATCTCACACAAGTCTTCATTTAAGGAGACATTCTTATCATTTCATTGGTTCTCTAAAATTGTCAAAGAAAGAGGTGATTAGGAGTTCTATTACTTCGTTCTAATATGATTAGCATCAAAAGGAGCAATCCCATGACTATCGCGTTAAAAACGATTCGTAGTACATCTCACACAAGTCTTGATTTAGGAAGACCTTCTTATTGTTTCATTGGTTTTCTCAAATTGTCAATGAAAGAGGTTTTTATGAGTCCTATGACTACGTTCTAGTTTGATTTGCATCAAAAGGAGCAATCCTATCACTAGTGCCTTCAAAACGATCCGTACATCTCACTCAAGTCTTCATTTAGGAAGACCTTCTTTTTGTCTCATTAGTTCTTTCAAATTGTAAAAATATAGGTGATTATGAGTCCTATTACATCGTTCTAGTTGAAGATAGAATCAAAAGGAGCAATCCCATCACTATCGCGTCCAAAACGATGAGTAGATCTCACATAAGTCTTCAATTAGGGAGACCTTCATATTGTTCCATTGGTTGTTTCAAATTTACAAATAAAGAGGTGATTAAGAGTTGTATTACTTCGTTCTACTTTGATTAGCTTCAAAAGGAGAAACCCGTGACAATCACGTTCAAAACCATGCGTACATCTCACACAAGTCTTCATTTAGGGAAACCTTCTTATTATTTCATTGGTGCTCTAAAATTGTCAAAGAAAGTGGTGATTAGGAGTCCTATAACTTCGTTCTTGTTTGATTAGCATCAAAAGGAGCAATCCCATGACTATCGCGTTCAAAACGATGCGTACATCTCACACAAGTCTTTATTTAAAGAGACTTTCTTATTGGTTCATTTGTTCTCTAAAATTATCAAAGAAAAAGATGATTATGAGTCCTATTACTTCGTTCTAATTTGATTAGCAACAAAAGGAGCATTCCATGACTGTCGAGTTAAAAACGGTGTGTACATCTCACACAAGTCTTGATTTAGGGGAGAACTTCTTATTGTTTCATTGGTTCCCTCAAATTATAAAAGAAAGAGGTGATTATGAGTCCTATGACTTCTTTCTATTTAGATTAGCATTAAATGGAGCAATCCTATCAATAGCGCCTTCAAAACGATTCGCACATCTCAAACAAGTCTTCATTTAGGGAGACCTTCTTTTTATTTCATGGTGCTCTAAAATTGTCAAAGAAAGAGGTGATTAGGAGTTCTATAACTTCGTTCTAGTTTGATTAGCATCAAAAGGAGCAATCCCATGACTATCGCGTTCAAAACGATGCGTACATCTCACACAAGTCTTTATTTAAAGAGACTTTCTTATTGTTTCATTTGTTCTCTAAAATTATCAAAGAAAGAGATGATTATGAGTCCTATTACTTCGTTCCAATTTGATTAGCATCAAAAGGAGCATTCCATGACTATCGCGTAAAAAACGAAGTGTACATCTCACAGAAGTCTTGATTTAGGGGAGAACTTGTTAGTGTTTCATTGGTTCCCTCAAATTATAAAAGAAAGAGGTGATTATGAGTCATATGACTTCTTTCTATTTAGATTAGCATTAAATTGAGCAATCTTATCAATAGCGTCTTCAAAACGATCAGCACATCTCACACAAGTCTTCATTTAGGGAGACCTTCTTATTGTTTCATTAGTTCTCACAAATTATCAAAATATAGGTGATTATGAGTCATATTACTTCGTTCTAGTTGAAATTAGCATCAAAAGGAGCAATCCAATCAATATCGCGTCCAAAACGATGCGTAGATCTCACACAAGTCTTCATTTAGGGAGACCTTCATATTGTTTCATTAGTTGTATCAAAATTACAAAGAAAGAGGTGATTAAGAGTTGTATTACTTCGTTCTACTTTGATTAGCGTTAAAAGGAGAAACCCATGACTGTGACGTTCAAAACCATGCGTACATCTCACACAAGTCTTCATTTAGGGAGATCTTATTGTTTCATTGGTGTTCTAAAATTGTCAAAGAAATAGGTGATTAGGAGTCCTATAACTTCGTTCTTGTTTGATTAGCATCAAAAGGTGCAATTCCATGACTATCGCGTTCAAAACCATGCATACATCTCACACAAGTCTTCATTTAAGGAGACATTCTTATCATTTCATTGGTTCTCTAAAATTATCAAAGAAAGAGGTGATTAGGAGTTCTATTACTTCGTTCTAATTTGATTAGCATCAAAAGGAGCAATCCCATGACTATCGCGTTAAAAACGATGCGTAGTACATCTCACACAAGTCTTGATTTAGGAAGACCTTCTTATTATTTTATTGGTTTTCTCAAATTGTCAATGAAAGAGGTTTTTATGAGTTCTATGACTACGTTCTAGTTTGATTTGCATCAAAAGGAGCAATCCTATCACTAGTGCCTTCAAAACGATCCGTACATCTCACACAAGTCTTCATTTAGGAAGACCTTCTTATTGTTTCATTAGTTCTCTCAAATTGAAAAAATATAGGTGATTATGAGTCCTATTACATCGTTCTAGTTGAAGATAGAATCAAAAGGAGCAATCCCATCACTATCGCGTCCAAAACGATACGTAGATCTCACACAAGTCTTCATTTAGGGAGACCTTCATATTGTTCCATTTGTTGTTTCAAATTTACAAAGAAAGAGGTGATTAAGAGTTGTATTACTTCGTTCTACTTTGATTAGAGTCAAAAGGAGAAACCCATGACTATCACGTTCAAAACCATGTGTACATCTCACACAAGTCTTCATTTAGGGAGACCTTCTTATTATTTCATTGGTGCTCTAAAATTGTCAAAGAAAGAGGTGATTAGGAGTTCTATAACTTTGTTATAGTTTCATTAGCATCAAAAAAAGCAATCCCATGACTATCGCGTTCAAAACGATGCGTACATCTCACACAAGTCTTTATTTAAAGAGACTTTCTTATTGTTTCATTTGTTCTCTAAAATTATCAAAGAAAGAGATGATTATGACTCCTATTACTTCGTTCTAATTTGATTAGCATCAAAAGGAGCATTCCATGACTATCACGTAAAAAACGATGTGTACATCTCACACAAGTCTTGATTTAGGTGAGAACTTCTTATTATTTCATTGGTTCCCTCAAATTATCCAAAAAAGTGGTGATTATGAGTCCTATGACTTCTTTCTATTTAGATTAGCATTAAAAGGAGCAATCCTATCAGTAACGCCTGCAAAACGATTCGCGCATCTCAAACAATTCTTTATTTAGGGAGACCTTCTTATTATTTCATTAGTTCTCACAAATTGTCAAAATATAGGTGATTATGAGTCATATTACTTCGTTCTAGTTGAAATTAGCATCAAAAGGAGCAATCCAATCAATATCGCGTCCAAAACGATGCGTAGATCTCACACAAGTCTTCATTTAGGAAGACCTTCATATTGTTTCATTGGTTGTATCAAATTTACAAAGAAGGTGATTAAAAGTTGTATTACATCGTTCTTCTTTGATTAGCGTTAAAAGGACAAACCCATGACTGTGGCGTTCAAAACCATGCGTACATATCACACAAGTCTTCATTTAGGGAGACCTTATTGTTTCATTGGTGTTCTAAAATTTTTAAAGAAATAGGTAATTAGGAGTCCTATAACTTAGTTCTTGTCTGATTAGCATCAAAAGGAGCAATTCCATGACAATCGCATTCAAAACCATGCATACATCTCACACAAGTCTTCATTTAAC
The DNA here is from genome assembly GCA_020205555.1 of Panax stipuleanatus. NCBI lineage: Eukaryota > Viridiplantae > Streptophyta > Magnoliopsida > Apiales > Araliaceae > Panax > Panax stipuleanatus. Next base: position 7,745 of record JAINUT010002166.1, read on the forward strand.
GAGACCTTCTTATTGTTTCATTGGTTCTCTAAAATTGTCAAAGAAAGAGGTGATTAGGAGTTCTATTACTTCGTTATAATATGATTAGCATCAAAAGGAGCAATCCCATGACTATCGCGTTAAAAACGATGAGTAGTGCATCTCACACAAGTCATGATTTAGGAAGAACTTCTTATTCTTTCATTGGTTTTCTCAAATTGTCAATGAAAGAGGTTTTTACGAGTCCTATGACTTCGTTCTAGTTTGATTTGCATCAAAAGGAGCAATCCTACCACTAGTGCCTTCAAAACGATCCGTACATCTCACACAAGTCTTTATTTAGGAAGACCTTCTTATTGTTTCATTAGTTCTCTCAAATTGTAAAAATATAGGTTATTATGAGTCCTATTACATCGTTCTAGTTGAACATAGAATCAAAAAGAGCAATCCCATCACTATCGCGTCCAAAACGATGCGTAGATCTCACACAAGTCTTCATTTAGGGAGACCTTCATATTGTTCCATTGGTTGTTTCAAATTTATAAAGAAAGAGGTGATTAAGAGTTGTATTACTTTGTTCTACTTTCATTAGAGTCAAAAGGAGAAACCCATGACTATCACGTTCAAAACCATGCGTACATCTCACACAAGTCTTCATTTAGGGAGACCATATTATTATTTCATTGGTGCTCTAAAATTGTCAAGGAAAGAGGTGATTAGGAGTTCTATAACTTCTTTCTAGTTTGATTAGCATCAAAAGGGGCAATCCCATGACTATCGCTTTCAAAACGATGCGTACATCTCACACAAGTCTTTATTTAAAGAGACTTTCTTATTGGTTCATTTGTTCTCTAAAATTATCAAAGAAAAAGATGATTATGAGTCCTATTACTTCGTTCTAATTTGATTAGCAACAAAAGGAGCATTCCATGACTGTCGAGTTAAAAACGGTGTGTACATCTCACACAAGTCTTGATTTAGGGGAGAACTTCTTATTGTTTCACTGGTTCCCTCAAATTATCAAAGAAAGAGGTGATTATGAGTCCTATGACTTCTTTCTATTCAGATTAGCATTAAATGGAGCAATCCTATCAATAGCGCCTTCAAAATGATTCGCACATCTAAAACAAGTCTTCATTTAGGGAGACCTTCTTATTGTTTCATTAGTTCTCACAAATTGTCAAAATATAGGTGTTTATGAGTAATATTACTTCGTTCTAGTTGAAATTAGCATCAAAAGGAGCAATCCAATAAATATCGCGTCCAAAATGATGCGTAGATCTCACACAAGTCTTCATTTAGGGAGTCCATCATATTGTTTCATTGGTTGTATCAAATTTACAAAGAAAGAGGTGATTAAGAGTTGTATTACTTCGTTCTACTTTGATTAGCGTTAAAAGGAGAAACCCATGACTGTGGCGTTCAAAACCATACGTACATCTCACACAAGTCTTCATTTAAGGAGACCTTATTGTTTCATTGGTGTTCTAAAATTGTCAAAGAAATAGGTGATTAGGAGTCATATAACTTCGTTCTTGTTTGATTAGCATCAAAAGGAGCAATTCCATGACTATCGCGTTCAAAACCATGCATATATCTCACACAAGCATTCATTTAAGGAGACCTTCTTACTGATTCATTGGTTCTCTAAAATTGTCAAAGAAAGAGGTGATTAGGAGTTCTATTACTTCGATCTAATATAATTAGCATCAAAAGGAGCAATCCCATGACATTCGCCTTAAAAACCATGCGTACATCTCACACAAGTCTTCATTTAGGGAAAACTTCTTATTATTTCATTGGTTCTCTAAAATTGTCAAAGAAAGAGTTGATTGGGAGTCCTTTAACTTTGTTCTAGTTTGATTAGCATCAAAATGAGCAATCCCATGACTATCGCGTTCAAAAAGATGCGTACATCTCACACAAGTCTTTATTTAAAGAGACTTTCTTATTGTTTCATTTGTTCTCTAGAATTATCAAAGAAAGAGATGATTATGGGTCCTGTTACTTCGTTCTAATTTGATTAACATCAAAATAAGCATTCCATGACTATCGCGTAAAAAACGATGTGTACATCTCACACAAGTCTTGATTTAGAAGAGGACTTCTTATTGTTTCATTGGTACGCTGAAATTATCAAAGAAAGAGGTGATTATGAGTCCTATTACTTCTTTCTATTTAGATTAACTTTAAATGGAGCAATCCTATCAATAGCGCCTTCAAAACGATTCGCTCATCTCAAACAAGTCTTCATTTAGGGAGACCTTCTTATTGTTTTATTAGTTCTCACAAATTGTCAAAATATAGGTGATTATGAGTCATATTACTTCGTTCTAGTTGAAATTAGCATCAAAAGGAGCAATCCAATCAATATCGCGTCCAATACGTTGCGTAAATCTCACACAAGTCTTCATTGAGGAAGACCTTCATATTGTTTCATTGGTTGTACCAAATTTACAAAGAAAGAGGTGATTAAGAGTTGTATTACTTCGTTCTACTTTGATTAGCGTTAAAAGGACAAACCCATGACTGTGGCGTTCAAAACCATGCGTACATCTCACACAAGTCTTCATTTAGGGAGACCTTATTGTTTCATTGGTATTCTAAAATTGTCAAAGAAATAGGTGATTAGGACTCCTATAACTTCGTTCTTGTTTGATTAGCATCAAAAGGAGTAATTCCATGATAATCGCGTTCAAAACCATGCATATATTTCACACAAGCATTCATTTAAGGAGACCTTCTTATTGTTTCATTGGTTCTCTAAAATTGTCAAAGAAAGAGGTGATTAGGAGTTCTATTACTTCGTTCTAATATGATTAGCATCAAAAGGAGCAATCCCATGACTATCGCGTTAAAAACGATGTGTAGTACATCTCACACAAGTCTTGATTTAGGAAGACCTTCTTATTGTTTCATTGGTTTTCTCAAATTGTCAATGAAAGAGATTTTATGAGTCCTATGACTACGTTCTAGTTTGATTTGCATCAAAAAGAGCAATCCTATCACTAGTGTCTTCAAAACGATCCGTACATGTCACACAAGTCTTCATGTAGGAAGACCTTCTTATTGTTTCATTAGTTCTCTCAAATTATAAAAATATAGGTGATTATGAGTCCTATTACATCGTTCTAGTTGAAGATAGAATCAAAAGGAGCAATCCCATCACTATCGCGTCCAAAACGATGCGTAGATCTCACACAAGTCTTCATTTAGGGAGACCTTCATATTGTTCCATTGGTTGTTTCAAATTTACAAAGAAAGAGGTGATTAAGAGTTGTATTACTTCGTTCTACTTTGATTAGCGTCAAAAGGAGAAAACCGTGATAATCACGTTCAAAACCATGCGTACATCTCACACAATACTTCATTTAGGGAGACCTTCTTATTATTTCATTGGTGCCCTAAAATTGTCAAAGAAAGAGGTGATTAGGAGTCCTATAACTTCGTTCTAGTTTGATTAGCATCAAAAGGAGCAATCCCATGACTATCGCGTTCAAAATGATGCGTACATCTCACACAAGTCTTTATTTAAACAGACTTTCTAATTGTTTCATTTGTTCTCTAAAATTATCAAAGAAAGAGATGATTATGAGTCCTATTACTTCGTTCTAATTTGATTAGTATGAAAAGGAGCATTCCATGACGATTGCGTTAAAAACGATGTGTACATCTCACACAAGTCTTGATTTAGGGGAGAACTTCTTATTGTTTCATTTGTTCCCTCAAATTATCAAAGAAAGAGGTGATTATGAGTCCTATGACTTCTTTCTATTTAGATTAGCATTAAATGGAGCAATCCTATCAATAGCGCCTTCAAAATGATCCATACATCTCACACAAGTCTTCATTTAGGGTGACCTTCTTATTATTTCATTAATTCTCTCACATTATAAAAATATAGGTGATTATGAGTCATATTACTTCGTTCTAGTTGAAATTAGCATCAAAAGGAGCAATCCAATCAATATCGCGTCCAAAACGATGGGGTAGATCTCACACAAGTCTTCATTTAGGGAGACCTTCATATTGTTTCATTGGTTGTATCAAATTTACAAAGAAAGAGGTGATTAAGAGTTGTATTACTTCGTTTTACTTTGATTAGCGTTAAAAGGACAAACCCATGACTGTGGCGTTCAAAACCATGCGTACATCTCACACAAGTCTTCATTTGGGGAGACCTTATTGTTTCATTGGTGTTCTAAAATTGTCAAAGAAATAGGTGATTAGGAGTCATATAACTTCGTTCTTGTTTGATTAGCATCAAAAGGAGCAATTCCATGACTATCGCGTTCAAAACCATGCATACATCTCACACAAGTCTTCATTAAAGAAGACCTTCTTATTGTTTCTTTGGTTCTCTCAAATTGTCAATGAAAGAGGTTTTTATGAGTCCTATGACTACGTTCTAGTTTGATTAGCATCAAAAGGAGCAATCCCATGACTATCGCGTTAAAAAGGATGCGTAGTACATCTCACGCAAGTCTTGATTTAGGAATACCTTATTATTGTTTAATTGGTTTTCTCAAATTGTCAATGAAAGAGGTTTTTACGAGTCCTATGACTTCGTTCTAGTTTGATTTGCATCAAAAGGAGTAATTCCATGATTATCGCTTTCAAAACCATGCATATATCTCACACAAGCATTCATTTAAGGAGACCTTCTTATTGTTTCATTGGTTTTCTAAAATTGTCAAAGAAAGAGGTGATTAGGAGTTCTATTACTTCGTTCTAATATGATTAGCATCAAAAGGAGCAATCCCATGACTATCGCGTTAAAAACGATGTGTAGTACATCTCACACAAGTCTTGATTTAGGAAGACCTTCTTATTGTTTCATTGGTTTTCTCAAATTGTCAATGAAAGAGATTTTTATGAGTCCTATGACTACGTTCTAGTTTGATTTGCATCAAAAGGAGCAATCCTATCACTAGTGCCTTCAAAACGATCTGTACATCTCACACAAGTCTTCATGTTGGAAGACCTTCTTATTGTTTCATTAGTTCTCTCAAATTATAAAAATATAGGTGATTATGAGTCCTATTACATCGTTCTAGTTGAAGATAGAATCAAAACGAGCAATCCCATCACTATCGCGTCCAAAACGATGCGTAGATCTCACACAAGTCTTCATTTAGGGAGACCTTCATATTGTTCCATTGGTTGTTTCAAATTTACAAAGAAAGAGGTGATTAAGAGTTGTATTACTTTGTTCTACTTTGATTATCGTCAAAAGGAGAAACCCATGACAATCACGTTCAAAACCATGCGTACGTCTCACACAATACTTCATTTAGGGAGACCTTTTTATTATTTCATTGGTGCTCTAAAATTGTCAAAGAAAGAGGTGATTAGGAGTCCTATAACTTCGTTCTAGTTTGATTAGCATCAAAAGGAGCAATCCCATGACTATCGCGTTCAAAATGATGCGTACATCTCACACAAGTCTTTATTTAAAGAGACTTTCTTATTGTTTCATTTGTTCTCTAAAATTATCAAAGAAAGAGATGATTATGAGTCCTATTACTTCGTTCTAATTTGATTAGCATCAAAAGGAGCATTCCATGACTATCGCGTTAAAAACGGTGTGTACATCTCATACAAGTCTTGATTTAGGGGAGAACTTCTTATTGTTTCATTGGTTCCCTCAAATTATCAAAGAAAGAGGTGATTATAAGTCCTATGACTTCTTTCTATTTAGATTAGCATTAAATGGAGCAATCATATCAATAGCGCCTTCAAAACGATTCGCACATCTCAAACAAGTCTTCATTTAGGGAGACCTTATTTTTTTTCATTAATTTTTTTTTGCTAATTCAAGCTGAAATCTTAACATTCTTGCCTTGGGAAGGAATGGATCCCAAGACCTCTTAGACTCAAAGCCTTATAAATAGTTGTTTTACCATTGAGTCAAGAGGGACTTGGTGGGAGACCTTCTTATTGTTTCTTTAGTTCTCACAAATTGTCAAAATATAGGTGATTATGAGTCATATTACTTCGTTCTAGTTGAAGTTAGAATCAAAAGCAGCAAACCAATCAATATCGCGTCCAAAACGATGCGTAGATCTCACACAAGTCTTCATTTAGGGAGACCATCATATTATTTCATTGGTTGTATCAAATTTACAAATAAAGAGGTGATGAAGAGTTGTATTACTTCGTTCTACTATGATTAGAGTTAAAAGGACAAACCCATGACTGTGGCGTTCAAAACCATGCGTACATCTCACACAAGTCTTCATTTAGGGAGACCTTATTGTTTCATTGGTGTTCTAAAATTGTCAAAGAAATAGGTGATTAGGAGTCATGTAACTTCGTTCTTGTTTGATTAGCATCAAAAGGAGCAATTCCATGACTATCGCATTCAAAACCATCCATATATCTCACACAAGCATTCCTTTAAGGAGATCTTCTTATTGTTTCATTGGTTCTCTAAAATTGTCAAAGAAAGAGGTGACTAGGAGTTTTATTACTTCGTTCTAATATAATTAGCATCAAAAGGAGCAGTCCCATGACTATTGCGTTAGAAACGATGAGTAGTACATCTCACACAAGTCTTGATTTAGGAAAACCTTCTTATTGTTTCATTGGTTTTCTCAAATTGTCATTGAAAGAGGTTTTTTACGAGTCCTATGACTTCGTTCTAGTTTGATTTGCATCAAAAGGAGAAATTCTATCACTAGTGCCTTCAAAACGAACCGTACATCTCACACAAGTCTTCATTTAGGAAGACCTTCTTATTATTTCATTAGTTCTCTTAAATTGTAAAAATATAGGTGATTATGAGTCCTATTACATCGTTCTAGTTGAAGATAGAATCAAAAGGAGCAATCCCATCACTATCGCGTCCAAAACGATGAGTAGATCTCACACAAGTCTTCAATTAGGGAGACCTTCATATTGTTCCATTGGTTGTTTCAAATTTACAAAGAAAGAGGTGATTAAGAGTTGTATTACTTCGTTCTACTTTGATTATCGTCAAAAGGAGAAACCCATGACAATCACGTTCAAAACCATGCGTCCATCTCACACAAGTCTTCATTTAGGGAGACCTTCTTATTATTTCATTGGTGCTCTAAAATTGTCAAAGAAAGAGGTGATTAGGAGTTCTATAACTTCGTTCTAGTTTGATTAGCATCAAAAGGAGAAATCCAATCAATATCGCGTCCAAAACGATGCGTAGATCTCACACAAGTCTTCATTTAGGGAGACCTTCATATTGTTTCATTGGTTGTATCAAATTTACAAAGAAAGAGGTGATTAAGAGTTGTATTACTTCGTTTTACTTTGATTAGCGTTAAAAGGACAAACCCATGACTGTGGCGTTCAAAACCATGCGTACATCTCACACAAGTCTTCATTTAGGGAGACCTTATTGTTTCATTGGTGTTCTAAAATTGTCAAAGAAATAGGTGATTAGGTGTCATATAACTTCGTTCTTGTTTGATTAGCATCAAAAGGAGCAATTCCATGACTATCGCATTCAAAACCATGCATATATCTCACACAACCATTCCTTTAAGGAGACCTTCTTATTGTTTCATTGGTTCTCTAAAATTGTGAAAGAAAGAGATGATTAGGAGTTCTATTACTTCGTTCTAATATGATTAGCATCAAAAGGAGCAATCCCATGACTATCGCGTTAAAAACGATGAGTAGTGCATCTCACACAAGTCTTGATTTAGGTAGACCTTCTTATTGTTTCATTGGTTTTCTCAAATTGTCAATGAAAGAGATTTTTATGAGTCCTATGACTACGTTCTAGTTCAATTTGCATCAAAAGGAGCAATCCTATCACTAGTGCCTTCAAAACGGTTCGTACATCTCACACAAGTCTTCATGTAGGAAGACCTTCTTATTGTTTCATTAGTTCTCTCAAATTGTAAAAATATAGGTGATTATGAGTCCTATTACATCGTTCTAGTTGAAGATAGAATCAAAAGGAGCAATCCCATCACTATCGCGTCCAAAACGATGCGTAGATCTCATACAAGTCTTTATTTAGGGTGACCATCATATTGTTCCATTGGTTGTTTCAAATTTACAAAGAAAGAGGTGATTAAGAGTTGTATTACTTCGTTCTACTTTGATTATCGTCCAATGGAGAAACCCATGACAATCACGTTCAAAACCTTGCGTACATCTCACACAAGTCTTCATTTAGGGAGACCTTATTGTTTCATTGGTTTTCTAAAATTGTTTAAGAAATAGGTGATTAGGAGTCATATAACTTCGTTCTTGTTTGATTAGCATCAAAAGGTGCAATTCCATGACTATCGCGTTCAAAACCATGCATACATATCCCACAAGTCTTTATTTAAGGAGACCTTCTTATTGTTTCATTGGTTCTCTAAAATTGTCAAAGAAAGAGGTGATTAGGAGTTCTATTACTTCGTTCTAATATGATTAGCATCAAAAGGAGCAATCCCATGGCTATCGCGTTAAAAACGATGCGTAGTACATCTCACACAAGTCTTGATTTAGGAAGACCTTCTTATTGTTTCATTGGTTTTCTCAAATTGTCAATGAAAGAGATTTTTATGAGTCCTATGACTACGTTCTAGTTTGATTTGCATCAAAAGGAGCAATCCTATCACTAGTGCCTTGAAAACGATCCGTACATCTCACACAAGTCTTCATGTAGGAAGACCTTCTTATTGTTTCAATAGTTCTCTCAAATTATAAAAATATAGGTGATTATGAGTCCTATTACATCGTTCTAGTTGAAGATAGAATCAAAAGGAGCAATCTCATCACTATCGCGTCCAAAACGATGCGTAGATCTCACACAAGTCTTCATTTAGGTAGACCTTCATATTGCTCCATTGGTTGTTTCAAATTTACAAAGAAAGAGGTGATTAAGAGTTGTATTACTTCGTTCTACTTTGATTATCGTTAAAAGGACAAACCCATGACAATCACGTTCAAAACCATGCGTACATCTCACACAATACTTCATTTAGGGAGACCTTCTTATTATTTCATTGGTGCTCTAAAATTGTCAAAGAAAGAGGTGATTAGGAGTCCTATAACTTCTTTCTAGTTTGATTAGCATCAAAAGGAGCAATCACATGACTATCGCGTTCAAAATGATGCGTACATATCACACAAGTCTTTATTTAAAGAGACTTTCTTATTGTTTCATTTGTTCTCTAAAATTATCAAAGAAAAATATGATTATGAGTCCTATTACTTCGTTCTAATTTGATTAGCATCAAAATAAGCATTCCATGACTATCGCGTAAAAAACGATGTGTACATCTCACACAAGTCTTGATTTAGGGGAGAACATCTTATTATTTCATTGGTTCCCTCAAATTATCAAAGAAATTGGTGATTATGAGTCCTATGACTTCTTTCCAATTTGATTAGCATTAAATGGAGCAATCCTATCAATAGCGCCTTCAAAAATGATTCGCACATCTCAAACAAGTCTTCATTTAGGGAGACCTTCTTTTTTTTTTTTTTTTTTGCTAATTCAAGCTGAAATCTTAACTTTCTTGCCTTGGGCAGGAATGGATCCCATGACCTCTTGGACTCAAAACCTTATAAATAGTTGTTTTACCTTTGAGCCAAGAGGGACTGTGTGGGAGACCTTCTTATTGTTTCTTTAGTTCTCACAAATTGTCAAAATATAGGTGATTATGAGTCATATTACTTCGTTCTAGTTGAAATTAGCATCAAAAGGAGCAATCCAATCAATATCGCGTCCAAAACGATGCGTAGATCTCACACACGTCTTCATTTAGGGAGACCATCATATTATTTCATTGGTTGTATCAAATTTACAAAGAAAGAGGTGATTAAGAGTTGTATTACTTCGTTCTACTTTGATTAGCGTTAAAAGGACAAACCCATGACTGTGGCGTTCAAAACCATGCGTACATCTCACACAAGTCTTCATTTAGGGAGACCTTATTGTTTCATTGGTGTTCTAAAATTGTCAAAGAAATAGGTGATTAGGAGTCATATAACTTCGTTCTTGTTTGATTAGCATCAAAAGGAGCAATTCCATGACTATCGCGTTCAAAACCATGCATACATCTCACACAAGTCTTCATTTAAGGAGACCTTCTTATTGTTTCATTGGTTCTCTAAAATTGTAAAAGAAAGAGGTGATTAGGAGTTCTGTTACTTCGTTCTAATATGATTAGCATCAAAAGGAGCAATCCCATGACTATCGCGTTAAAAACAATGCGTAGTACATCTCACACAAGTCTTGATTTAGGAAGACCTTCTTATTGTTTCATTGGTTTTCTCAAATTGTCAATGAAAGAGGTTTTTATGAGTCCTATGACTACGTTCTAGTTTGATTTGCATTAAAAGGAGCAATCCTATCACTAGTGCCTTGAAAACGATCCGTACATCTCACACAAGTCTTCATTTTGGCAGACCTTCTTATTGTTTCATTAGTTCTCTCAAATTGTAAAAATATAGGTGGTTATGAGTCCTATTACATCGTTCTAGTTGAAGATAGAATCAAAAGGAGCAATCCCATTACTATCGCGTCCAAAACGATGCGTAGATCTCACACCAGTCTTCATTTAGGGAGACCTTCATATTGTTCCATTGGTTATTTCAAATTTACAAAGAAAGAGGTGATTAAGAGTTGTATTACTTCGTTCTACTTTGATTAGCGTCAAAAGGAGAAACCCATGACTATCACGTTCAAAACCATGCGTACATCTCACACAAGTCTTCATTTAGGGAGACCTTCTTATTATTTCATTGGTGCTCTAAAATTGTCAAAGAAAGAGGTGATTAGGAGTTCTATAACTTCGTTCTAGTTTGATTAGCATCAAAAGGAGCAATCCAATCAATATCGCGTCCAAAACGATGCGTAGATCTCACACAAGTCTTCATTTAGGTGTTGGATTTGTACGAAATCGTGACGCAATCAAATTGCATAAAATTAGCGGAAGCATGGTATATCAGAGTTTAAAAATTTCTACAAAACCATTACCCGGATCATCCTTTATGCAAATTATTAATTTAAAACGATAAATAAGAAGTTATGGAATCATACCCTTGTTGAACGAAGCTTCCACAGGTACTAGTTCAACTCCTTGTTCTTCGTGATCTTCTTGAATTTTCGGGTTAGATTCCTTTCTTTGATCAACGTTAGCCACCCAAGTGTTTGGCCTCTAGAGGTGATCCACCAAGGAAGATGAATTATCAAGAAGGAGGGTGTTTGGCTTAACCTTAGTTTTCTATCCTCTATAGAAAAGGAGTACTCTCCAACAATTGGAATTACCTCAATCTAATATCTATTATAAGACTTCTCTTATATAGACATTGGTCAACCCTTCTAATCCTATTAGACATGGGATTTCTTTTAATTAATTAAACTCCTTTAATTAATTTAGGCTTCCCACCACATGGGAATAATTAATTAAATTCATTTAATTAATTTGTCTCCTAATCTTATTAGGAATAAATGAGAGTACTAAATATTAAATTAATTACTAAACTCCTTTAGAAATTAAAATAATAATAATTGTAATAATATTAATAAGACTCCTCTTATTAATTTATATTTAATATTTCCAAAATATTAAATAATAAACATTAAGCTATTTAATTTATTCTATCACCATAGATTAAATTAATTATACTTAATGCATTATTACGATTATGCCATTACCTTCTTAAATAATTATTCTTCCTTTTATGGTGTGACCCTTTAGGTTCTCCATATTAAACCGGTTGTGAATAAATCAATTAAAACAATTTTAATCTTATTTAAATAAATAAATTAAACTAATAATTTATTTAAATAAATAATATTTATTCTACAATAGGGATAAGCCTCCCTAGCGATCAACGACTTTCCAGATAATATAGATTTCAACATTAATCAAAAAGAACCTGTGAGTAAATAGTTACCATACAATTCAATCCTTCCACCATACAATGTCCCAATTAAATATAAGACATGGATTTACTGTCAAGTCTTATTTTATTTAATTATATGTATTTCGATTAGAAAATGCACAACTCCAAATAATGCAAATTAAAAACTCCTTTCTAATTTCATTTCACCTTGGCCAAGGATTCCTGGGTTGTCATTTAACGAATCACATGGGACATATCTCCTCTTTTACTAGAGGTGGTAGATTCTTTATTGATCATTCATTATCTCCATATGTAACTCATTATACCCAAGCATACCCTATATATGCCTTAAAAGGTCTTAAGGAATAAGTCAAAGTATAATTTGTTACATACAAGATACTATGATGATCTCAAGTCCAAGGATCACTTGTACTACTATCACATTAGGAATTCCTATTGACATGCGAGTAAAACTCCATTAGGTATTCCATAGCGAATCACGTTCAGTGAACTTATTCTTCAATAAGCACCTACATACTTGCTTTAGTGTCTCCACACAAATGATCATGAGATCAATCATCCTCATCCAATGAGCAAGCAACATATGTACCAATCTATCCGGATTTACTAATCCCCTTTTTAGTAATCCCACGATTGGGAACTATTTAAGTTTTAAAACTTTCTAAGAATTTAGATCTCATTAGCATGATCATCATCATGATTCTAAAAGCATTGCTTAAAACTATGGGATATTTACATATTATAAAAACAGCAACATGTAGATAATTAAATGCCTTTAATAAATGAATATTTTATTAATAAATAAATAAGATTGTTTACAAAGTACGTGCTTTATCATCATACATGATTGGCTTGTATGCACACTACTATCAATCTCCCACTTGCACTAAAGCCAATCGCCATGGTATCTCATACCCATCTTCTCTAAGTGACGATCAAACTGCTGTTGTGTTAAAGCTTTAGTAAATGGATCTGCAATGTTGTCTTGAGAGTCTACACGCTCCAAGGTGACGTCTCCTCTTTCAATGATCTCCCTGATCAAGTGAAATCGCCGCAACACGTGTTTAGATTTCTGATGAGACCTGGGTTCCTTAGCCTGTGCAACTGCTCCTGTGTTGTCACAGTAAATGGGAACTGCTTCTCCAATGCTAGGAACCACACCAAGTTCAGTTATGAACTTCTTCATCCAAACAGCTTCCTTTGCAGCTTCACTTGCAGCTATATACTCTGCCTCTGTCACTGAATCAGCAACTGTTTGCTGCTTGGAACTCTTCCAACTCACTGCGCCTCCGTTCAAGGTAAAAACATACCCCGAAACAGATTTACTGTCATCTTGGTCCGTTTGAAAACTTGAGTCTGTGAAGCCCTCGAGTTTTAATTCAGACCCACCGTAGACAAGAAAAATATCTTTAGTCCTTCTCAAGTACTTTAGGATATTCTTCACTGCCTTCCAGTGCTCTTCTCCAGGATTTGACTGGTATCTGCTCGTTACACTAAGTGCATGAGCAACATCCGGTCTAGTACATATCATACCGTACATGATAGATCCTATTGCAGAAGCATAAGGGATCTTACTCATACGGTCTCTCTCCTCAGGTGTCTTTGGGGCCTGTTTCTTGGAGAGATGTATTCCATGGCTCATCGGCATGAGACCTCTTTTGGAATCTTCCATGCTAAATCTCTTTAGCATTGCATCAATGTACGTTCCTTGGGATAAACCAAGCATCCTTTTAGATCTATCTCTATAGATCTTTATCCCCAAAATATAGGATGCTTCTCCCAAGTCCTTCATGGAGAAGTGTTTAGATAACCAGATTTTAATTGATTGTAGCATAGGAATGTCATTCCCTATCAGTAATATATCATCAACATATAATACAAGGAATGAAACTGCGCTCCCACTAACCTTCTTGTACACACATGGTTCATCGTCATTTTTGATAAAATCAAACTCTTTGATTGTCTCATCAAAACGAATGTTCCATCTACGAGAAGCTTGCTTCAATCCATAAATGGATCGTTGTAGCTTACAGACTTGATTTATTCCAACCTTTGAAACAAATCCCTCTGGCTGTGTCATATACACATCCTCCTCAAGTTTCCCATTGAGGAAGGCCGTTTTCACGTCCATCTGCCAGATCTCATAGTCGTTATAAGCTGCAATCACAAGCAAAATCCGAATAGACTTGAGCATAGCTACTGGTGAAAAGGTTTCATCATAATCAACTCCTTGTCTTTGTTTGAAACCTTTTGCAACCAGTCGGGCCTTATAGGTCTCCACCTTGCCGTCCGCTCCAGTCTTTCTTTTAAAGACCCATTTACACCCAATAGGCTTAATGCCTTCAGGTGGTGAAACCAAAGTCCATACTTTGTTTTCATACATGGAGTCCATTTCGGATTTCATGGATTCAAGCCATTTCCCTGAGTCTTTATTACTCATTGCTTGTTCGTAATTCAATGGATCATCATCATTCATGATGTGTACCTCATCGTCATCCTCTATAACGAATCCATACCTCTCAGGTATCTTCGGTACTCTCCCAGATTTACGAACAGGGTGTGGTATAGTAGGTTCTTCTACTTGGTCAGGTACCTGACTTTGATCCGTGGTAATTTGTGGTTCTTGAACTTCTTCAAGATATATCTTACTCCCACTGACCCCTTCATGGATAAACTCCTTTTCCAATAAGGCAGCATGTTTCGCAACAAACACCTTTTGATCAGTTAGATGATAGAAATAATACCCTACAGTTTCTTTAGGGTATCCCACAAATCTACACTTTTCGGATTTAGTCTGTAGCTTATCATGTTCAAACTTTTTGACATAAGCTGGACAACCCCAAGTCTTAACATGCTTAAGATTTGGTTTCCTCCCCTTCCACATCTCATATGGAGTCTTTGGGGCGGATTTGGTAGGTACCTTGTTAAGTAGGTATGCAGCCGTTTCTAGGGCATATCCCCAGAAGGAAATTGGAAGGTCGGTAAAACTCATCATAGATCGAACCATGTCTAACAGTGTTCGATTTCTCCTTTCAGATACTCCATTTAACTGTGGTGTACCTGGAGGAGTCGATTGTGAGATTATACCATTTTCTTTGAGACAATTTAGAAACTCACCGCTTAAGTATTCTCCACCTCGATCTGATCGAAGTATCTTTATACTCTTGCCCGTTTGTTTCTCTACTTCACTTCTGAACTCTTTGAACTTTTCAAATGATTCTGACTTGTATTTCATTAAATACACATATCCAAATCTTGAGTGATCATCAGTGAAAGTAATAAAATAAGAATACCCACCCCGTGCACTTGTTGTCATAGGCCCACAAACGTCTGTGTGAATCAATGCCAACAACTCTGTAACTCTTTCTCCTCTTCCACTAAAAGGAGATTTAGTCATTTTACCCATGAGACAAGATTCACAAGTTGGATATGATTCATAATCGGATAGCTCGAGGAGCCCATCTTTATGTAACTTGGATAATCTTGTTTCATTGATATGACCGAGTCTACAGTGCCACATGTAGGTATAATTAATATCATCTCTTTTCCTTTTCTTAGTTTGTTCAATTTGAAATATATTTTCTTGTAAGTCAAGTGTATAAAGTCCATTTCGCAAATTTCCAATACCATATAAAACATCGTCTTTATAAATAGAACAACTATTGTTCTTTATAACAACGTTAAATCCTTCCATATCCAATACAGAAATTGAAATAATGTTTTTAATAATATTCGGAACATAATAACAATTATTAAGATAAATGGACTTGCCCGAAGGCATTGCTAAATAATAAGTTCCTACAGCTAATGCAGCAACCTTTGCTCCATTCCCTACTCGTAGGATCACCTCATCATTGTTCAGCTTTCTACTTCTGACCAGTCCCTGCACAGTATTACATATGTGAGAACCACAGCCGGTATCCAATACCCAAGTAGAATTATGACTTTCAGAAAAATTAATTTCAATCATAAACAAACCTTGATTGGAAGTCGAAGCTTCTCCAAGCTTCTTCTCTGCTAGATACTTCTTGCAGTTCCTTTTCCAATGTCCCGGCTTGTTGCAATGAAAGCACATTCCTTTAGCTGGTTCAAGTTTCTTTTGTTCCTTTTCTTTCCCCTTTCCCTTAGCCTTCTTGGATTTCTTCTTTTCAGAAGATATATTGGGCCTCTTCCTTTTATTGGAAGAATCCACCATCAAGACATGGTTCTTCTTGGATGGGAAGTGACCTTCTGCAGTTTTCAGCATGTTAAGCAGCTCAGGCAAGCTGACATCTAGCTTATTCATGTGAAAATTAACCACAAACTGCGAGAAGGTCTCAGGGAGTGACTGCAAGACCAAGTCTTGACTCAACTCCCCATCCATGACGAACCCAAGCTGTCCAAGGCGTTCAATCAAATTGATCACTTTCAGGACATGAGTCTCGACGGCAGTACCCTCGGTCATCCGAGATCGGAAGAGCTCCTTAGATATCTCATATCTAGCAGTCCTACTCTGTTCACCATACAACTCCTTGAGGTGAAGCAGCATAGCAGGAGCATCCATATTTACGTGCTGACGCTGAAGCTCGTTATTCATGGATGCGAGCATGATGCATTGAGCCACAGATGCATCATCTTGCCACTTATTGAAAGTGGCAATCTCTTCCTCAGAGGCTGTTTCTGAAACAGATTCAGGGACAGTTGAATTTAGGACATAAGAAATCTTTTCAGCAGTGAGAACAATTCTCAGATTTCTTAGCCAGTCCTCATAATTCGGCCCGGTAAGCTTGTTTGCATCAAGTATGCTTTGTAGTGAGATTAGTGATTTAGACATTTTTAAAATTCTGCATGTGAAAGAAAACAACATTTTAGCAAACATTCATTTTATTAACTTTGCATACCAAAATAAATTTAGGTCTTTATTTTAAATTGGTATCTCCCACTATTTTCATCAAACTATATTACCATCACTTATATAGTTCGGCAACATCTAATTAAAGATTTGCTAGTGAGAATAAGGATCCCATTTCAAATGTATATAACCTTGTGGATAGCACAACAAGCGATATACAAATAAATAGGTAGACAACTCTTGTCAATTACATCACCATGTAATTCCTTTTATTTTGCCTCTTAAATCATAATGGTCAAGTGTGTGCACATCCGAACTAAAATGATTTAAGTTAAGTCCAGCCTAGCACTTCCATAAATTCAAAAAAGAAAAATGTTCGTCCTTGTGGATAGCACAACAAGACTAGATCGTTCAATTTTCTTGATAAGCATCAAATGTGATTAATTAACATCTTAAATACTCAATACTCGCCTTGTGGATAGCACAACAAACTCATATTAAATATTTAATACTCTATTAATTAATCATGCTAGAAGGCGACGTTCGATATTCAAAATATCATTTGAACGCTTCAGACTTAATATTATTTCTTTGAGGGGTTTGTTATTATTTTGTCTCATCTTGTTTAGCGCGCATGCACATATATATATAAAATACGCGTCATTTTATTAAACATGCGAGACATGTTTGCATAAAATATAATATATATAATATTTAGCATGCAATATAGAATACTATATTCTACCCGGATTGATTATGGACTTTTATTCTAGTTTGGTTCACTAGAGCCACCAAGTGAACCAAAAGGTCAAACCTAGGAGTGCAAGAATTTAAATTTAAACGTAACTATTACATTTAAATCCGGGCTCCATACAAATGTGTCTTCACGCGCTCCTTGCTCCTTGGTCTCCAATTTCTTCAAGATAATTCTAACTATTTCTATTACATTAAACTATTTAATTTAAATAGAAACCTTGATCAGCAGTCAAGGGGAAGTACATAGGAGGGAGATAGAATTTTACATCAAGAAAAATTAGAGAAGACGAGGTACGCAGACCCCATTTAATAAAACCCATTCATTCAAGCATTCAACTAAAATAAAATCCAATCACATTGGTCAAATAGTCCATAATCAATCCCCATTTATTTTCATACATATCACCATATATATCAATAAATAAATATTCATCTCATGAATTAAAACATTCCATATATATATGAGTATCATTTAATGGGCAATTTTAAATTGCATGAAATCTAATTTCAAGATTAAAATAAACTCTTTATTTTAATTATAAAATTATTTAGAATAATATATATATAAATATAATATTACCGAATATATATATATATATAGTGATTCCAAGTTAATATTACCGAATATATATATATATATAGTAACGTGCTTGGTGGTATATATATATAATATATGTGAATTATGGTGGCTTATTAAAAGAATCACTTTACAAGTCACCTTGTAATCCTGGATCACTAACTAAATATCGGCAACAGTGAGGGATTTGGCCAAAAAAAAATAAAATTCGGCAACAGTGAGGGATTTGGCCAAAAAAAAATAAAATTCGGCAATAAGCATTCAAATTCGCGAATTTGCTCCTTTTCATAAAATAATATTATACAATAAAATTATGCCCAATAAATTATTCTAAATATATACCCATATATATGTGAAATCAAAATAATTAATAATTGCATAAAGGTTTGGCTCTGATGCCACTGTTGGGTTTGTACGAAATCGTGACGCAATCAAATTGCAAAAAATTAGCGGAAGCATGGTATATCAGAGTTTAAAAATTTCTACAAAACCATTACCCGGATCATCCTTTATGCAAATTATTAATTTAAAACGATAAATAAGAAGTTATGGAATCATACCCTTGTTGAACGAAGCTTCCACAGGTACTAGTTCAACTCCTTGTTCTTCGTGATCTTCTTGAATTTTCGGGTTAGATTCCTTTCTTTGATCAACGTTAGCCACCCAAGTGTTTGGCCTCTAGAGGTGATCCACCAAGGAAGATGAATTATCAAGAAGGAGGGTGTTTGGCTTAACCTTAGTTTTCTATCCTCTATAGAAAAGGAGTACTCTCCAACAATTGGAATTACCTCAATCTAATATCTATTATAAGACTTCTTTTATATAGACATTGGTCAACCCTTCTAATCCTATTAGACATGGGATTTCTTTTAATTAATTAAACTCCTTTAATTAATTTAGGCTTCCCACCACATGGGAATAATTAATTAAATTCATTTAATTAATTTGTCTCCTAATCTTATTAGGAATAAATGAGAGTACTAAATATTAAATTAATTACTAAACTCCTTTAGAAATTAAAATAATAATAATTGTAATAATATTAATAAGACTCCTCTTATTAATTTATATTTAATATTTCCAAAATATTAAATAATAAACATTAAGCTATTTAATTTATTCTATCACCATAGATTAAATTAATTATACTTAATGCATTATTACGATTATGCCATTACCTTCTTAAATAATTATTCTTCCTTTTATGGTGTGACCCTTTAGGTTCTCCATATTAAACCGGTTGTGAATAAATCAATTAAAACAATTTTAATCTTATTTAAATAAATAAATTAAACTAATAATTTATTTAAATAAATAATATTTATTCTACAATAGGGATAAGCCTCCCTAGCGATCAACGACTTTCCAGATAATATAGATTTCAACATTAATCAAAAAGAACCTGTGAGTAAATAGTTACCATACAATTCAATCCTTCCACCATACAATATCCCAATTAAATATAAGACATGGATTTACTGTCAAGTCTTATTTTATTTAATTATATGTATTTCGATTAGAAAATGCACAACTCCAAATAATGCAAATTAAAAACTCCTTTCTAATTTCATTTCACCTTGGCCAAGGATTCCTGGGTTGTCATTTAACGAATCACATGGGACATATCTCCTCTTTTACTAGAGGTGGTAGATTCTTTATTGATCATTCATTATCTCCATATGTAACTCATTATACCCAAGCATACCCTATATATGCCTTAAAAGGTCTTAAGGAATAAGTCAAAGTATAATTTGTTACATACAAGATACTATGATGATCTCAAGTCCAAGGATCACTTGTACTACTATCACATTAGGAATTCCTATTGACATGCGAGTAAAACTCCATTAGGTATTCCATAGCGAATCACGTTCAGTGAACTTATTCTTCAATAAGCACCTACATACTTGCTTTAGTGTCTCCACACAAATGATCATGAGATCAATCATCCTCATCCAATGAGCAAGCAACATATGTACCAATCTATCCGGATTTACTAATCCCCTTTTTAGTAATCCCACGATTGGGAACTATTTAAGTTTTAAAACTTTCTAAGAATTTAGATCTCATTAGCATGATCATCATCATGATTCTAAAAGCATTGCTTAAAACTATGGGATATTTACATATTATAAAAACAGCAACATGTAGATAATTAAATGCCTTTAATAAATGAATATTTTATTAATAAATAAATAAGATTGTTTACAAAGTACGTGCTTTATCATCATACATGATTGGCTTGTATGCACACTACTATCATTAGGGAGACATTCATATTGTTTCATTGGTTGTATCAAATTTACAAAGAAAGAGGTGATTAAGAGTTGTATTACTTCGTTCTACTTTGATTAGCGTTAAAAGGAGAAACCCATGACTGTGGCGTTCAAAACATTGCGTACATCTCACACAAGTCTTCATTTATGGAGACTTTATTGTTTCATTGGTGTTCTAAAATTGTCAAAGAAATAGGTGATTAGGAGTCATATAACTTCGTTCTTGTTTGATTAGCATCAAAAGGAGCATTTCCATGACTATCGCGTTCAAAACCATGCATACATCTCACATAAGTCTTCATTTAAGAAGACCTTCTTATTGTTACATTGGTTCTCTAAAATTATCAAAGAAAGAGGTGATTAGGAGTTCTATTACTTCGTTCTTTTTTAGATTAGCATTAAAAGGAGCAATCCCATGACTATCGCGTTAAAAACGATGCGTAGTACATCTCACACAAGTCTTGATTTAGGAAGACATTCTTATTGTTTCATTGGTTTCTCAAATTGTCAATGAAAGAGGTTTTTACGAGTCCTATGACTTTGTTCTAGTTTGATTTGCATCAAAAGGAGCAATTCTATCACTATTGCCTTCAAAACGATCCGTACATCTCACACAAGTCTTCATTTAGGAAGACCTTCTTATTGTTTCATTAGTTATCACAAATTGTAAAAATATAGGTGATTATGAGTCCTATTACATCGTTCTAGTTGGAGATAGGATCAAAAGGAGCAATCCCATCACTATCGCGTCCAAAACGATGCGTAGATCTCACACAAGTCTTCATTTATGGAGACCTTCATATTGTTCCATTGGTTGTTTCAAATTTACAAAGAAAGAGGTGATTAAGAGTTGTATTACTTCGTTCTACTTTGATTAGCGTCAAAAGGAGAAACCCATGACTATCACGTTCAAAACCATGCGTACATCTCACACGAGTCTTCATTTAGGGAGACCTTCTTATTATTTCATGGCGCTCTAAAATTGTCAAAGAAAGAGGTGATTAGGAGTCCTATAACTTCGTTCTAGTTTGATTAGCATCAAAAAGAGCAATCCCATGACTATCGCGTTCAAAACGATGCGTACATCTCACACAAGTCTTTATTTAAACAGACTTTCTTATTGTTTCATTTGTTCTCTAAAATTATCAAAGAAAGAGATGATTATAAGTCCTGTTATTTCGTTCTAATTTGATTAGCATCAAAAGGAGCAATCCCATGACTATCGCGTTCAAAACGATGCGTACATCTCACACAAGTCTTTATTTAAAGAGCCTTTCTTATTGTTTCATTTGTTCTCTAAAATTATCAAAGAAAGAGATAATAATGAGTCCTATTACTTCGTTCAAATTTGATTAGTATCAAAATAAGCATTACATGACTATCGCGTAAAAAACGATGTGTACATCTCACACAAGTCTTGATTTAGGGGAGAACTTCTTATTGTTTCATTGGTTCCCTCAAATTATCAAAGAAAAAGGTGATTATGAGTCCTATGACTTCTTTCTATTTAGATTAGCATTAAATGGAGCAATCCTATCAATAGCGCCTTCAAAATGATCCATACATCTCACACAAGTCTTCATTTAGGGTGACCTTCTTATTGTTTTATTAGTTCTCACAATTTATCAAAATATAGGTGATTATGAGTCATATTACTTCGTTCTAGTTGAAATTAGCATCAAAAGGAGCAATCCAATCAATATCGCGTCCAAAACGATGCGTAGATCTCACACAAGTCTTCATTTAGGGAGACCTTCATATTGTTTCATTGGTTGTATCAAATTTACAAAGAAAGAGGTGATTAAGAGTTGTATTACTTCGTTCTACTTTGATTAACGTTAAAAGGACAAACCCATGACTGTGGCGTTCAAAACTATGCGTACATCTCACACAAGTCTTCATTTAGGGAGACCTTATTGTTTCATTGGTGTTCTAAAATTGTCAAAGAAATAGGTGATTAGGAGTCATATAACTTCGTTCTTGTTTGATTAGCATCAAAAGGAGCAATCCCATGACTATCGCGTTCAAAACGATGCGTACATCTCACACAAGTCTTTATTTAAAAAGAATTTCTTATTGTTTCATTTGTTCCCTAAAATTATCAAAGAAAGAGATGATTATAAGTCCTATTACTTCGTTCTAATTTGATTAGCATCAAAAGGAGTATTCCATGACTATCGCGTTCAAAACCATGCATACATCTCACACAAGTCTTCATTTAAGGAGACCTTCTTATTGTTTTATTGGTTCTCTAAAATTGTCAAAGAAAGAGGTGATTATGAGTTCTATTACTTCGTTCTAATATGATTAGCATCAAAAGGAGCAATCCCATAACTATCGCGTTAGAAACGATGCGTAGTACATCTCACACAAGTCTTGATTTAGGAAGACATTCTTAATGTTTCATTGGTTTTCTCAAATTGTCAATGAAAGAGGTTTTTATGAGTCCTATGACTTCGTTCTAGTTTGATTTGCATCAAAAGGAGCAATTCTATCACTAGTGCCTTCAAAACGATCCGTACATCTCACGCAAGTCTTCATTTAGGAAAACCTTCTTATTGTTTCATTAGTTCTCTCAAATTGTAAAAATATAGGTGATTATGAGTCATATTACATCGTTCTAGTTGAAGATAGAATCAAAAGGAGCAATCCCATCACTATCGCGTCCAAAACGATGCGTAGATCTCACACAAGTCTTCATTTAGGGAGACCTTCATATTGTTCTATTGGTTGTTTCAAATTTACAAAGAAAGAGGTGATTAAGAGTTGTATTACTTTGTTCTACTTTGATTATCGTCAAAACGAGAAACCCATGACAATCACGTTCAAAACCATCCGTACATCTCACACAATACTTCATTTAAGGAGACCTTATTGTTTCATTGGTGTTCTAAAATTGTCAAAGAAATAGGTGATTAGGAGTCATATAACTTCGTTCTTGTTTGATTAGCATCAAAAGGAGCAATTCCATGACTATCGCGTTCAAAACCATGCATACATCTCACACAAGTCTTCATTTAAGGAGACCTTCTTATTGTTTCATTGGTTCTCTAAAATTGTCAAAGAAAGAGGTGATTAGGAGTTCTAGTACTTCGTTCTAATATGATTAGCATCAAAAGGAGCAATCCCATGACTATCGCGTTAAAAACGATGCGCAGTACATCTCACACAAGTCTTGATTTAGGAAGACCTTCTTATTATTTCATTGGTTTTCTCAAATTGTCAATGAAATAGGTTTTTATGAGTCCTATGACTACGTTCTAGTTTGATTTGCATTAAAAGGAGCAATCCTATCACTAGTGCCTTGAAAACGATCTGTACATCTCACACAAGTCTTCATTTAGGAAGACCTTCTTATTGTTTCATTAGTTCTCTCAAATTGTAAAAATA
The DNA here is from genome assembly GCA_020205555.1 of Panax stipuleanatus. Taxonomy (NCBI): domain Eukaryota; kingdom Viridiplantae; phylum Streptophyta; class Magnoliopsida; order Apiales; family Araliaceae; genus Panax; species Panax stipuleanatus. Next base: position 31,410 of record JAINUT010002166.1, read on the forward strand.
TAGGTGGTTATGAGTCCTATTACATCGTTCTAGTTGAAGATAGAATCAAAAGGAGCAAATCCATCTCTATCGCGTCCAAAACGATGCGTAGATCTCACACCAGTCTTCATTTAGGGAGACCTTCATATTGTTCGATGGGTTGTTTCAAATTTACAAAGAAAGAGGTGATTAAGAGTTGTATTACTTCGTTCTACTTTGATTAGCATCAAAAGGAGAAACACATGGCTATCACGTTCAAAACCATGCGTACATCTCACACAAGTCTTCATTTAGGGAGACCTTCTTATTATTTCTTTGGTGCTCTAAAATTGTCAAAGAAAGAGGTGATTAGGAGTTCTATAACTTCGTTCTAGTTTGATTGGCATCAAAAGGAGCAATCCCATGACTATCGCGTTTAAAACGATGCGTACATCTCACACAAGTCTTTATTTAAAGAGACTTTCTTATTGTTTCCTTTGTTCTCTAAAATTATCAAAGAAAGAGATGATTATGAGTCCTATTACTTCGTTCTAATTTGATTAGCATCAAAAGGAGCATTCCATGACTATCGAGTTAAAAACGGTGTGTACATCTCACACAAGTCTTGATTTAGGGTAGAACTTCTTATTGTTTCATTGGTTCCCTTAAATTATCAAAGAAAGCGGTGATTATAAGTCCTATGACTTCTTTCTATTTAGATTAGCATTAAATGGAGCAATCCTACCAATAGCGCCTTCAAAATGATCCGTACATCTCACACAAGTCTTCATTTAGGGAGACCTTCTTATTGTTTCATTAGTTCTCACAAATTGTCAAAATATAGGTGATTATGAGTCATATTACTTCGTTCTAGTTGAAATTAGCTTCAAAAGGAGCAATCCAATCAATATCGCGTCCAAAACGATGCGTAGATCTCACATAAGTCTTCATTTAGGGAGACCTTCATATTGTTTCATTGGTTGTATCAAATTTACAAAGAAAGAGGTGATTAAGAGTTGTATTACTTCGTCTTACTTTGATTAGCGTTAAATGGACAAACCCAGGACTGTGGCGTTCAAAACCATGCGTACATCTCACACAAGTCTTCATTTAGGGAGACCTTATTGTTTCATTGGTGTTCTAAAATTGTCAAAGAAATAGGTGATTAGGAGTCATATAACTTCGTTCTTGTTTGATTAGCATCAAAAGGAGCAATTCCATGACTATCGCATTCAAAACCATCAATATATCTCACACAAGCATTCCTTTAAGGAGATCTTCTTATTGTTTCATTGGTTCTCTAAAATTGTCAAAGAAAGAGGTGACTAGGAGTTTTATTACTTCGTTCTAATATAATTAGCATCAAAAGGAGCAGTCCCATGACTATTGCGTTAGAAACGATGAGTAGTACATCTCACACAAGTCTTAATTTAGGAAAACCTTCTTATTGTTTCATTGGTTTTCTCAAATTATCATTGAAAGAGGTTTTTACGAGTCCTATGACTTCGTTCTAGTTTGATTTGCATCAAAAGGAGAAATTCTATCACTAGTGCCTTCAAAACGAACCGTACATCTCACACAAGTCTTCATTTAGGAAGACCTTCTTATTCTTTCATTAGTTCTCTTAAATTGTAAAAATATAGGTGATTATGAGTCCTATTACATCGTTCTAGTTGAAGATAGAATCAAAAGGAGCAATCCCATCACTATCGCGTCCAAAACGATGAGTAGATCTCACACAAGTCTTCAATTAGGGAGACATTCATATTGTTCCATTGGTTGTTTCAAATTTACAAAGAAAGAGGTGATTAAGAGTTGTATTACTTCGTTCTACTTTGATTATCGTCAAAAGGAGAAACCCATGACAATCACGTTCAAAACCATGCGTCCATCTCGCACAAGTCTTCATTTAGGGAGACCTTCTTATTATTTCATTGTTGCTCTAAAATTGTCAAAGAAAGAGGTGATTAGGAGTTCTATAACTTCGTTCTAGTTTGATTAGCATCAAAAGGAGAAATCCAATCAATATCGCGTCCAAAACGATGCGTAGATCTCACACAAGTCTTCATTTAGGGAGACCTTCATATTGTTTCATTGGTTGTATCAAATTTACAAAGAAAGAGGTGATTAAGAGTTGTATTACTTCGTTCTACTTTGATTAGCGTTAAAAGGACAAACCCATGACTGTGGCGTTCAAAACCATGCGTACATCTCACACAAGTCTTCATTTAGGGAGACCTTATTGTTTCATTGGTGTTCTAAAATTGTCAAAGAAATAGGTGATTAGGTGTCATATAACTTCGTTCTTGTTTGATTAGCATCAAAAGGAGCAATTCCATGACTATCGCATTCAAAACCATGCATATATCTCACACAACCATTCCTTTAAGGAGACCTTCTTATTGTTTCATTGGTTCTCTAAAATTGTGAAAGAAAGAGATGATTAGGAGTTCTATTACTTCGTTCTAATATGATTAGCATCAAAAGGAGCAATCCCATGACTATCGCGTTAAAAACGATGAGTAGTACATCTCACACAAGTCTTGATTTAGGTAGACCTTCTTATTGTTTCATTGGTTTTCTCAAATTGTCAATGAAAGAGATTTTTATGAGTCCTATGACTACGTTCTAGTTCGATTTGCATCAAAAGGAGCAATCCTATCACTAGTGCCTTGAAAACGATCCGTACATCTCACACAAGTCTTCATTTTGGCAGACCTTCTTATTGTTTCAATAGTTCTCTCAAATTGTAAAAATATAGGTGATTATGAGTCCTATTACATCGTTCTAGTTGAAGATAGAATCAAAAGGAGCAATCCCATCACTATCGCGTCCAAAACGATGCGTAGATCTCACACAAGTCTTCATTTAGGGAGACCATCATATTGTTCCATTGGTTGTTTTAAATTTACAAAGAAAGAGGTGATTAAGAGTTGTATTACTTCGTTCTACTTTGATGATCGTCCAAAGGAGAAACCCATGACAATCACGTTCAAAACCATGCGTACATCTCACACAATACTTCATTTAGGGAGACCTTCTTATTATTTCATTGGTGCTCTAAAATTGTCAAAGAAAGAGGTGATTAGGAGTCCTATAACTTCTTTCTAGTTTGATTAGCATCAAAAGGAGCAATCACATGACTATCGCGTTCAAAATGATGCGTACATATCACACAAGTCTTTATTTAAAGAGACTTTCTTATTGTTTCATTTGTTCTCTAAAATTATCAAAGAAAAATATGATTATGAGTCCTATTACTTCGTTCTAATTTGATTAGCATCAAAATAAGCATTCCATGACTATCGCGTAAAAAACGATGTGTACATCTCACACAAGTCTTGATTTAGGGGAGAGCATCTTATTGTTTCATTGGTTCCCTCAAATTATCAAAGAAATTGGTGATTATGAGTCCTATGACTTCTTTCCATTTTGATTAGCATTAAATGGAGCAATCCTATCAATAGCGCCTTCAAAAATGATTCGCACATCTCAAACAAGTCTTCATTTAGGGAGACCTTCTTTTTTTTTTTTTTGCTAATTCAAGCTGAAATCTTAACATTCTTGCCTTGGGCAGGAATGGATCCCATGACCTCTTGGACTCAAAACCTTATAAATAGTTGTTTTACCTTTGAGCCAAGAGGGACTGTGTGGGAGACCTTCTTATTGTTTCTTTAGTTCTCACAAATTGTCAAAATATAGGTGATTATGAGTCATATTACTTCGTTCTAGTTGAAATTAGCATCAAAAGGAGCAATCCAATCAATATCGCGTCCAAAACGATGCGTAGATCTCACACAAGTCTTCATTTAGGGAGACCATCATATTATTTCATTGGTTGTATCAAATTTACAAAGAAAGAGGTGATTAAGAGTTGTATTACTTCGTTCTACTTTGATTAGCGTTAAAAGGACAAACCCATGACTGTGGCGTTCAAAACCATGCGTACATCTCACACAAGTCTTCATTTAGGGAGACCTTATTGTTTCATTGGTGTTCAAAAATTGTCAAAGAAATAGGTGATTAGGAGTCATATAACTTCGTTCTTGTTTGATTAGCATCAAAAGGAGCAATTCCATGACTATCGCGTTCAAAACCATGCATACATCTCACACAAGTCTTCATTTAAGGAGACCTTCTTATTGTTTCATTGGTTCTCTAAAATTGTAAAAGAAAGAGGTGATTAGGAGTTCTGTTACTTCGTTCTAATATGATTAGCATTAAAAGGAGCAATCCCATGACTATCGCGTTAAAAACAATGCGTAGTACATCTCACACAAGTCTTGATTTAGGAAGACCTTCTTATTGTTTCATTGGTTTTCTCAAATTGTCAATGAAAGAGGTTTTTATGAGTCCTATGACTACGTTCTAGTTTGATTTGCATTAAAAGGAGCAATCCTATCACTAGTGCCTTGAAAACGATCCGTACATCTCACACAAGTCTTCATTTTGGAAGACCTTCTTATTGTTTCATTAGTTCTCTCAAATTGTAAAAATATAGGTGGTTATGAGTCCTATTACATTGTTCTAGTTGAAGATAGAATCAAAAGGAGCAATCCCATCACTATCGCGTCCAAAACGATGCGTAGATCTCACACCAGTCTTCATTTAGGGAGACCTTCATATTGTTCCATTGGTTGTTTCAAATTTACAAAGAAAGAGGTGATTAAGAGTTGTATTACTTCGTTCTACTTTGATTAGCGTCAAAAGGAGAAACCCATGACTATCACGTTCAAAACCATGCGTACATCTCACACAAGTCTTCATTTAGGGAGACCTTCTTATTATTTCATTGGTGCTCTAAAATTGTCAAAGAAAGAGGTGATTAGGAGTTCTATAACTTCGTTCTAGTTTGATTAGCATCAAAAGGAGCAATCCAATCAATATCGCGTCCAAAACGATGCGTAGATCTCACACAAGTCTTCATTTAGGGAGACATTCATATTGTTTCATTGGTTGTATCAAATTTACAAAGAAAGAGGTGATTAAGAGTTGTATTACTTCGTTCTACTTTGATTAGCGTTAAAAGGAGAAACCCATGACTGTGGCGTTCAAAACATTGCGTACATCTCACACAAGTCTTCATTTATGGAGACTTTATTGTTTCATTGGTGTTCTAAAATTGTCAAAGAAATAGGTGATTAGGAGTCATATAACTTCGTTCTTGTTTGATTAGCATCGAAAGGAGCATTTCCATGACTATCGCGTTCAAAACCATGCATACATCTCACATAAGTCTTCATTTAAGGAGACTTTCTTATTGTTACATTGGTTCTCTAAAATTATCAAAGAAAGAGGTGATTAGGAGTTCTATTACTTCGTTCTTATTTAGATTAGCATTAAAAGGAGCAATCCCATGACTATCGCGTTAAAAACGATGCGTAGTACATCTCACACAAGTCTTGATTTAGGAAGACATTCTTATTGTTTCATTGGTTTCTCAAATTGTCAATGAAAGAGGTTTTTACGAGTCCTATGACTTTGTTCTAGTTTGATTTGCATCAAAAGGAGCAATTCTATCACTATTGCCTTCAAAACGATCCGTACATCTCACACAAGTCTTCATTTAGGAAGACCTTCTTATTGTTTCATTAGTTATCACAAATTGTAAAAATATAGGTGATTATGAGTCCTATTACATCGTTCTAGTTGAAGATAGGATCAAAAGGAGCAATCCCATCACTATCGCGTCCAAAACGATGCGTAGATCTCACACAAGTCTTCATTTATGGAGACCTTCATATTGTTCCATTGGTTGTTTCAAATTTACAAAGAAAGAGGTGATTAAGAGTTGTATTACTTCGTTCTACTTTGTTTAGCGTCAAAAGGAGAAACCCATGACTATCACGTTCAAAACCATGCGTACATCTCACACAAGTCTTCATTTAGGGAGACCTTCTTATTATTTCATGGCGCTCTAAAATTGTCAAAGAAAGAGGTGATTAGGAGTCCTATAACTTCGTTCTAGTTTGATTAGCATCAAAAAGAGCAATCCCATGACTATCGCGTTCAAAACGATGCGTACATCTCACACAAGTCTTTATTTAAACAGACTTTCTTATTGTTTCATTTGTTCTCTAAAATTATCAAAGAAAGAGATGATTATAAGTCCTGTTACTTCGTTCTAATTTGATTAGCATCAAAAGGAGCAATCCCATGACTATCGCGTTCAAAACGATGCGTACATCTCACACAAGTCTTTATTTAAACAGACTTTCTTATTGTTTCATTTGTTCTCTAAAATTATCAAAGAAAGAGATGATTATAAGTCCTGTTACTTCGTTCTAATTTGATTAGCATCAAAAGGAGCAATCCCATGACTATCGCGTTCAAAACAATGCGTACATCTCACACAAGTCTTTATTTAAAGAGACTTTCTTATTGTTTCATTTGTTCTCTAAAATTATCAAAGAAAGAGATAATTATGAGTCCTATTACTTCGTTCTAATTTGATTAGTATCAAAATAAGCATTACATGACTATCGCGTAAAAAACGATGTGTACATCTCACACAAGTCTTGATTTAGGGGAGAACTTCTTATTGTTTCATTGGTTCCCTCAAATTATCAAAGAAAAAGGTGATTATGAGTCCTATGACTTCTTTCTATTTAGATTAGCATTAACTGGAGCAATCCTATCAATAGCGCCTTCAAAATGATCCATACATCTCACACAAGTCTTCATTTAGGGTGACCTTCTTATTGTTTTATTAGTTCTCACAATTTGTCAAAATATAGGTGATTATGAGTCATATTACTTCGTTCTAGTTGAAATTAGCATCAAAAGGAGCAATCCAATCAATATCGCGTCCAAAACGATGCGTAGATCTCACACAAGTCTTCATTTAGGGAGACCTTCATATTGTTTCATTGGTTGTACCAAATTTACAAAGAAAGAGGTGATTAAGAGTTGTATTACTTCGTTCTACTTTGATTAACGTTAAAAGGACAAACCCATGACTGTGGCGTTCAAAACTATGCGTACATCTCACACAAGTCTTCATTTAGGGAGACCTTATTGTTTCATTGGTGTTCTAAAATTGTCAAAGAAATAGGTGATTAGGAGTCATATAACTTCGTTCTTGTTTGATTAGCATCAAAAGGAGCAATCCCATGACTATCGCGTTCAAAACGATGCGTACATCTCACACAAGTCATTATTTAAAAAGACTTTCTTATTGTTTCATTTGTTCCCTAAAATTATCAAAGAAAGAGATGATTATAAGTCCTATTACTTCGTTCTAATTTGATTAGCATCAAAAGGAGCATTCCATGACTATCGCGTTCAAAACCATGCATACATCTCACACAAGTCTTCATTTAAGGAGACCTTCTTATTGTTTTATTGGTTCTCTAAAATTGTCAAAGAAAGAGGTGATTATGAGTTCTATTACTTCGTTCTAATATGATTAGCATCAAAAGGAGCAATCCCATAACAATCGCGTTAGAAACGATGCGTAGTACATCTCACACAAGTCTTGATTTAGGAAGACCTTCTTATTGTTTCATTGGTTTTCTCAAATTGTCAATGAAAGAGGTTTTTACGAGTCCGATGACTTCGTTCTAGTTTGATTTGCATCAAAAGGAGCAATTCTATCACTAGTGCCTTCAAAACGATCCGTACATCTCACGCAAGTCTTCATTTAGGAAAACCTTCTTATTGTTTCATTAGTTCTCTCAAATAGTAAAAATATAGGTGATTATGAGTCATATTACATCGTTCTAGTTGAAGATAGAATCAAAAGGAGCAATCCCATCACTATCGCGTCCAAAACGATGCGTAGATCTCACACAAGTCTTCATTTAGGGAGACCTTCATATTGTTCTATTGGTTGTTTCAAATTTACAAAGAAAGAGGTGATTAAGAGTTATTTACTTCGTTCTACTTTGATTATCGTCAAAACGAGAAACCCATGACAATCACGTTCAAAACCATCCGTACATCTCACACAATACTTCATTTAAGGAGACCTTATTGTTTCATTGGTGTTCTAAAATTGTCAAAGAAATAGGTGATTAAGAGTCATATAACTTCGTTCTTGTTTGATTAGCATCAAAAGGAGCAATTCCGTGACTATCGCGTTCAAAACCATGCATACATCTCACACAAGTCTTCATTTAAGGAGACCTTCTTATTGTTTCATTGGTTCTCTAAAATTGTAAAAGAAAGAGGTGATTAGGAGTTCTAGTACTTCGTTCTAATATGATTAGCTTCAAAAGGAGCAATCCCATGACTATCGCGTTAAAAACATGCGCAGTACATCTCACACAAGTCTTGATTTAGGAAGACCTTCTTATTGTTTCATTGGTTTTCTCAAATTGTCAATGAAATAGGTTTTTATGAGTCCTATGACTACGTTCTAGTTTGATTTGCATTAAAAGGAGCAATCCTATCACTAGTGCCTTGAAAACGATCCGTACATCTCACACAAGTCTTCATTTAGGAAGACCTTCTTATTGTTTCATTAGTTCTCTCAAATTGTAAAAATATAGGTGGTTATGAGTCCTATTACATCGTTCTAGTTGAAGATAGAATCAAAAGGAGCAATTCCATCTCTATCGCGTCCAAAACGATGCATAGATCTCACACCAGTCTTCATTTAGGGAGACCTTCATATTGTTCGATGGGTTGTTTCAAATTTACAAAGAAAGAGGTGATTAAGAGTTGTATTACTTCGTTCTACTTTGATTAGCATCAAAAGGAGAAACACATGGCTTTCACGTTCAAAACCATGCGTACATCTCACACAAGTCTTCATTTAGGGAGACCTTCTTATTATTTCATTGGTTCTCTAAAATTGTCAAAGAAAGAGGTGATTAGGAGTCCTATAACTTCGTTCTAGTTTGATTGGCATCAAAAGGAGCAATCCCATGACTATCGCGTTCAAAACGATGTGTACATCTCACACAAGTCTTTATTTAAACAGACTTTCTTATTGTTTCATTTGTTCTCTAAAATTATCAAAGAAAGAGATGATTATAAGTCCTGTTACTTCGTTCTAATTTGATTAGCATCAAAAGGAGCAATCCCATGACTATCGCGTTCAAAACGATGCGTACATCTCACACAAGTCTTTATTTAAAGAGACTTTCTTATTGTTTTATTTGTTCTCTAAAATTATCAAAGAAAGATATAATTATGAGTCCTATTACTTCGTTCTAATTTGATTAGTATCAAAATAAGCATTCCATGACTATCGTATAAAAAACAATGTGTACATCTCACACAAGTCTTGATTTAGGGGAGAACTTCTTATTGTTTCATTGGTTCCCTCAAATTATCAAAGAAAAAGGTGATTATGAGTCCTATGACTTCTTTCTATTTAGATTAGCATTAAATGGAGCAATCCTATCAATAGCGCCTTCAAAACGATCCGTACATCTCACACAAGTCTTCATTTAGGGAGACCTTCTTATTGTTTCATTAGTTCTCACAAATTGTCAAAATATAGGTGATTATGAGTTATATTACTTCGTTCTAGTTGAAATTAGCATCAAAAGGAGCAATCCAATCAATATCGCGTCCAAAACGATGCGTAGATCTCACACAAGTCTTCATTTAGGGAGACCTTCATATTGTTTCATTGGTTGTATCAAATTTACAAAGAAAGAGGTGATTAAAAGTTGTATTACTTCGTTTTACTTTGATTAGTGTTAAAAGGACAAACCCATGACTGTGGCGTTCAAAACCATGCGTACATCTCACACAAGTCTTCATTTAGGGAGACCTTATTGTTTCATTGGTGTTCTAAAATTGTCAAAGAAATAGGTGATTAGGTGTCATATAACTTCGTTCTTGTTTGATTAGCATCAAAAGGAGCAATTCCATGACTATCGCATTCAAAACCATGCATATATCTCACACAACCATTCCTTTAAGGAGACCTTCTTATTGTTTCATTGGTTCTCTAAAATTGTGAAAGAAAGAGATGATTAGGAGTTTTATTACTTCGTTCTAATATGATTAGCATCAAAAGGAGCAATCCCATGACTATCGCGTTAAAAACGATGAGTAGTACATCTCACACAAGTCTTGATTTAGGTAGACCTTCTTATTGTTTCATTGGTTTTCTCAAATTGTCAATGAAAGAGATTTTTATGAGTCCTATGACTACGTTCTAGTTCGATTTGCATCAAAAGGAGCAATTCTATCACTAGTGCCTTCAAAACGATCCGTACATCTCACACAAGTCTTCATGTAGGAAGACCTTCTTATTGTTTCATTAGTTCTCTCAAATTGTAAAAATATAGGTGATTATGAGTCCTATTACATCGTTCTAGTTGAAGATAGAATCAAAAGGAGCAATCCCATCACTATCGCGTCCAAAACGATGCGTAGATCTCACACAAGTCTTCATTTAGGGAGACCATCATATTGTTCCATTGGTTGTTTCAAATTTACAAAGGAAGAGGTGATTAAGAGTTGTATTAGTTCGTTCTACTTTGATTATCGTCCAAAGGAGAAACCCATGACAATCACGTTCAAAGCCATGCGTACATCTCACACAAGTCTTCATTTAGGGAGACCTTATTGTTTCATTGGTTTTCTAAAATTGTCAAAGAAATAGGTGATTAGGAGTCATATAACTTCGTTCTTGTTTGATTAGCATCAAAAGGAGCAATTCCATGGCTATCGCGTTCAAAACCATGCATACATATCCCACAAGTCTTCATTTAAGGAGACCTTCTTATTGTTTCATTGGTTCTCTAAAATTGTCAAAGAAAGAGGTGATTAGGAGTTCTATTACTTCGTTCTAATATAATTAGCATCAAAAGGAGCAATCCCATGACTATCGCGTTAACAACGATGCGTAGTACATCTCACACAAGTCTTGATTTAGGAAGACCTTCTTATTGTTTCATTGGTTTTCTCAAATTCTCAATGAAAGAGATTTTTATGAGTCCTATGACTACGTTCTAGTTTGATTTGCATCAAAAGGAGCAGTCCTATCACTAGTGCCTTGAAAACGATCCGTACATCTCACACAAGTCTTCATGTAGGAAGACCTTCTTATTGTTTCAATAGTTCTCTCAAATTGTAAAAATATAGGTGATTATGAGTCCTATTACATCGTTCTAGTTGAAGATAGAATCAAAAGGAGCAATCTCATCACTATCGCGTCCAAAACGATGCGTAGATCTCACACAAGTCTTCATTTAGGTAGACCTTCATATTGTTCCATTGGTTGTTTCAAATTTACAAAGAAAGAGGTGATTAAGAGTTGTATTACTTCGTTCTACTTTGATTATCGTCCAAAGGAGAAACCCATGACAATCACGTTCAAAACCATGCGTACATCTCACACAAGTCTTCATTTAGGGAGACCTTATTGTTTCATTGGTTTTCTAAAATTGTCAAAGAAATAGGTGATTAGGAGTCATACAACTTCGTTCTTGATTGATTAACATCAAAAGGAGCATTTCCATGACTATCGCGTTCAAAACCATGCATATATCTCACACAAGCATTCATTTAAGGAGACCTTTTTATTGTTTCATTGGTTCTCTAAAATTGTCAAAGAAAGAGGTGATTAGGAGTTCTATTACTTCGTTCAAATATGATTAGCATCAAAAGGAGCAATCCCATGACTATCGCGTTAAAAACGATGCGTAGTACATCTCACACAATTCTTTATTTAGGGAGACCTTCTTATTATTTCATTGGTGCTCTAAAATTGTCAAAGAAAGAGGTGATTAGGAGTTCTATAACTTCGTTCTAGTTTGATCAGCATCAAAAGGAGCAATCCCATGACTATCGCGTTTAAAATGATGCGTACATCTCACACAAGTCTTTATTTAAAGAGACTTTCTTATTGTTTCATTTGTTCTCTAAAATTATCAAAGAAAGAGATGATTATGAGTCCTATTACTTTGTTCTAATTTGATTAGCATCAAAAGGAGCATTCCATGACTATCGAGTTAAAAACGGTGTGTACATCTCACACAAGTCTTGATTTAGGGGAGAACTTCTTATTGTTTCATTGGTTCCCTTTAATTATCAAAGAAAAAGGTGATTATGAGTCCTATGACTTCTTTCTATTTAGATTAGCATTAAATGGAGCAATCCTATCAATAGCGCCTTCAAAATGATCCATACATCTCACACAAGTCTTCATTTAGGGTGACCTTATTATTTCAATAGTTCTCTCAAATTATAAAAATATAGGTGATTATGAGTCATATTACTTCGTTCTAGTTGAAATTAGCATCAAAAGGAGCAATCCAATCAATATCGCGTCCAAAACGATGCGTAGATCTCACACAAGTCTTCATTTAGGGAGACCTTCATATTGTTTCATTGGTTGTATCAAATTTACAAAGAAAGAGGTGATTAAGAGTTGTATTACTTCGTTCTACTTTGATTAGCGTTAAAAGGAGAAACCCATGACTGTGGCGTTCAAAACCATGCGTACATCTCACACAAGTCTTCATTTAGGGAGACCTTATTGTTTCATTGGTGTTCTAAAATTGTCAAAGAAATAGGTGATTAGGAGTCATATAACTTCGTTCTTGTTTGATTAGCATCAAAATGTGCAATTCCATGACTATCGCGTTCAAAACCATGCATACATCTCACACAAGTCTTCATTTAAGGAGACCTTTTTATTGTTTCATTGGTTCTCTAAAATTGTAAAAGAAAGAGGTGATTAGGAGTTCTATTACTTCGTTCTAATATGATTAGTATCAAAAAGAGCAATCCCATGACTATCCCGTTAAAAACATTCCGTAGTACGTCACACACAAGTTTTGATTTAGGGAGACCATCATATTGTTCCATTGGTTGTTTCAAATTTACAAAGAAAGAGGTGATTAAGAGTTGTATTACTTCGTTCTACTTTGATTATCGTCCAAAGGAGAAACCCATGACAATCACGTTCAAAACCATGCGTACATCTCACACAAGTCTTCATTTAGGGAGACCTTATTGTTTCATTGGTTTTCTAAAATTGTTAAAGAAATAGGTGATTAGGAGTCATATAACTTCGTTCTTGTTTGATTAGCATCAAAAGGTGCAATTCCATGACTATCGCGTTCAAAACCATGCATACATCTCACACAAATCTTCATTTAAGGAGACCTTTTTATTGTTTCATTGTTTCTCTAAAATTGTAAAAGAAAGAGGTGATTAGGAGTTCTATTACTTCGTTCTAATATGATTAGTATCAAAAAGAGAAATCCCATGACTATCCCGTTAAAAACATTCCGTAGTACATCACACACAAGTTTTGATTTAGGAAGACCTTCTTATTGTTTCATTGGTTTTCTCAAATTGTCAATGAAAGAGGTTTTTATGAGTCCTATGACTACGTTCTAGTTTGATTTGCATTAAAAGGAGCAATCCTATCACTAGTGCCTTGAAAACGATCCGTACATCTCACACAAGTCTTTATTTGGGAAGACCTTCTTATTGTTTCATTAGTTCTCTCAAATTGTAAAACTATAGGTGATTATGAGTCCTATTACATCGTTCTAGTTGAAGATAGAATCAAAAGGAGCAATCCCAACACTATCGCGTCCAAAACGATGCGTAGATCTCACACCAGTCTTCATTTAGGGAGACCTTCATATTGTTCCATTGGTTGTTTTCAAATTTACAAAGAAAGAGGTGATTAAGAGTTGTAATACTTCGTTCTACTTTGATTAGCGTCAAAAGGAGAAACCCATGACTATCACGTTCAAAACCATGTGTACATCTCACACAAGTGTTCATTTAGGGAGACCTTCTTATTATTTCATGGCGCTCTAAAATTGTCAAAGAAAGAGGTGATTAGGAGTCCTATAACTTCGTTCTAGTTTGATTAGCATCAAAAAGAGCAATCCCATGACTATCGCGTTCAAAACGATGCGTACATCTCACACAAGTCTTTATTTAAACAGACTTTCTTATTGTTTCATTTGTTCTCTAAAATTATCAAAGAAAGAGATGATTATAAGTCCTGTTACTTCGTTCTAATTTGATTAGCATCAAAAGGAGCAATCCCATGACTATCGCGTTCAAAACGATGCGTACATCTCACACAAGTCTTTATTTAAAGAGACTTTCTTATTGTTTCATTTGTTCTCTAAAATTATCAAAGAAAGATATAATTATGAGTCCTATTACTTCGTTCTAATTTGATTAGTATCAAAATAAGCATTCCATGACTATCGCATAAAAAACGATGTGTACATCTCACACAAGTCTTGATTTAGGGGAGAACTTCTTATTGTTTCATTGGTTCCCTCAAATTATCAAAGAAAAAGGTGATTATGAGTCTTATGACTTCTTTCTATTTAGATTAGCATTAAATGGAGCAATCCTATCAATAGCGCCTTCAAAATGATCCGTACATCTCACACAAGTCTTCATTTAGGGAGACCTTCTTATTGTTTCATTAGTTCTCACAAATTGTCAAAATATAGGTGATTATGAGTATTATTACTTCGTTCTAGTTGAAATTAGCATCAAAAGGAGCAATCCAATCAATATCGCGTCCAAAAAGATGCGTAGATCTCACACAAGTCTTCATTTAGGGAGACCTTCATATTGTTTCATTGGTTGTACCAAATTTACAAAGAAAGAGGTGATTAAGAGTTGTATTACTTCGTTTTACTTTGATTAGTGTTAAAAGGACAAATCCATGACTGTGGCGTTCAAAACCATGCGTACATCTCACACAAGTCTTCATTTAGGGAGACCTTATTGTTTCATTGGTGTTCTAAAATTATCAAAGAAATAGGTGATTAGGAGTCATACAACTTCGTTCTTGTTTGATTAGCATCAAAAGGAGCAATTCCATTACTATCGCGTTCAAAACCATGCATATATCTCACACAAGCATTCATTTAAGGAGACCTTTTTATTGTTTCATTGGTTCTCTAAAATTGTCAAAGAAAGAGGTGATTAGGTGTTCAATTACTTCGTTCTAATATATGATTACCATCAAAAGGAGCAATCACATGCCTATCGCGTTAAAAGCGATGCGTAGTACATCTCACACAATTCTTCATTTAGGGAGACCTTCTTATTAATTCATTGGTGCCCTAAAATTGTCAAAGAAAGAGGTGATTAGGAGTTCTATAACTTCGTTCTAGTTTGATCAGCATCAAAAGGAGCAATCCCATGACTATCGCGTTCAAAATGATGCGTACATCTCACACAAGTCTTTATTTAAAGAGACTTTCTTATTGTTTTATTTGTGCTCTAAAATTATCAAAGAAAGAGATGATTATGAGTCCTGTTACTTCGTTCTAATTTGATTAGCATCAAAAGGAGCAATCCCATGACTATCGCGTTCAAAACGATGCGTACATCTCACACAAGTCTTTATTTAAAGAGAGTTTCTTATTATTTCATTTGTTCTCTAAAATTATCAAAGAAAGATATAATTATGAGTCCTATTACTTCGTTCTAATTTGATTAGTATCAAAATAAACATTCCATGACTATCGCATAAAAAACGATGTGTACATCTCACACAAGTCTTGATTTAGGGGAGAACTTCTAATTGTATCATTGGTTCCCTCAAATTATCAAAGAAAAAGGTTATTATGAGTCCTATGACTTTTTTCTATTTAGATTAGCATTAAATGGAGCAATCCTATCAATAGCACCTTCAAAATGATCCGTACATCTCACACAAGTCTTCATTTAGGGAGACCTTCTTATTGTTTCATTAGTTCTCACAATTTGTCAAAATATAGGTGATTATGAGTCATATTACTTCGTTCTAGTTGAAATTAGCATCAAAAGGAGCAATCCAATCAATATCGCGTCCAAAACGATGCGTAGATCTCACACAAGTCTTTATTTAGGGAGACCTTCATATTGTTTCATTGGTTGTATCAAATTAACAAAGAAAGAGGTGATTAAGAGTTGTATTACTTCGTTTTACTTTGATTAGTGTTAAAAGGACAAACCCATGACTGTGGCGTTCAAAACCATGCGCACATCTCACACAAGTCTTCATTTAGCGAGACCTTCTTATTGTTTCATTGGTTCTCTAAAATTGTCAAAGAAAGAGGTGATAAGGAGTTCTATTACTTCGTTCTAATATGATTAGCATCAAAAAGAGCAATACTCGCGTTAAAAACATTCCGTAGTACATCTCACACAAGTCTTGATTTAGGAAGACCTTCTTATTGTTTCATTAGTTTTCTCAAATTGTCAATGAAAGAGGTTTTTATGAGTCCTATGACTACGTTCTAGTTTGATTTGCATTAAAAGGAGCAATCCTATCACTAGTGCCTTGAAAACTATCCGTACATCTCACACAAGTCTTTATTTGGGAAGACCTTTTTATTGTTTCATTAGTTCTCTCAAATTGTAAAAATATAGGTGATTATGAGTCCTATTACATCGTTCTAGTTGAAGATAGAATCAAAAGGAGCAATCCCATCACTATCGCGTCCAAAACGATGCGTAGATCTCACACCAGTCTTCATTTAGGGAGACCTTCATATTGTTCCATTGGTTGTTTCAAATTTACAAAGAAAGAGGTGATTAAGAGTTGTATTACTTCGTTCTACTTTGATTAGCGTCAAAAGGAGAAACCCATGACTATCACGTTCAAAACCATGCGTACATCTCACACAAGTCTTTATTTAGGGAGACCTTCTTATTATTTCATTGGTGCTCTAAAATTGTCAAAGAAAGAGGTGATTAGGAGTTCTATAACTTCGTTCTAGTTTGATTAGCATCAAAAGGAGCAATCCCATGACTATCGCGTTCAAAACGATGCGTACATCTCACACAAGTCTTTATTTAAAGTGACTTTCTTATTGTTTCATTTGTTCTCTAAAATTTTCAAAGAAAGAGATGATTATGAGTCCTATTACTTCGTTCTAATTTGATTAGCATCAAAAGGAGCATTCCATGTGTGACAAACAAGATTTTTGTAATTTATTTTGAATATTTATTGAATTAAATAAATATTTTTTGATGATTTAATTATTGAGTTAAATAATTAATTGATGAATTGTGGTAGATTAATTTAATTATATGTGTCACATTAGTTAAATTAATGTGGTGAATTTTTATATTCAAAGTATGTATTTAATTGAGCTTATTTGATTAATATATTAATTAATAAGCATAATGTTATTCTAATTAATTTATTAATTAATTAGAGATTTATGATTAGACATAATTAATAAATAAGAATTTTAATTATGTGACTATGTGATTTAATGTAGATTTATGCTATTTTATTTAATTGATTTAAATAGCATTATTTGATTTAATTGGGTGTGACATTAATTAACTATATTATAATAAATTAATTAAAATAAATGAGAAGGGATTCCTTAAGCTAGCCAAACAAGGCCTTAAAGGGAGTTGGTCAGTTAACCCACTAAGGGACCAACTGACAACCACTCACCCATTATATATTATACGTATTATACTTATATACATATATACTATATCAATTTATATATTCATATCAGAGGAAATAAAACTTAAAGAATCAGAGAGAATTTTGAGAGAAAAGATTGAAGAAGAAGAATTTGAAAAGTTTATATCATCATCCTTGAATCATCTTCACAAACTAGCAAGGGTAATTCCTTCTCCTAAGTTTTTAAATTCAAGTTCTTAAAGTTTTCCATTAACGTATGTTAGATTCTCTGTGAATAACTAATTTGATAATTAATGTATGATATGATTTTATATGTGTTATTGTATGATCATAACATGTTGTATATCATGTATGCATGATTTAGTGCGATTAAATCCATGTAGTTATGCTTAATTTGATTTTTCAAAAGTTACAGAGTGTAAAAATTGTACATATGGCCCATATGGCCCTTACGTACAAAATTTACACACCTTATGCGTTTATTTAACTTAAATTAACACTTGAATGTGATTGTGTACATTTAAACGAACAAAATAGAAGTTAAACGAATGGATTCGGTGTTATAACGAATCCGTAACGTTGAATTCTTGTTTTCTTTCAAAACTTTATAAAATGTTGAAAATAGTGAAATTAAATGTTGTGATTTGTGTAATTCCGTGATTTAAAGTGTTAAAAGCATGCTTAGAACATGGTATGATGTTTCTGTAAATTCTATATCTTATGGGTAGCCTTAAATTCATTACGTTAGTTTAATTTGGATTTATTTGGGTTGCTCTGTGTGTCATTCGCGAACTGGAAATCTGGGTCTGCGTTGCCGCGCGACCGCGCTGGTCCCAAGGGTAACTGGCGCGCGGCCGCGCCCCTTGCAGAAATTTGAAATTTTTTTTTTTGATAAGTGTTCGTGTGTTCTAAGAGGTGGTTTAAAACCTAATGTAATGAACATAAAGACATGATTAAACATATAATAAGAGGTTAATAACTTATATTACGTGAGTAATTAATAAGTTAATTACATGACTTGAATCGTTAATTGTATAGTCCAATAACGTGCTCAAGACCGATGTGTGTGATTCGATACGTATATCGAGTTATTGATTAATCTGTATTGTGAACGTATTGATGTGTAGGGTTTAATAAAGAACGTGAATTATAATTGTAGCTTGTGCAAGAGGCAAGTATCCTATCCCTAACTTATTGATTTAGCAAGTTCCCTAAATTCTAATTTATTCATTTATTAAGCCTTAGACTTGTGTTTCTATATCGAGTAAGCTCGTGTTTTTAATTGTTCAAGTTCGAAATTCATATTACATATTGTAACTCTTTTAAAAGCATGATTCAGTGATACAATACTTATTCGATTGTATACTCTTGAGATTTATTATTCAAGTTGAATATCGATGTTATTGTTGAACCTTATAGGACTAGTGAACCCTTATTGATTCGACTAGTCCATAGTTGATGAACGTTCTAAATTCCAAAATACTTATTGAGCTTATCCAAACCAAACTTCCTTTGGTGCGGACTCTGATGTCAAAACTGAGATGAACAACCCTGTAAAAGGGGATTATTTACGCTTTAGCGTTGAGATATTGTGCACAATATGGTACTAAGGGCTGATCCCCCTAAGTACGAGAAGTAGAGTCCATAGTCTTATGACTGTTAAAGGTTTTAAGTATAAACACTTTACAACCTAGGACATAGTTCAAGGTCTTATGACCCTCAGATGATATTTTGATTCCTGTTATTTATCCTCGAGTCAAAAGTTGAGTTTCTTTATTCAGATGTCCTTGATTCACTCGCATGTTATTATATTGTTGTCATATTATTATACTTGTGGGCAACCGTGCTCACTCTTGCGTAATAATAACATTGCAGTTAAGAACGAAAGGTCTGACGAGCCTTCTACTAGCAAAGGCAAGGGCAAAGTCAACAAGTGATGAAGACTTGTTGTTTATTTTATGTGTTTATGTTTCAGACTTATGTTAAAGTTGTGTAAAACTTATTTAATTATTTATATTTCCGCATTTGATATTTAAGGTTAAGTACGACCTGGGATTGATGTATTTCTTTTCAGATGTTGTAACCCCATAAGGGGAGGATTATTTCTATTTATTTCATGGTTTGCATTTACTATGGGTAGATAGATAGATGATATTTGTACAGTGAACACCAAGTCCCGTGGAAATTGAAGTACCCGGATTTGGGGGTGCCACAGGTTGGTATCAGAGCTGTAGGTTATGAACCTTAGGTGGGGAAAAACCTTAGGATAGTAGCCTTTTTAGAGATCGAGAACATAGTAATGATAACTCTTATCGAGTTCTAAGAAAGATAATAACTTACCTTATGTGCTACGTGCTTATACTTATATATTCGAGTCTCGATTAGCATCACGTAATTACTAAAACTTAAAATTTTATTTGTCAGGATGACGAATGCTGGAGAACCTAGTCAGTCCAGGGACCTTGTACCCCTAGAGGCTAGAGAGGAGGAGCCCCGAGATATCCACGTAGTTTGGGAGCAGTTAGTCCGACGAGAGCCATCACCCTTGATCACAGTCATTGGTCAGGAGATTGTGCCGGTGTCTAATTCAGAGGAGGACTCTGAGGAAGACCCTGAGGAGATTGAAGTTCAGGCTGAGGCAGCTGAAGAGGAGGAGGAAGACCCTGAAGAGTTCCCGCCGAGCTCTATCAGTGCTGAGATGTATGACGAGCTGTATGACCGTAACATAGAGTTACGTGATACTGTTCAGGAGCTGAGGGAGACTGTTCAGGAGCTGAGGGAGCGGTCGGTTACTCAACAGTCTACCATCGAGCTGAGGGATGGAGAGGTTGAGGCTCTTCACACACGTTTGGGAAATGTAGAGTGGAATTTGGCTCACGAGAAGGGCCAACCCGAGCAGAAGTCAGAGGAAATTGAGGAATTGAAGAATGAACTAAAAGAGAAATCAGCAAGGCTGGCCATAGCAGAGGAGGCTTGGGTAAGGGAATCACGACGAGCAGATCTCGCAGAAGATAATTGTCGGGCGAAGAAGGCCAAGCTTGAAGAGACGTACTCTATACTTCAGTATGCAATTGACGAGGCCCAGGATCGGGTTATGAGGTACCCAATTCAGTTTGAAGGACTACCGTCGTACATGCTAGATCGCAGGACGATGTCTCGGATTATGGAAGAAGAGCGTGGCAAAGCTGTTCGTCGCCTTAATGGGCAGTGATAGGAACATTTGATTTTGTGAAACCTATCTGGTAGTTAATAATGTAAATTCCAATGTGTTTATAAACAGAGGAATATTTTATGTTTTAAATCCTGTAGATTCTTTATCTCAGGATAGTTGATGTAAATAGCAGTGATGCTATCGTATTATGTTAAAACTTTTGATTTAGTAATATATCAGAGTTTATTTGAGATAATGTGTTGACTGATTGTGTCTAAATGTTTAAGTTAAGCCTTAGATATTTAAAAGATTGAATAAAGTTCTAATACGCGTATTTCTTAACAGTAAAATGCCGCCAAGGAGACGATCTAACCGTCAACAGGCCCAAGAAGGGTCAACTAACAACAACAACGACGCCAATGCTAACCCCGTTCAGCAGTTGGCGAACTTACTTGCTGGAGCGCTTAACAACCAACCTCAAGCTCCACCGACCACAACGTTCAAGGACTTCAAGGCGGTGGGACCGCCAGAGTTTAAAGGCACCATGAACCCGATAGAAGCTCAAACCTGGGTCATGGAGATGGAAAAAGTTTTTGACGTCGCCAGAGTCAGAGAGGACCAGAAAACCGCCTATGCAACGTTCATGCTGAAATCTGAGGCCAGCTATTGGTGGCAAGCGAATAAGGTCCGGGGAGGTGAAGGTGTGATTACCTGGGAGAGGTTCAAGGAGATGTTCTTCGAGATGTACTTTCCGACCAGCTCGCAGAATCAAATGGAGGTCCAGTTCTTGGAACTGAAACAGGGAAATATGTCCGTACCAGAATATGCGGCGAAATTCAATGAGTTGGCTAGGTTTGCCACGTATCAAGTGCACACCGATCAGAGGAAGGCAAGGAGGTTTGAACAGGGCCTGAAGCCCTGGTTGTATAGCAAAGTGTCAATGTTCCAATTGAACACTTTTGCTGGGGTGTTGGAGAAGGCCATTCTCGCTGAAGGCGGGAGTGATGCAGTTACAAAGTATAACCAAGATCAGAAAAAGAAGAAGAGTGAAGGTGAAGGAATTAACAAGGCTAGTGGTAGCAACACGGGAGGGAGTAATAATCAGAAGAGGAGGTGGAATGATAACTCATCGACTGGGAATCAGCAAGGTGGTCAGAAAAAGAGGATCGAAGCTTGTTCGACCTGCGGGAAAGCTCACCTGGGGGTCTGTATGAAGGGAAAACGAGTATGTTATAATTGTGGTCAGGAAGGCCACATAGCACCTAACTGTCCGAACCCAAAGAAGGGCGCTTGCTTCACTTGCGGCTCAAAGGACCATCTGGCAAGGGACTGTCCCAAGAAGGGATCTGGAAGGGAAGGATCAGGTGGAAACAGGGGAAACAGCGGTGGAAGTGCTTTAACTATCACGGGACCAACCGCAACCAACCGACCAACCGCCAGGACCTTCAACATGACCGTGCAGGATGCTGTGCAGTCTCGCGATGTGGTGTCAGGTATCATTCCGATCAATAAAGTTAATGCTTATGTACTATTTGATTCGGGTGCTACTTGTTCATTTATATCCGATGACTTTGCTAAGAACTTAGAACTTCCTATGGACGAGTTAGAATACCCCATGAATATAGAGATTGCGAATAGAGAAGTAATCCCTGTTAAGTATGTACACAAGAACTGTAGAGTAGATATTAAGGGTAACATTATGAACGTAAATCTTATCCCGATTAGACTTGGGGAATTCGATGTTATTCTGGGAATGGATTGGCTAGTCAATTATGGGGCTGTAATTGATTGCCAGAGGAAGTGTATCAACCTTATGACCCCGTCAAAGGTTGTGTTTTATGGCAGTAAATCGCCTAGACAAGCGAGTTGTCTGACGATGATGCAGGCCAGGAAGTTGTTAAGACAAGGCTGTGTAGGATATTTAGCCTACATAGTCGATAGTCGTAAAGAAAATTCGAAATTAGAAGATATACCAGTCGTGAGGGACTTCTTAGACGTATTTCCGGATGATCTGCCAGGACTTCCGCCAGACAGAGAGGTTGAGTTTGTGATCGATTTGGCGCCAGGGACGGCCCCAATATCGAAGGCACCATACCGGATGGCTCCGGTAGAGATGAAAGAGTTAATGGTACAACTACAAGAGTTACTGGACAAGAAGTACATCCAACCGAGCGTATCGCCGTGGGGAGCGCCGGTGTTATTTGTGAAGAAGAAGGACGGGACGATGCGGCTTTGCATCGACTACAGAGAACTGAATAAGGTCACAATTAAGAATAGATATCCATTACCGAGGATCGACGATCTGTTCGACCAATTGAAGGGTGCAAGGTACTTTTCAAAGATAGACTTGAGGAGTGGCTATCATCAGCTGAAGGTGAGGCCAGAGGATGTTCCAAAGACAGCATTTAGGACTCGATATGGTCACTACGAATTTTTGGTAATGTCATTTGGTCTAACGAATGCTCCTGCAGCATTCATGGGCTTAATGAATGGAGTGTTCAAGCCGTTTTTGGACAAATTCGTGGTGGTCTTTATCGACGATATTTTGGTATACTCGAAGACCAAGGAAGAACATGTAGAACATCTGAAGTTAACATTAGAGGCGTTGAGAAGAGAGAAGTTGTACGCCAAATTTTCTAAATGTGAATTCTGGATTGAAAGAGTGCAATTTCTTGGACATGTGATCGACAAGGACGGAATTTCGGTAGATCCCTCTAAAGTCGAAGCTGTGATGAACTGGGATCTGCCGAAAACACCGTCGGAAGTGAGGAGTTTTCTTGGATTGGCGGGTTATTATAGAAGATTTATTCAGGACTTTTCCAAGATCGCAACTCCGCTGACAAATTTGACTAGAAAATCGGTGAAATTCGTTTGGACAGAGAAGTGTGAGGAAAGTTTCCAAGAGCTCAAGAGGAGGTTGAGTTCAGCACCTGTGTTATCCCTTCCGGACGACACAGGCAATTTTGTGGTTTATAGTGATGCGTCGCATAAAGGACTTGGCTGTGTGCTTATGCAAAACGGCAGGGTCATTGCGTATGCGTCACGACAATTGAAAGACTATGAGAAGGGGTATCCGACCCATGACTTGGAGTTAGCTGCCGTGGTATTTGCTTTAAAAATTTGGAGACACTATCTCTATGGGGAGAAGTGTGAAATATATACAGACCACAAGAGTCTGAAATATATCTTTACACAGAAGGACTTGAATATGCGCCAGAGAAGGTGGCTGGAGTTAATTAAGGACTATGACTGTGAAATCTTATACCATCCGGGTAAGGCTAATGTGGTTGCCGACGCCTTAAGCAGAAAGGGTCGGGAGAAATTGATGATGTTGACTACTCAGGAGGAACTAATTTCAGCAATGGAAAAGCTGAAATTGGAAGTGAAGTATTCGATGGAGATTGACGAGAAGTTGTTTCAGATTCAAGCTGGTACAACCCTATTGGATAAAGTTAAGGAAGCTCAACTTCAGGACGAAGAATGTGAGAAGGTTAAGAAAAAGATATCTGAAGGAACCGAACCGAGATTCAAGATAGACAGTGAGGGACTACTGAGATTTGAGAATAGAGTTCGGGTACCGTCAGTGCCAGAGATTAAGGATGACATTTTGAGAGAGGCTCATAGCTCACGGTATTCAATTCACCCCGGTAGTACCAAGATGTACCAGGATCTTCGACAGCACTTCTGGTGGCCGAATTTGAAACGAGATGTGGCTGAGTGTGTTGCAAAGTGTCTAACCTGTCAGAAAGTGAAAGCAGAACATCAGAGACCAAGTGGTTTGCTACAACCCCTGGAAATCCCAGAATGGAAATGGGAACACATTACGATGGATTTCGTGGTTGGCCTTCCGACGACTCAGAAAGGCTACGACGCAGTATGGGTTATTGTTGACCGACTGACGAAATCCGCACACTTCCTTCCGATTAAAATCAGATTCAACTTAGACCAGTTGGCAAGGCTATATGTGAAAGAGATTGTTTCGAGGCACGGAGTTCCGGTGTCAATTGTTTCCGACAGAGATCCGCGTTTCACATCGAACTTCTGGAAGCGACTACAAGAATGCATGGGGACACAGTTGAGAATGAGTACGGCTTATCACCCTCAGACAGATGGGCAGAGTGAAAGAACGATCCAGACATTGGAAGATATGTTGAGAGCATGCATCATGGATTTTAAAGGAAATTGGGATGATCACCTACCGCTTGTGGAATTCGGTTACAACAACAGTTACCACGCTAGTATTGGCATGCCGCCTTACGAAGCGTTGTACGGAAGAAAATGCAGAACCCCGCTATACTGGGATGAAGTTGGCGAGAGACAACTATTAGGTCCAGAACTGGTACAGCAGACAGCAGAGATAGTCAAAGTGATCAGAACAAGACTGGTAGCAGCTCAGGATAGGCAGAAGAAATACGCCGATCCACACCGTAAGAACGTTGAGTTTGAATCGGGTAGCTATGTGTTCTTGAAAGTCTCTCCCTGGAAGGGGAAGATCAGATTCGGTAAGAAGGGAAAATTGAGCCCAAGGTTCATTGGACCCTTTGAAGTACTGCGAAGGATTGGAGAAGTTGCGTATGAGGTAGCCTTACCTCCGGCGCTTGAGAATGTCCACAACGTCTTTCATGTGTCAGTTTTACGCCCCTACAAACCCGATTACAAACATGTGATTGAATATGAACCCCTACATTTTGAGAAAGACTTATCCTATGAAGAAATTCCTGTTCAGATTGTTGACAGGAAAGAGCAAGTCCTCAGAAATAAAATTATACCTTCTGTTAAGGTAATTTGGAGGAACCACAATGCTGAAGAAGCTACGTGGGAACTCGAAGAGCATATGATGAAGAATTACCCAGATTTATTTACTTAATTTTTTTGTTTATGCGATTCTGGGGACAGAATCTTTGTAAGGGGGGGGAGAATGTAACGGGACGAAATTTAATTGAACCGTGATTCTGGGGACAGAATCCTTTTAAGGGGGGAAAGATGTGACAAACAAGATTTTTGTAATTTATTTTGAATATTTATTGAATTAAATAAATATTTTTTGATGATTTAATTATTGAGTTAAATAATTAATTGATGAATTGTGGTAGATTAATTTAATTATATGTGTCACATTAGTTAAATTAATGTGGTGAATTTTTATATTCAAAGTATGTATTTAATTGAGCTTATTTGATTAATATATTAATTAATAAGCATAATGTTATTCTAATTAATTTATTAATTAATTAGAGATTTATGATTAGACATAATTAATAAATAAGAATTTTAATTATGTGACTATGTGATTTAATGTAGATTTATGCTATTTTATTTAATTGATTTAAATAGCATTATTTGATTTAATTGGGTGTGACATTAATTAACTATATTATAATAAATTAATTAAAATAAATGAGAAGGGATTCCTTAAGCTAGCCAAACAAGGCCTTAAAGGGAGTTGGTCAGTTAACCCACTAAGGGACCAACTGACAACCACTCACCCATTATATATTATACGTATTATACTTATATACATATATACTATATCAATTTATATATTCATATCAGAGGAAATAAAACTTAAAGAATCAGAGAGAATTTTGAGAGAAAAGATTGAAGAAGAAGAATTTGAAAAGTTTATATCATCATCCTTGAATCATCTTCACAAACTAGCAAGGGTAATTCCTTCTCCTAAGTTTTTAAATTCAAGTTCTTAAAGTTTTCCATTAACGTATGTTAGATTCTCTGTGAATAACTAATTTGATAATTAATGTATGATATGATTTTATATGTGTTATTGTATGATCATAACATGTTGTATATCATGTATGCATGATTTAGTGCGATTAAATCCATGTAGTTATGCTTAATTTGATTTTTCAAAAGTTACAGAGTGTAAAAATTGTACATATGGCCCATATGGCCCTTACGTACAAAATTTACACACCTTATGCGTTTATTTAACTTAAATTAACACTTGAATGTGATTGTGTACATTTAAACGAACAAAATAGAAGTTAAACGAATGGATTCGGTGTTATAACGAATCCGTAACGTTGAATTCTTGTTTTCTTTCAAAACTTTATAAAATGTTGAAAATAGTGAAATTAAATGTTGTGATTTGTGTAATTCCGTGATTTAAAGTGTTAAAAGCATGCTTAGAACATGGTATGATGTTTCTGTAAATTCTATATCTTATGGGTAGCCTTAAATTCATTACGTTAGTTTAATTTGGATTTATTTGGGTTGCTCTGTGTGTCATTCGCGAACTGGAAATCTGGGTCTGCGTTGCCGCGCGACCGCGCTGGTCCCAAGGGTAACTGGCGCGCGGCCGCGCCCCTTGCAGAAATTTGAAATTTTTTTTTTTTGCTAAGTGTTCGTGTGTTCTAAGAGGTGGTTTAAAACCTAATGTAATGAACATAAAGACATGATTAAACATATAATAAGAGGTTAATAACTTATATTACGTGAGTAATTAATAAGTTAATTACATGACTTGAATCGTTAATTGTATAGTCCAATAACGTGCTCAAGACCGATGTGTGTGATTCGATACGTATATCGAGTTATTGATTAATCTGTATTGTGAACGTATTGATGTGTAGGGTTTAATAAAGAACGTGAATTATAATTGTAGCTTGTGCAAGAGGCAAGTATCCTATCCCTAACTTATTGATTTAGCAAGTTCCCTAAATTCTAATTTATTCATTTATTAAGCCTTAGACTTGTGTTTCTATATCGAGTAAGCTCGTGTTTTTAATTGTTCAAGTTCGAAATTCATATTACATATTGTAACTCTTTTAAAAGCATGATTCAGTGATACAATACTTATTCGATTGTATACTCTTGAGATTTATTATTCAAGTTGAATATCGATGTTATTGTTGAACCTTATAGGACTAGTGAACCCTTATTGATTCGACTAGTCCATAGTTGATGAACGTTCTAAATTCCAAAATACTTATTGAGCTTATCCAAACCAAACTTCCTTTGGTGCGGACTCTGATGTCAAAACTGAGATGAACAACCCTGTAAAAGGGGATTATTTACGCTTTAGCGTTGAGATATTGTGCACAATATGGTACTAAGGGCTGATCCCCCTAAGTACGAGAAGTAGAGTCCATAGTCTTATGACTGTTAAAGGTTTTAAGTATAAACACTTTACAACCTAGGACATAGTTCAAGGTCTTATGACCCTCAGATGATATTTTGATTCCTGTTATTTATCCTCGAGTCAAAAGTTGAGTTTCTTTATTCAGATGTCCTTGATTCACTCGCATGTTATTATATTGTTGTCATATTATTATACTTGTGGGCAACCGTGCTCACTCTTGCGTAATAATAACATT
The DNA here is from genome assembly GCA_020205555.1 of Panax stipuleanatus. Taxonomy (NCBI): domain Eukaryota; kingdom Viridiplantae; phylum Streptophyta; class Magnoliopsida; order Apiales; family Araliaceae; genus Panax; species Panax stipuleanatus. The sequence continues at coordinate 59,188 of JAINUT010002166.1, forward strand.
GCAGTTAAGAACGAAAGGTCTGACGAGCCTTCTACTAGCAAAGGCAAGGGCAAAGTCAACAAGTGATGAAGACTTGTTGTTTATTTTATGTGTTTATGTTTCAGACTTATGTTAAAGTTGTGTAAAACTTATTTAATTATTTATATTTCCGCATTTGATATTTAAGGTTAAGTACGACCTGGGATTGATGTATTTCTTTTCAGATGTTGTAACCCCATAAGGGGAGGATTATTTCTATTTATTTCATGGTTTGCATTTACTATGGGTAGATAGATAGATGATATTTGTACAGTGAACACCAAGTCCCGTGGAAATTGAAGTACCCGGATTTGGGGGTGTCACACCATGACTATCGAGTTAAAAACTGTGTGTACATCTCACACAAGTCTTGATTTAGGGGAGAACTTCTTATTGTTTCATTGGTTCCCTCAAATTATCAAAGAAAGAGATGATTATGTGTCCTATGACTTCTTTCTATTTAGATTAGCATTAAATGGAGCAATCCTATCAATAGCGCCTTCAAAATGATCCATACATATCACACAAGTCTTCATTTAGGGTGACCTTCTTATTATTTCATTAGTTCTCTCAAATTATAAAAATATAGGTGATTATGAGTCATATTACTTCGTTCTAGTTGAAATTAGCATCAAAAGGAGCAATCCAATCAATATCGCGTCCAAAACGATGCGTAGATCTCACACAAGTCTTCATTTAGGGAGACCTTCATATTGTTTCATTGGTTGTATCAAATTTACAAAGAAAGAGGTGATTAAGAGTTGTATTACTTCGTTTTACTTTGATTAGCGTTAAAAGGACAAACCCATGACTGTGGCGTTCAAAACCATGCGTACATCTCACACAAGTCTTCATTTGGGGAGACCTTATTGTTTCATTGGTGTTCTAAAATTGTCAAAGAAATAGGTGATTAGGAGTCATATAACTTCGTTCTTGTTTGATTAGCATCAAAAGGAGCAATTCCATGACTATCGCATTCAAAACCTTGCATATATCTCACACAAGCATTCCTTTAAGGAGACCTTCTTATTGTTTCATTGGTTTTCTAAAATTATCAAAGAAAGAGGTGATTAGGAGTTCTATTACTTCGTTCTAATATAATTAGCATCAAAAGGAGCAGTCCCATGACTATTGCGTTAGAAACGATGCGTAATACATCTCACACAAGTCTTGATTTAGGAAACCTTCTTATTGTTTAATTGGTTTTCTCAAATTGTCAATGAAAGAGGTTTTTACGAGTCCTATGACTTCGTTCTAGTTTGATTTGCATCAAAAGGAGCAATTATATCACTAGTGCCTTCAAAACGATCCGTACATCTCACACATGTCTTCATTTTGGAAGACCTTCTTATTGTTTCATTAGTTCTCTCAAATTGTAAAAATATAGGAGATTTTGAGTCCTATTACATCGTTCTAGTTGAAGATAGAATCAAAAGGAGCAATCCCATCACTATCGCGTCCAAAACGATGCGTAGATCTCACACAAGTCTTCAATTAGGGAGACCTTCATATTGTTCCATTGGTTGTTTCAAATTTACAAAGAAAGAGGTGATTAAGAGTTGTATTACTTCGTTCTACTTTGATTATCGTCAAAAGGAGAAACCCATGACAATCACGTTCAAAACCATGCGTACATCTCACACAAGTCTTCATTTAGGGAGACCTTCTTATTATTTCATTGGTGCTCTAAAATTATCAAAGAAAGAGGTGATTGGGAGTCCTATAACTTTGTTCTAGTTTGATTAGCATCAAAAGGAGCAAGTCTCACACAAGTCTTTATTTAAAGAGACTTTCTTATTGTTTCATTTGTTCTCTAAAATTATCACAGAAAAATATGATTATGAGTCCTATTTCTTCATTCTAATTTGATTAGCATCAAAAGGAGCATTCCATGACTATCGCGTTAAAAACGGTGTGTACATCTCACACAAGTCTTGATTTAGTGGAGAACTTCTTATTGTTTCCTTTGTTCCCTCAAATTATCAAAGAAAGAGGTGATTATGAGTCCTATGACTTCTTTCTATTTAGATTAGCATTAAATGGAGCAATCCTATCAATAGCGTCTTCAAAACGATTCGCACATCTCAAACAAGTCTTCATTTAGGGAGACCTTCTTATTTTTTTTTTTTTTTTTGCTAATTAAAGCTGAAATCTTAACAATCTTGCCTTAGGCAGGAATGGATCCCAAGACCTCTTAGACTCAAAGCCTTATAAATAGTTGTTTTACCATTGAGCCAAGAGGGACTTGGTGGGAGACCTTCTTATTGTTTCATTAGTTCTCACAAATTGTCAAAATATAGGTGATTATGAGTCATATTACTTCGTTCTAGTTGAAATTAGCATCAAAAGGAGCAATCCAATCAATATCGCCTCCAAAATGATGCGTAGATCTCACACAAGTCTTCATTTAGGGAGACCATCATATTATTTCATTGGTTGTATCAAATTTAAAAGAAAGAGGTGATTAAGAGTTGTATTACTTCGTCCTACTTTGATTAGCGTTAAAAGGACAAACCCATGACTGTGGCGTTCAAAACCATGCGTACATCTCACACAAGTCTTCATTTAGGGAGACCTTATTGTTTCATTGGTGTTCTAAAATTGTCAAAGAAATAGGTGATTAGGAGTCATATAACTTCGTTCTTGTTTGATTAGCATAAAAAGTAGCAATTCCATGACAATCGCGTTCAAAACCATGCATACATCGCACACAAGTCCTCATTTAAGGAGACCTTCTTATTGTTTCATTGGTTCTCTAAAATTGTCAAAGAAAGAGGTGATTAGGAGTTTTATTACTTCGTTTTAATATGATTAGCATCAAAAGGAGCAATCCCATGACTATCGCGTTAAAAACGATGCGTAGTACATCTCACACAAGTCTTGATTTAGGAAGACCTTCTTATTGTTTCATTGGTTTTCTCAAATTGTCAATGAATAAGGTTTTTATGAGTCCTATGACTACGTTCTAGTTTGATTTGCATTAAAAGGAGCAATCCTATCACTAGTGCCTTGGAAACGATCCGTACATCTCACACAAGTCTTCATTTAGGAAGACCTTCTTATTGTTTCATTAGTTCTCTCAAATTGTAAAAATATAGGTGGTTATGAGTCCTATTACATCGTTCTAGTTGAAGATAGAATCAAAAGGAGCAATCCCATCACTATCGCGTCCAAAACGATGCGTAGATCTCACACAAGTCTTCATTTAGGGAGACCTTCATATTGTTCCTATTGGTTGTTTCAAATTTACAAAGAAAGAGGTGATTAAGAGTTGTATTACTTCGTTCTACTTTGATTATCGTCAAAAGGAGAAACCCATGACAATCACGTTCAAAACCATGCGTACATCTCACACAAGTCTTCATTTAGGGAGACCTTCTTATTATTTCATTGGTGCTCTAAAATTGTCAAAGAAAGAGGTGATTAGGAGTCCTATAACTTCGTTCTAGTTTGATTAGCATCAAAAGGAGCAATCCCATGACTATCGCGTTCAAAACGATGCGTACATCTCACACAAGTCTTTATTTAAAGAGACTTTCTTATTGTTTCATTTGTTCTCTAAAATTATCAAAGAAAGAGATGATTATGAGTCCTATTACTTCGTTCTAATTTGATTAGCATCAAAATAAGCATTCCATGACTATCCCGTAAAAAACGATGTGTACATCTCACACAAGTCTTGATTTAGGGGAGAACTTCTTATTGTTTCATTGGTTCCCTCAAATTATCAAAGAAAGAGGTGATTATGAGTCCTATGACTTCTTTCTATTTAGATTAGCATTAAATGGAGCAATCCTATCAATAGCGCCTTCAAAATGATCTGTACATCTCACACAAGTGTTTATTTAGGGAGACCTTCTTATTGTTTCATTAGTTCTCACAAATTGTCAAAATATAGGTGATTATGAGTCATATTACTTCGTTCTAGTTGAAATTAGCATCAAAAGGAGCAATCCAATCATTATCGCGTCCAAAACGATGCGTAGATCTCACACAAGTCTTCATTTAGGGAGACCATCATATGATTTCATTGGTTGTATCAAATTTAAAAGAAAGAGGTGATTAAGAGTTGTATTACTTCGTTCTACTTTGATTAGCGTTAAAAGGACAAACCCATGACTGTGGCGTTCAAAACCATGCGTACATCTCACACAAGTCTTCATTTAGGGAGACCTTATTGTTTCATTGGTGTTCTAAAATTGTCAAAGAAATAGGTGATTAGGAGTCATATAACTTCATTCTTGTTTGATTAGCATAAAAAGTAGCAATTCCATGACAATCGCGTTCAAAACCATGCATACATCGCACACAAGTCCTCATTTAAGGAGACCTTCTTATTGTTTCATTGGTTCTCTAAAATTGTCAAAGAAAGAGGTGATTAGGAGTTTATTACTTCGTTTTAATATGATTAGCATCAAAAGGAGCAATTCCATGACTATCGCGTTAAAAACGATGCGTAGTACATCTCACACAAGTCTTGATTTAGGAAGACCTTCTTATTGTTTAATTGGTTTTCTCAAATTGTCAATGAAAGAGGTTTTTATGAGTCCTATGACTACGTTCTAGTTTGATTTGCATTAAAAGGAGCAATCCTATCACTAGTGCCTTGAAAACGATCCGTACATCTCACACAAGTCTTCATTTAGGAAGACCTTCTTATTGTTTCATTAGTTCTCTCAAATTGTAAAAATATAGGTGGTTATGAGTCCTATTACATCGTTCTAGTTGAAGATAGAATCAAAAGGAGCAATCCCATCACTATCGCGTCCAAAACGATGCGTAGATCTCACACAAGTCTTCATTTAGGGAGACCTTCATATTGTTCCATTGGTTGTTTCAAATTTACAAAGAAAGAGGTGATTAAGAGTTGTATTACTTCGTTCTACTTTGATTATCGTCAAAAGGAGAAACCCATGACAATCACGTTCAAAACCATACGTACATATCACTCAAGTCTTCATTTAGGGAGACCTTATTATTATTTCATTGGTGCTCTAAAATTGTCAAAGAAAGAGGTGATTAGGAGTCCTATAACTTCGTTCTAGTTTGATTAGCATCAAAAGAGCAATCCCATGACTATCGCGTTCAAAACGATGCGTACATCTCACACAAGTCTTTATTTAAAGAGACTTTCTTATTGTTTCATTTGTTCTCTAAAATTATCAAAGAAAGAGATGATTATGAGTCCTATTACTTCGTTCTAATTTGATTAGCATCAAAATAAGCATTCCATGACTATCGCGTAAAAAACGATGTGTACATCTCACACAAGTCTTGATTTAGGGGAGAACTTCTTATTGTTTCATTGGTTCCCTCAAATTATCAAAGAAAGAGGTGATTATGAGTCCTATGACTTCTTTCTATTTAGATTAGCATTAAATGGAGCAATCCTATCAATAGCGCCTTCAAAACGATTCGTACATCTCACACAAGTCTTATTTAGGGAGACCTTCTTATTGTTTCATTAGTTCTCACAAATTGTCAAAATATAGGTGATTATGAGTCATATTACTTCGTTCTAGTTGAAATTAGCATCAAAAGGAGCAATCCAATCAATATCGCGTCCAAAACGATGCGTAGATCTCACACAAGTCTTCATTTAGGGAGACCTTCATATTGTTCATTGGTTGTATCAAATTTACAAAGAAAGAGGTGATTAAGAGTTGTATTACTTCGTTCTACTTTGATTAGCGTTAAAAGGAGAAACCCATGACTGTGGCATTCAAAACCATGCGTACATCTCACACAAGCCTTCTTTTAGGGAGACTTTATTGTTTCATTGGTTTTCTAAAATTGTCAAAGAAATAAGTGATTAGGAGTTATATAACTTCGTTCTTGTTTGATTAGTATCAAAAGGAGCAATTCCATGACTATCGCGTTCAAAACCATGCATACATCTCACACAAGTCTTCATTTAAGGAGACATTCTAATTGTTTCATTGGTTCTCTAAAATTATCAAAGAAAGAGGTGATTAGGAGTTCTATTACTTCGTTCTAATATGATTAGCATCAAAAGTAGCAATCCCATGACTATCGCGTTTAAAACGATGCGCAGTACATCTCACACAAGTCTTGATTTAGGAAGACCTTCTTATTGTTTCATTAGTTTTCTCAAATTGTCAATGAAAGAGGTTTTTACGAGTCCTATAACTTCGTTCTAGTTTGATTTGCATCAAAAGGAGCAATTCTATCCCTAGTGCCTTCAAAACGATCCGTACATATCACACAAGTCTTCATTTAGGAAGACCTTCATATTATTTCATTAGTTCTATTAAATTGTAAAAATATAGGTGATTATGAGTCCTATTACATCGTTCTAGTTGAAGATAGAATCAAAAGGAGCAATCCCATCAATATCGCGTCCATAACGATGCGTAGATCTCACACAAGTCTTCATTTAGAGAAACCTTCATATTGTTCCATTGGTTGTTTCAAATTTACAAAGAAAGAGGTGATTAAGATTTGTATTACTTCGTTCTACTTTGATTAGCGTCAAAAGGAGAAACCCATGACAATCACGTTCAAAACCATGCGTACATCTCACACAAGTCTTCATTTAGGGAAACCTTCTTATTATTTCATTGGTGCCCTAAAATTGTCAAAGAAAGAGGTGATTAGGAGTCCTATAAATTCGTTCTAGTTTGATTAGCATCAAAAGGAGCAATCCCATGACTATCGCGTTCAAAACGATGCGTACATCTCACACAAGTCTTTATTTAAAGAGACTTTCGTATTGTTTCATTTGTTCTCTAAAATTATCAGTGAAAGAGATGATTATGAGTCTCATTACTTCGTTCTAATTTGATTAGCATCAAAAGGAGCATTCCATAACTATCGCGTTAAAAACGGTGTGTACATCTCACACAAGTCTTGATTTAGGGGAGAACTACTTATTGTTTCATTGGTTCCCTCAAATTATCAAAGAAAGAGGTGATTATGAGTCCTATGACTTCTTTCTATTTAGATTAGCATTAAATGGAGCAATCCTATCAATAGCGCCTTCAAAACGATTCGCACATCTCACACAAGTCTTCATTTAGGGAGACCTTCTTATTGTTTCATTAGTTCTCACAAATTGTCAAAATATAGGTGATTATGAGTCATATTACTTCGTTCTAGTTGAAATTAGCATCAAAAGGAGCAATCCAATCAATATCGCGTCCAAAACGATGCGTAGATTCACACAAGTCTTCATTTAGGGAGACCTTCATATTGTTCCATTGGTTGTATTCAAATTTACAAAGAAAGAGGTGATTAAGAGTTGTATTACTTCGTTCTACTTTGATTAGCGTTAAAAGGACAAACCCATGACTGTGGCGTTCAAAACCATGCGTACATCTCACACAAGTCTTCATTTAGGGAGACCTTATTGTTTCATTGGTGTTCTAAAATTGTCAAAGAAATAGGTGATTAGGAGTCATATAACTTCGTTCTTGTTTGATTAGCATCAAAAGGAGCAATTCCATGACTATCGCGTTCAAAACCATGCATACATCTCACACAAGTCTCATTTAAGGAGACCTTCTTATTGTTTCATTGGTTCTCTAAAATTGTCAAAGAAAGAGGTGATTAGGAGTTCTATTACTTCGTTCTAATATGATTAGCATCAAAAGGAGCAATCCCATGACTATCGCGTTAAAAACGATGCGTAGTACATCTCACACAAGTCTTGATTTAGGAAGACCTTCTTATTGTTTCATTGGTTTTCTCAAATTGTCAATGAAAGAGGTTTTTATGAGTCCTATGACTACGTTCTAGTTTGATTTGCATCAAAAGGAGCAATCCTATCACTAGTGCCTTCAAAACGATCCGTACATCTCACACAAGTCTTCATTTAGGAAGACCTTCTTATTGTTTCATTAGTTCTCTCAAATTGTAAAAATATAGGTGATTATGAGTCCTATTACATCGTTCTAGTTGAAGATAGAATCAAAAGGAGCAATCCCATCACTATCGCGTCCAAAACGATGCGTAGATCTCACACAAGTCTTCATTTAGGGAGACCTTCATATTGTTCCATTGGTTGTTTCAAATTTACAAAGAAAGAGGTGATTAAAAGTTGTATTACTTCGTTCAACTTTGATTATCGTCAAAAGGAGAAACCCATGACAATCACGCTCAAAACCATGCGTACATATCACACAAGTCTTCATTTAGGGAGACCTTCTTATTATTTCATTGGTGCTCTAAAATTGTCAAAGAAAGAGGTGATTAGGAGTCCTATAACTTCGTTCTAGTTTGATTAGCATCAAAAGGAGCAATCCCATGACTATCGCGTTCAAAACGATGCGTACATCTCACACAAGTCTTTATTTAAAGAGACTTTCTTATTGTTTCATTTGTTCTCTAAAATTATCAAAGAAAGAGATGATTATGAGTCCTATTACTTCGTTCTAATTTGATTAGCATCAAAATAAGCATTCCATGACTATCGCGTAAAAAACGATGTGTACATCTCACACAAGTCTTGATTTAGGGGAGAACTTCTTATTGTTTCATTGGTTCCCTCAAATTATCAAAGAAAGAGGTGATTATGAGTCCTATGACTTCTTTCTATTTAGATTAGCATTAAATGGAGCAATCCTATCAATAGCGCCTTCAAAACGATTCGCACATCTCACACAAGTCTTCATTTAGGGAGACCTTCTTATTGTTTCATTAGTTCTCACAAATTGTCAAAATATAGGTGATTATGAGTCATATTACTTCGTTCTAGTTGAAATTAGCATCAAAAGGAGCAATCCAATCAATATCGCGTCCAAAACGATGCGTAGATTTCACACAAGTCTTCATTGAGGGAGACCTTCATATTGTTCCATTGGTTTATTCAAATTTACAAAGAAAGATGTGATTAAGAGTTGTATTACTTCGTTCTACTTTGATTAGCGTTAAAAGGACAAACCCATGACTGTGGCGTTCAAAACCATGCGTACATCTCACACAAGTCTTCATTTAGGGAGACCTTATTGTTTCATTGGTGTTCTAAAATTGTCAAGAAATAGGTGATTAGGAGTCATATAACTTCGTTCTTGTTTGATTAGCATCAAAAGGAGCAATTCCATGACTATCGCGTTCAAAACCATGCATACATCTCACACAAGTCTTCATTTAAGGAGACCTTTTATTGTTTCATTGGTTCTCTAAAATTGTCAAAGAAAGAGGTGATTAGGAGTTCTATTACTTCGTTCTAATATATTAGCATCAAAAGGAGCAATCCCATGACTATCGCGTTAAAAACGATGCGTAGTACATCTCACACAAGTCTTGATTTAGGAAGACCTTTTATTGTTTCATTGGTTTTCTCAAATTGTCAATGAAAGAGGTTTTTATGAGTCCTATGACTACGTTCTAGTTTGATTTGCATCAAAAGGAGCAATCCTATCACTAGTGCCTTCAAAACGATCCGTACATCTCACACAAGTCTTCATTTAGGAAGACCTTCTTATTGTTCATTAGTTCTCTCAAATTGTAAAAATATAGGTGATTATGAGTCCTATTACATCGTTCTAGTTGAAGATAGAAGCAAAAGGAGCAATCCCATCACTATCGCGTCCAAAACGATGCGTAGATCTCACACAAGTCTTCATTTAGGGAGACCTTCATATTGTTCCATTGGTTGTTTCAAATTTACAAAGAAAGAGGTGATTAAGAGTTGTATTACTTCGTTCTACTTTGATTAGCGTCAAAAGGAGAAACCCATGACTAATCACGTTCAAAACCATGCGTACATCTCACACAAGTCTTCATTTAGGGAGACCTTCTTATTATTTCATTGGTGCTCTAAAATTGTCAAAGAAAGAGGTGATTAGGAGTCCTATAACTTCGTTCTAGTTTGATTAGCATCAAAAGGAGCAATCCCATGACTATCGCGTTCAAAACGATGCGTACATCTCACACAAGTCTTTATTTAAAGAGACTTTCTTATTGTTTCATTTGTTCTCTAAAATTATCAAAGAAAGAGATGATTATGAGTCCTATTACTTCGTTCTAATTTGATTAGCATCAAAATAAGCATTCCATGACTATCGCGTAAAAAACGATGTGTACATCTCACACAAGTCTTGATTTAGGGGAGAACTTCTTATTGTTTCATTGGTTCCCTCAAATTATCAAAGAAAGAGGTGATTATGAGTCCTATGACTTCTTTCTATTTAGATTAGCATTAAATGGAGCAATCCTATCAATAGCGCCTTCAAAACGATTCGCACATCTCACACAAGTCTTCATTTAGGGAGACCTTCTTATTGTTTCATTAGTTCTCACAAATTGTCAAAATATAGGTGATTATGAGTCATATTACTTCGTTCTAGTTGAAATTAGCATCAAAAGGAGCAATCCAATCAATATCGCGTCCAAAACGATGCGTAGATTTCACACAAGTCTTCATTTAGGGAGACCTTCATATTGTTCCATTGGTTGTTTCAAATTTACAAAGAAAGAGGTGATTAAGAGTTGTATTACTTCGTTCTACTTTGATTAGCGTTAAAAGGACAAACCCATGACTGTGGCGTTCAAAACCATGCGTACATCTCACACAAGTCTTCATTTAGGGAGACCTTATTGTTTCATTGGTGTTCTAAAATTGTCAAAGAAATAGGTGATTAGGAGTCATATAACTTCGTTCTTGTTTGATTAGCATCAAAAGGAGCAATTCCATGACTATCGCGTTCAAAACCATGCATACATCTCACACAAGTCTTCATTTAAGGAGACCTTCTTATTGTTTCATTGGTTCTCTAAAATTGTCAAAGAAAGAGGTGATTAGGAGTTCTATTACTTCGTTCTAATATGATTAGCATCAAAAGGAGCAATCCCATGACTATCGCGTTAAAAACGATGCGTAGTACATCTCACACAAGTCTTGATTTAGGAAGACCTTCTTATTGTTTCATTGGTTTTCTCAAATTGTCAATGAAAGAGGTTTTATGAGTCCTATGACTACGTTCTAGTTGAGATTGCATCAAAAGGAGCAATCCTATCACTAGTGCCGTCCAAAACGATGCGTACATCTCACACAAGTCTTCATTTAGGAAGACCTTCTTATTGTTTCATTAGTTCTCCTCAAATTATAAAAATATAGGTGATTATGAGTCCTATTACATCGTTCTAGTTGAAGATAGAATCAAAAGGAGCAATCCCATCACTATCGCATCCAAAACGATGCGTAGATCTCACACAAGTCTTCATTTAGGGAGACCTTCATATTGTTCCATTGGTTGTTTCAAATTTACAAAGAAAGAGGTGATTAAGAGTTGTATTACTTCGTTCTACTTTGATTATCGTCAAAAGGAGAAACCCATGACAATCACGTTCAAAACCATACGTACATATCACTCAAGTCTTCATTTAGGGAGACCTTATTATTATTTCATTGGTGCTCTAAAATTGTCAAAGAAAGAGGTGATTAGGAGTCCTATAACTTCGTTCTAGTTTGATTAGCATCAAAAGGAGCAATCCCATAACTATCGCGTTCAAAACGATGCGAACATCTCACACAAGACTTTATTTAAACAGACTTTCTTATTGTTTCATTTGTTCTCTAAAATTATCAAAGAAAGAGATGATTATGAGTCCTATTACTTCGTTCTAATTTGATTAGCATCAAAATAAGCATTCCATGACTATCGCGTAAAAAACGATGTGTACATCTCACACAAGTTTTGATTTAGGGGAGAACTTCTTATTGTTTCATTGGTTCCCTCAAATTATCAAAGAAAGAGGTGATTATGAGTCCTATGACTTCTTTCTATTTAGATTAGCATTAAATGGAGCAATCCTATCAATAGCGCCTTCAAAACGATTCGCACATCTCACACAAGTCTTCATTTAGGGAGACCTTCTTATTGTTTCATTAGTTCTCACAAATTGTCAAAATATAGGTGATTATGAGTCATATTACTTCGTTCTAGTTGAAATTAGCATCAAAAGGAGCAATCCAATCAATATCGCGTCCAAAACGATGCGTAGATTTCACACAAGTCTTCATTTAGGGAGACCTTCATATTGTTCCATTGGTTGTTTCAAATTTACAAAGAAAGATGTGATTAAGAGTTGTATTACTTCGTTCTACTTTGATTAGCGTTAAAAGGACAAACCCATGACTGTGGCGTTCAAAACCATGCGTACATCTCACACAAGTCTTCATTTAGGAAGACCTTATTGTTTCATTGGTGTTCTAAAATTGTCAAAGAAATAGGTGATTAGGAGTCATATAACTTTGTTCTTGTTTGATTAGCATCAAAAGGAGCAATTCCATGACTATCGCGTTCAAAACCATGCATACATCTCACACACGTCTTCATTTAAGGAGACCTTGTTATTAGTTTCATTGGTTCTCTAAAATTGTCAAAGAAAGAGGTGATTAGGAGTTCTATTACTTCGTTCTAATATGATTAGCATCAAAAGGAGCAATCCCATGACTATCGCCGTTAAAAACTGATGCGTAGTACATCTCACACAAGTCTTGATTTAGGAAGACCTTCTTATTGTTTCATTGGTTTTCTCAAATTGTCAATGAAAGAGGTTTTTATGAGTCCTATGACTACGTTCTAGTTTGATTTGCATCAAAAGGAGCAATCCTATCACTAGTGCCTTCAAAACGATCCGTACATCTCACACAAGTCTTCATTTAGGAAGACCTTCTTATTGTTCATTAGTTCTCTCAAATTGTAAAAATATAGGTGATTATGAGTCCTATTACATCGTTCTAGTTGAAGATAGAATCAAAAGGAGCAATTCCCATCACTATCGCGTCCAAAACGATGCGTAGATCTCACACAAGTCTTCATTTAGGGAGACCTTCATATTGTTCCATTGGTTGTTTCAAATTTACAAAGAAAGAGGTGATTAAAAGTTGTATTACTTCGTTCAACTTTGATTATCGTCAAAAGGAGAAACCCATGACAATCACGCTCAAAACCATGCGTACATATCACACAAGTCTTCATTTAGGGAGACCTTCTTATTATTTCATTGGTGCTCTAAAATTGTCAAAGAAAGAGGTGATTAGGAGTCCTATAACTTCGTTCTAGTTTGATTAGCATCAAAAAGAGCAATCCCATGACTATCGCGTTCAAAACGATACGTACATCTCACACAAGTCTTTATTTAAAGTGACTTTCTTATTGTTTCATTTGCTCTCTAAAATTATCAAAGAAAGAGATGATTATGAGTCCTATTACTTCGTTCTAATTTGATTAGCATCAAAATAGCATTCCATGACTATCGCGTAAAAAACGATGTGTACATCTCACACATAGTTTGATTTAGGGGAGAACTTCTTATTGTTTCATTGGTTCCCTCAAATTATCAAAGAAAGAGGTGATTATGAGTCCTATGACTTCTTTCTATTTAGATTAGCATTAAATGGAGCAATCCTATCAATAGCGCCTTCAAAACGATTCGCACATCTCACACAAGTCTTCATTTAGGGAGACCTTCTTATTGTTTCATTAGTTCTCACAAATTGTCAAAATATAGGTGATTATGAGTCATATTACTTCGTTCTAGTTGAAATTAGCATCAAAAGGAGCAATCCAATCAATATCGCGTCCAAAACGATGCGTAGATTTCACACAAGTCTTCATTTAGGGAGACCTTCATATTGTTCCATTGGTTGTTTCAAATTTACAAAGAAAGAGGTGATTAAGAGTTGTATTACTTCGTTCTACTTTGATTAGCGTTAAAAGGACAAACCCATGACTGTGGCGTTCAAAACCATGCGTACATCTCACACAAGTCTTCATTTAGGGAGACCTTATTGTTTCATTGGTGTTCTAAAATTGTCAAAGAAATAGGTGATTAGGAGTCATATAACTTCGTTCTTGTTTGATTAGCATCAAAAGGAGCAATTCCATGACTATCGCGTTCAAAACCATGCATACATCTCACACAAGTCTTCATTTAAGGAGACCTTCTTATTGTTTCATTGGTTCTCTAAAATTGTCAAAGAAAGAGGTGATTAGGAGTTCTATTACTTCGTTCTAATATGATTAGCATCAAAAGGAGCAATCCCATGACTATCGCGTTAAAAACGATGCGTAGTACATCTCACACAAGTCTTGATTTAGGAAGACCTTCTTATTGTTTCATTGGTTTTCTCAAATTGTCAATGAAAGAGGTTTTTATGAGTCCTATGACTACGTTCTAGTTTGATTTGCATCAAAAGGAGCAATCCTATCACTAGTGCCTTCAAAACGATCCGTACATCTCACACAAGTCTTCATTTAGGAAGACCTTCTTATTGTTTCATTAGTTCTCTCAAATTGTAAAAATATAGGTGATTATGAGTCCTATTACATCGTTCTAGTTGAAGATAGAATCTAAAGGAGCAATCCCATCACTATCGCGTCCAAAACGATGCGTAGATCTCACACAAGTCTTCATTTAGGGAGACCTTAATATTGTTCCATTGGTTGTTTCAACTTTACAAAGAAAGAGGTGATTAAAAGTTGTATTACTTCGTTCAACTTTGATTATCGTCAAAAGGAGAAACCCATGACAATCACGCTCAAAACCATGCGTACAGTATCACACAAGTCTTCATTTAGGGAGACCTTCTTATTATTTCATTGGTGCTCTAAAATTGTCAAAGAAAGAGGTGATTAGGAGTCCTATAACTTCGTTCTAGTTTGATTAGCATCAAAAGGAGCAATCCCATGACTATCGCGTTCAAAACGATACGTACATCTCACACAAGTCTTTATTTAAAGAGACTTTCTTATTGTTTCATTTGCTTCTCTAAAATTATCAAAGAAAGAGATGATTATGAGTCCTATTACTTCGTTCTAATTTGATTAGCATCAAAATAAGCATTCCATGACTATCGCGTAAAAAACGATGTGTACATCTCACACAAGTCTTGATTTAGGGGAGAACTTCTTATTGTTTCATTGGTTCCCTCAAATTATCAAAGAAAGAGGTGATTATGAGTCCTATGACTTCTTTCTATTTAGATTAGCATTAAATGGAGCAATCCTATCAATAGCGCCTTCAAAACGATTCGCACATCTCACACAAGTCTTCATTTAGGGAGACCTTCTTATTGTTTCATTAGTTCTCACAAATTGTCAAAATATAGGTGATTATGAGTCATATTACTTCGTTCTAGTTGAAATTAGCATCAAAAGGAGCAATCCAATCAATATCGCGTCCAAAACGATGCGTAGATTTCACACAAGTCTTCATTTAGGGAGACCTTCATATTGTTCCATTGGTTGTTTCAAATTTACAAAGAAAGAGGTGATTAAGAGTTGTATTACTTCGTTCTACTTTGATTAGCGTTAAAAGGACAAACCCATGACTGTGGCGTTCAAAACCATGCGTACATCTCACACAAGTCTTCATTTAGGGAGACCTTATTGTTTCATTGGTGTTCTAAAATTGTCAAAGAAATAGGTGATTAGGAGTCATATAACTTCGTTCTTGTTTGATTAGCATCAAAAGGAGCAATTCCATGACTATCGCGTTCAAAACCATGCATACATCTCACACAAGTCTTCATTTAAGGAGACCTTATTGTTTCATTGGTTCTCTAAAATTGTCAAAGAAAGAGGTGATTAGGAGTTCTATTACTTCGTTCTAATATGATTAGCATCAAAAGGAGCAATCCCATGACTATCGCCGTTAAAAACGATGCGTAGTACATCTCACACAAGTCTTGATTTAGGAAGACCTTCTTATTGTTTCATTGGTTTTCTCAAATTGTCAATGAAAGAGGTTTTTATGAGTCCTATGACTACGTTCTAGTTTGATTTGCATCAAAAGGAGCAATCCTATCACTAGTGCCTTCAAAACGATCCGTACATCTCACACAAGTCTTCATTTAGGAAGACCTTCTTATTGTTCATTAGTTCTCTCAAATTATAAAAATATAGGTGATTATGAGTCCTATTACATCGTTCTAGTTGAAGATAGAATCAAAAGGAGCAATCCCATCACTATCGCGTCCAAAACGATGCGTAGATCTCACACAAGTCTTCATTTAGGGAGACCTTCATATTGTTCCATTGGTTGTTTCAAATTTACAAAGAAAGAGGTGATTAAAAGTTGTATTACTTCGTTCAACTTTGATTATCGTCAAAAGGAGAAACCCATGACAATCACGCTCAAAACCATGCGTACATATCACACAAGTCTTCATTTAGGGAGACCTTCTTATTATTTCATTGGTGCTCTAAAATTGTCAAAGAAAGAGGTGATTAGGAGTCCTATAACTTCGTTCTAGTTTGATTAGCATCAAAAGGAGCAATCCCATGACTATCGCGTTCAAAACGATGCGTACATCTCACACAAGTCTTTATTTAAAGAGACTTTCTTATTGTTTCATTTGTTCTCTAAAATTATCAAAGAAAGAGATGATTATGAGTCCTATTACTTCGTTCTAATTTGATTAGCATCAAAATAAGCATTCCATGACTATCGCGTAAAAAACGATGTGTACATCTCACACAAGTATTTGATTTAGGGGAGAACTTCTTATTGTTTCATTGGTTCCCTCAAATTATCAAAGAAAGAGGTGATTATGAGTCCTATGACTTCTTTCTATTTAGATTAGCATTAAATGGAGCAATCCTATCAATAGCGCCTTCAAAACGATTCGCACATCTCACACAAGTCTTCATTTAGGGAGACCTTCTTATTGTTTCATTAGTTCTCACAAATTGTCAAAATATAGGTGATTATGAGTCATATTACTTCGTTCTAGTTGAAATTAGCATCAAAAGGAGCAATCCAATCAATATCGCGTCCAAAACGATGCGTAGATTTCACACAAGTCTTCATTTAGGGAGACCTTCATATTGTTCCATTGGTTGTTTCAAATTTACAAAGAAAGAGGTGATTAAGAGTTGTATTACTTCGTTCTACTTTGATTAGCGTTAAAAGGACAAACCCATGACTGTGGCGTTCAAAACCATGCGTACATCTCACACAAGTCTTCATTTAGGGAGACCTTATTGTTTCATTGGTGTTCTAAAATTGTCAAAGAAATAGGTGATTAGGAGTCATATAACTTCGTTCTTGTTTGATTAGCATCAAAAGGAGCAATTCCATGACTATCGCGTTCAAAACCATGCATACATCTCACACAAGTCTTCATTTAAGGAGACCTTCTTATTGTTTCATTGGTTCTCTAAAATTGTCAAAGAAAGAGGTGATTAGGAGTTCTATTACTTCGTTCTAATATGATTAGCATCAAAAGGAGCAATCCCATGACTATCGCCGTTAAAAATGATGCGTAGTACATCTCACACAAGTCTTGATTTAGGAAGACCTTCTTATTGTTTCATTGGTTTTCTCAAATTGTCAATGAAAGAGGTTTTTATGAGTCCTATGACTACGTTCTAGTTTGAATTTGCATCAAAAGGAGGCATCCTATCACTAGTGCCTTCAAAACGATCCGTACATCTCACACAAGTCTTCATTTAGGAAGACCTTCTTATTGTTTCATTAGTTCTCTCAAATTGTAAAAATATAGGTGATTATGAGTCCTATTACATCGTTCTAGTTGAAGATAGAATCAAAAGGAGCAATCCAATCACTATCGCAGTCCAAAACGATGCGTAGATCTCACACAAGTCTTCATCTAGGGAGACCTTCATATTGTTCCACTGGTTGTTTCAAATTTACAAAGAAAGAGGTAATTAAAAGTTGTATTACTTCGTTCAACTTTGATTATCGTCAAAAGGAGAAACCCATGATAATCACGTTCAAAACCATGCGTACATCTCACACAAGTCTTCATTTAGGGAGACGTTATTGTTTCATTGGTGTTCTAAAATTGTCAAAGAAATAGGTGATTAGGAGTCATATAACTTCGTTCTTGTTTGATTAGCATCAAAAGGAGCAATTCCATGACTATCGCATTCAAAACCATGCATACATCTCACACAAGTCCCTCATTTAAGGAGACCTTCTTATTGTTTCATTGGTTCTCTAAAATTGTCAAAGAAAGAGGTGATTAGGAGTTCTATTACTTCGTTTTAATATGATTAGCATCAAAAGGAGCAATCCCATGACTATGGCGTTAAAAACGATGCGTAGTACATCTCACACAAGTCTTGATTTAGGAAGACCTTCTTATTGTTTCATTGGTTTTCTCAAATTGTCAATGAAAGAGGTTTTTATGAGTCCTATGACTACGTTCTAGTTTGATTTGCATCAAAAGGAGCAATCCTATCACTAGTGCCTTCAAAACGATTCGTACATCTCACACAAGTCTTCATTTAGGAAGACCTTCTTATTGTTTCATTAGTTCTCTCAAATTGTAAAAATATAGGTGATTATGAGTCCTATTACATCGTTCTAGTTGAAGATAGAATCAAAAGGAGCAATCCCATCACTATCGCTGTCCAAAACGATGCGTAGATCTCACACAAGTCTTCATTTAGGGAGACCTTCATATTGTTCCATTAGTTGTTTCAAATTTACAAAGAAAGAGGTGATTAAAAGTTGTATTACTTCGTTCAACTTTGATTATCGTCAAAAGGAGAAACCCATGACAATCACGCTCAAAACCATGCGTACGTCTCACACAAGTCTTCATTTAGGGAGACCTTCTTATTATTTCATTGGTGCTCTAAAATTGTCAAAGAAAGAGGTGATTAGGAGTCCTATAACTTCGTTCTAGTTTGATTAGCATCAAAAGGAGCAATCCCATGACTATCGCGTTCAAAACGATGCGTACATCTCACACAAGTCTTTATTTAAAGAGACTTTCTTATTGTTTCATTTGTTCTCTAAAATTATCAAAGAAAGAGATGATTATGAGTCCTATTACTTCGTTCTAATTTGATTAGCATCAAAATAAGCATTCCATGACTATCGCGTAAAAAACGATGTGTACATCTCACACAAGTTTTGATTTAGGGGAGAACTTCTTATTGTTTCATTGGTTCCCTCAAATTATCAAAGAAAGAGGTGATTATGAGTCCTATGACTTCTTTCTATTTAGATTAGCATTAAATGGAGCAATCCTATCAATAGCGCCTTCAAAACGATTCGCACATCTCACACAAGTCTTCATTTAGGGAGACCTTCTTATTGTTTCATTAGTTCTCACAAATTGTCAAAATATAGGTGATTATGAGTCATATTACTTCGTTCTAGTTGAAATTAGCATCAAAAGGAGCAATCCAATCAATATCGCGTCCAAAACGATGCGTAGATTTCACACAAGTCTTCATTTAGGGAGACCTTCATATTGTTCCATTGGTTGTTTCAAATTTACAAAGAAAGATGTGATTAAGAGTTGTATTACTTCGTTCTACTTTGATTAGCGTTAAAAGGACAAACCCATGACTGTGGCGTTCAAAACCATGCGTACATCTCACACAAGTCTTCATTTAGGGAGACCTTATTGTTTCATTGGTGTTCTAAAATTGTCAAAGAAATAGGTGATTAGGAGTCATATAACTTCGTTCTTGTTTGATTAGCATCAAAAGGAGCAATTCCATGACTATCGCGTTCAAAACCATGCATACATCTCACACAAGTCTTCATTTAAGGAGACCTTCTTATTGTTTCATTGGTTCTCTAAAATTGTCAAAGAAAGAGGTGATTAGGAGTTCTATTACTTCGTTCTAATATGATTAGCATCAAAAGGAGCAATCCCATGACTATCGCGTTAAAAACGATGCGTAGTACATCTCACACAAGTCTTGATTTAGGAAGACCTTCTTATTGTTTCATTGGTTTTCTCAAATTGTCAATGAAAGAGGTTTTTATGAGTCCTATGACTACGTTCTAGTTTGATTTGCATCAAAAGGAGCAATCCTATCACTAGTGCCTTCAAAACGATCCGTACATCTCACACAAGTCTTCATTTAGGAAGACCTTCTTATTGTTTCATTAGTTCTCTCAAATTGTAAAAATATAGGTGATTATGAGTCCTATTACATCGTTCTAGTTGAAGATAGAATCAAAAGGAGCAATCCATCACTATCGCGTCCAAAACGATGCGTAGATCTCACACAAGTCTTCATTTAGGGAGACCTTCATATTGTTCCATTGGTTGTTTCAAATTTACAAAGAAAGAGGTGATTAAAAGTTGTATTACTTCGTTCAACTTTGATTATCGTCAAAAGGAGAAACCCATGACTATCACGCTCAAAACCATGCGTACATCTCACACAAGTCTTCATTTAGGGAGACCTTCTTATTATTTCATTGGTGCTCTAAAATTGTCAAAGAAAGAGGTGATTAGGAGTCCTATAACTTCGTTCTAGTTTGATTAGCATCAAAAGGAGCAATCCCATGACTATCGCGTTCAAAACGATGCGTACATCTCACACAAGTCTTTATTTAAAGAGACTTTCTTATTGTTTCATTTGTTCTCTAAAATTATCAAAGAAAGAGATGATTATGAGTCCTATTACTTCGTTCTAATTTGATTAGCATCAAAATAAGCATTCCATGACTATCGCGTAAAAAACGATGTGTACATCTCACACAAGTCTTGATTTAGGGGAGAACTTCTTATTGTTTCATTGGTTCCCTCAAATTATCAAAGAAAGAGGTGATTATGAGTCCTATGACTTCTTTCTATTTAGATTAGCATTAAATGGAGCAATCCTATCAATAGCGCCTTCAAAACGATTCGCACATCTCACACAAGTCTTCATTTAGGGAGACCTTCTTATTGTTTCATTAGTTCTCACAAATTGTCAAAATATAGGTGATTATGAGTCATATTACTTCGTTCTAGTTGAAATTAGCATCAAAAGGAGCAATCCAATCAATATCGCGTCCAAAACGATGCGTAGATTTCACACAAGTCTTCATTTAGGGAGACCTTCATATTGTTCCATTGGTTGTTTCAAATTTACAAAGAAAGATGTGATTAAGAGTTGTATTACTTCGTTCTACTTTGATTAGCGTTAAAAGGACAAACCCATGACTGTGGCGTTCAAAACCATGCGTACATCTCACACAAGTCTTCATTTAGGGAGACCTTATTGTTTCATTGGTGTTCTAAAATTGTCAAAGAAATAGGTGATTAGGAGTCATATAACTTCGTTCTTGTTTGATTAGCATCAAAAGGAGCAATTCCATGACTATCGCGTTCAAAACCATGCATACATCTCACACAAGTCTTCATTTAAGGAGACCTTCTTATTGTTTCATTGGTTCTCTAAAATTGTCAAAGAAAGAGGTGATTAGGAGTTCTATTACTTCGTTCTAATATGATTAGCATCAAAAGGAGCAATCCCATGACTATCGCCGTTAAAAATGATGCGTAGTACATCTCACACAAGTCTTGATTTAGGAAGACCTTCTTATTGTTTCATTGGTTTTCTCAAATTGTCAATGAAAGAGGTTTTTATGAGTCCTATGACTACGTTCTAGTTTGATTTGCATCAAAAGGAGCAATCCTATCACTAGTGCCTTCAAAACGATCCGTACATCTCACACAAGTCTTCATTTAGGAAGACCTTCTTATTGTTTCATTAGTTCTCTCAAATTGTAAAAATATAGGTGATTATGAGTCCTATTACATCGTTCTAGTTGAAGATAGAATCAAAAGGAGCAATCCCATCACTATCGCGTCCAAAACGATGCGTAGATCTCACACAAGTCTTCATTTAGGGAGACCTTCATATTGTTCCATTGGTTGTTTCAAATTTACAAAGAAAGAGGTGATTAAAAGTTGTATTACTTCGTTCAACTTTGATTATCGTCAAAAGGAGAAACCCATGACAATCACGCTCAAAACCATGCGTACATATCACACAAGTCTTCATTTAGGGAGACCTTCTTATTATTTCATTGGTGCTCTAAAATTGTCAAAGAAAGAGGTGATTAGGAGTCCTATAACTTCGTTCTAGTTTGATTAGCATCAAAAGAAGCAATCCCATGACTATCGCGTTCAAAACGATACGTACATCTCACACAAGTCTTTATTTAAAGTGACTTTCTTATTGTTTCATTTGCTCTCTAAAATTATCAAAGAAAGAGATGATTATGAGTCCTATTACTTCGTTCTAATTTGATTAGCATCAAAATAAGCATTCCATGACTATCGCGTAAAAAACGATGTGTACATCTCACACATATTTTGATTTAGGGGAGAACTTCTTATTGTTTCATTGGTTCCCTCAAATTATCAAATAAAGAGGTGATTATGAGTCCTATGACTTCTTTCTATTTTGATTAGCATTAAATGGAGCAATCCTATCAATAGCGCCTTCAAAACGATTCGCACATCTCACACAAGTCTTCATTTAGGGAGACCTTCTTATTGTTTCATTAGTTCTCACAAATTGTCAAAATATAGGTGATTATGAGTCATATTACTTCGTTCTAGTTGAAATTAGCATCAAAAGGAGCAATCCAATCAATATCGCGTCCAAAACGATGCGTAGATTTCACACAAGTCTTCATTTAGGGAGACCTTCATATTGTTCCATTGGTTGTTTCAAATTTACAAAGAAAGATGTGATTAAGAGTTGTATTACTTCGTTCTACTTTGATTAGCGTTAAAAGGACAAACCCATGACTGTGGCGTTCAAAACCATGCGTACATCTCACACAAGTCTTCATTTCGGGAGACCTTATTGTTTCATTGGTGTTCTAAAATTGTCAAAGAAATAGGTGATTAGGAGTCATATAACTTTGTTCTTGTTTGATTAGCATCAAAAGGAGCAATTCCATGACTATCGCGTTCAAAACCATGCATACATCTCACACAAGTCTTCATTTAAGAAGACCTTGTTATTATTTCATTGGTTCTCTAAAATTGTCAAAGAAAGAGGTGATTAGGAGTTCTATTACTTCGATCTAATATAATTAGCATCAAAAGGAGCAATCCCATGACTATCGCCTTCAAAATGATGCGTAGTACATCTCACACAAGTCTTGATTTAGGAAGACCTTCTTATTGTTTCATTGGTTTTCTCAAATTGTCAATGAAAGAGGTTTTTATGAGTTCTATGACTACGTTCTAGTTTGATTTGCATCAAAAGGAGCAATCCTATCACTAGTGCCTCCAAAACGATCCGTACATCTCACACAAGTCTTCATTTAGGAAGACCTTCTTATTGTTCCATTAGTTCTCTCAAATTATAAAAATATAGGTGATTATGAGTCCTATTGCATCGTTCTAGTTGAAGATAGAATCAAAAGGAGCAATTCCATTACTATCGCGTCCAAAACGATGCGTAGATCTCACACAAGTCTTCATTTAGGGAGACCTTAATATTGTTCCATTGGTTGTTTCAACTTTACAAAGAAAGAGGTGATTAAAAGTTGTATTACTTCGTTCAACTTTGATTATCGTCAAAAGGAGAAACCCATGACAATCACGCTCAAAACCATGCGTACATATCACACAAGTCTTCATTTAGGGAGACCTTCTTATTATTTCATTGGTGCTCTAAAATTGTCAAAGAAAGAGGTGATTAGGAGTCCTATAACTTCGTTCTAGTTTGATTAGCATCAAAAGAAGCAATCCCATGACTATCGCGTTCAAAACGATACGTACATCTCACACAAGTCTTTATTTAAAGTGACTTTCTTATTGTTTCATTTGCTCTCTAAAATTATCAAAGAAAGAGATGATTATGAGTCCTATTACTTCGTTCTAATTTGATTAGCATCAAAATAAGCATTCCATGACTATCGCGTAAAAAACGATGTGTACATCTCACACATATTTTGATTTAGGGGAGAACTTCTTATTGTTTCATTGGTTCCCTCAAATTATCAAATAAAGAGGTGATTATGAGTCCTATGACTTCTTTCTATTTTGATTAGCATTAAATGGAGCAATCCTATCAATAGCGCCTTCAAAACGATTCGCACATCTCACACAAGTCTTCATTTAGGGAGACCTTCTTATTGTTTCATTAGTTCTCACAAATTGTCAAAATATAGGTGATTATGAGTCATATTACTTCGTTCTAGTTGAAATTAGCATCAAAAGGAGCAATCCAATCAATATCGCGTCCAAAACGATGCGTAGATTTCACACAAGTCTTCATTTAGGGAGACCTTCATATTGTTCCATTGGTTGTTTCAAATTTACAAAGAAAGATGTGATTAAGAGTTGTATTACTTCGTTCTACTTTGATTAGCGTTAAAAGGACAAACCCATGACTGTGGCGTTCAAAACCATGCGTACATCTCACACAAGTCTTCATTTAGGGAGACCTTATTGTTTCATTGGTGTTCTAAAATTGTCAAAGAAATAGGTGATTAGGAGTCATATAACTTTGTTCTTGTTTGATTAGCATCAAAAGGAGCAATTCCATGACTATCGCGTTCAAAACCATGCATACATCTCACACAAGTCTTCATTTAAGAAGACCTTGTTATTAGTTTCATTGGTTCTCTAAAATTGTCAAAGAAAGAGGTGATTAGGAGTTCTATTACTTCGATCTAATATAATTAGCATCAAAAGGAGCAATCCCATGACTATCGCCTTAAAAATGATGCGTAGTACATCTCACACAAGTCTTGATTTAGGAAGACCTTCTTATTGTTTCATTGGTTTTCTCAAATTGTCAATGAAAGAGGTTTTTATGAGTCCTATGACTACGTTCTAGTTTGATTTGCATCAAAAGGAGCAATCCTATCACTAGTGCCTCCAAAACGATCCGTACATCTCACACAAGTCTTCATTTAGGAAGACCTTCTTATTGTTCCATTAGTTCTCTCAAATTATAAAAATATAGGTGATTATGAGTCCTATTACATCGTTCTAGTTGAAGATAGAATCTAAAGGAGCAATTCCATCACTATCGCGTCCAAAACGATGCGTAGATCTCACACAAGTTTTCATTTAGGGAGACCTTCATATTGTTCCATTGGTTGTTTCAACTTTACAAAGAAAGAGGTGATTAAAAGTTGTATTACTTCGTTCAACTTTGATTATCGTCAAAAGGAGAAACCCATGACAATCACGTTCAAAACCATGCGTATATCTCACACAAGTCTTCATTTAGGGAGACCTTCTTATTATTTCATTGGTGCTCTAAAATTGTCATAGAAAGAGGTGATTAGGAGTCCTATAACTTCGTTCTAGTTTGATTAGCATCAAAAGAAGCAATCCCATGACTATCGCGTTCAAAACGATACGTACATCTCACACAAGTCTTTATTTAAAGGACTTTCTTATTGTTTCATTTGCTCTCTAAAATTATCAAAGAAAGAGATGATTATGAGTCCTATTACTTCGTTCTAATTTGATTAGCATCAAAATAAGCATTCCATGACTATCGCGTAAAAAACGATGTGTACATCTCACACATATTTTGATTTAGGGGAGAACTTCTTATTGTTTCATTGGTTCCCTCAAATTATCAAAGAAAGAGGTGATTATGAGTCCTATGACTTCTTTCTATTTAGATTAGCATTAAATGGAGCAATCCTATCAATAGCGCCTTCAAAACGATTCGCACATCTCACACAAGTCTTCATTTAGGGAGACCTTCTTATTGTTTCATTAGTTCTCACAAATTGTCAAAATATAGGTGATTATGAGTCATATTACTTCGTTCTAGTTGAAATTAGCATCAAAAGGAGCAATCCAATCAATATCGCGTCCAAAACGATGCGTAGATTTCACACAAGTCTTCATTTAGGGAGACCTTCATATTGTTCCATTGGTTGTTTCAAATTTACAAAGAAAGATGTGATTAAGAGTTGTATTACTTCGTTCTACTTTGATTAGCGTTAAAAGGACAAACCCATGACTGTGGCGTTCAAAACCATGCGTACATCTCACACAAGTCTTCATTTAGGGAGACCTTATTGTTTCATTGGTGTTCTAAAATTGTCAAAGAAATAGGTGATTAGGAGTCATATAACTTCGTTCTTGTTTGATTAGCATCAAAAGGAGCAATTCCATGACTATCGCGTTCAAAACCATGCATACATCTCACACAAGTCTTCATTTAAGGAGACCTTCTTATTGTTTCATTGGTTCTCTAAAATTGTCAAAGAAAGAGGTGATTAGGAGTTCTATTACTTCGTTCTAATATGATTAGCATCAAAAGGAGCAATCCCATGACTATCGCCTTAAAAACGATGCGTAGTACATCTCACACAAGTCTTGATTTAGGAAGACCTTCTTATTGTTTCATTGGTTTTCTCAAATTGTCAATGAAAGAGGTTTTTATGAGTCCTATGACTACGTTCTAGTTTGATTTGCATCAAAAGGAGCAATCCTATCACTAGTGCCTTCAAAACGATCCGTACATCTCACACAAGTCTTCATTTAGGAAGACCTTCTTATTGTTCATTAGTTCTCTCAAATTGTAAAAATATAGGTGATTATGAGTCCTATTACATCGTTCTAGTTGAAGATAGAATCAAAAGGAGCAATCCCATCACTATCGCGTCCAAAACGATGCGTAGATCTCACACAAGTCTTCATTTAGGGAGACCTTCATATTGTTCCATTGGTTGTTTCAAATTTACAAAGAAAGAGGTGATTAAAAGTTGTATTACTTCGTTCAACTTTGATTATCGTCAAAAGGAGAAACCCATGACAATCACGCTCAAAACCATGCGTACATCTCACACAAGTCTTCATTTAGGGAGACCTTCTTATTATTTCATTGGTGCTCTAAAATTGTCAAAGAAAGAGGTGATTAGGAGTCCTATAACTTCGTTCTAGTTTGATTAGCATCAAAAGGAGCAATCCCATGACTATCGCGTTCAAAACGATGCGTACATCTCACACAAGTCTTTATTTAAAAGACTTTCTTATTGTTTCATTTGTTCTCTAAAATTATCAAAGAAAGAGATGATTATGAGTCCTATTACTTCGTTCTAATTTGATTAGCATCAAAATAAGCATTCCATGACTATCGCGTAAAAAACGATGTGTACATCTCACACAAGTTTTGATTTAGGGGAGAACTTCTTATTGTTTCATTGGTTCCCTCAAATTATCAAAGAAAGAGGTGATTATGAGTCCTATGACTTCTTTCTATTTAGATTAGCATTAAATGGAGCAATCCTATCAATAGCGCCTTCAAAACGATTCGCACATCTCACACAAGTCTTCATTTAGGGAGACCTTCTTATTGTTTCATTAGTTCTCACAAATTGTCAAAATATAGGTGATTATGAGTCATATTACTTCGTTCTAGTTGAAATTAGCATCAAAAGGAGCAATCCAATCAATATCGCGTCCAAAACGATGCGTAGATTTCACACAAGTCTTCATTTAGGGAGACCTTCATATTGTTCCATTGGTTGTTTCAAATTTATAAAGAAAGAGGTGATTAAGAGTTGTATTACTTCGTTCTACTTTGATTAGCGTTAAAGGACAAACCCATGACTGTGGCGTTCAAAACCATGCGTACATCTCACACAAGTCTTCATTTAGGGAGACCTTATTGTTTCATTGGTGTTCTAAAATTGTCAAGGAAATAGGTGATTAGGAGTCATATAACTTCGTTCTTGTTTGATTAGCATCAAAAGGAGTAATTCCATGACTATCGCGTTCAAAACCATGCATACATCTCACACAAGTCTTCATTTAAGGAGACCTTTTTATTGTTTCATTGGTTCTCTAAAATTGTCAAAGAAAGAGGTGATTAGGAGTTCTATTACTTCGTTCTAATATTATTAGCATCAAAAGGAGCAATCCCATGACTATGGCATTAAAAACGATGCGTAGTACATCTCACACAAGTCTTGATTTAGGAAGACCTTCTTATTGTTTCATTGGTTTTCTCAAATTGTCAATGAAAGAGGTTTTTATGAGTCCTATGACTACGTTCTAGTTTGATTTGCATCAAAAGGAGCAATGCTATCACTAGTGCCTTCAAAACGATCCGTACATCTCACACAAGTCTTCATTTAGGAAGACCTTCTTATTGTTCATTAGTTCTCTCAAATTGTAAAAATATAGGTGATTATGAGTCCTATTACATCGTTCTAGTTGAAGATAGAATCAAAAGGAGCAATCCCATCACTATCGCGTCCAAACGATGCGTAGATCTCACACAAGTCTTCATTTAGGGAGACCTTCATATTGTTCCATTGGTTGTTTCAAATTTACAAAGAAAGAGGTGATTAAAAGTTGTATTACTTCGTTCAACTTTGATTATCGTCAAAAGGAGAAACCCATGACAATCACGCTCAAAACCATGCGTACATCTCACACAAGTCTTCATTTAGGGAGACCTTCTTATTATTTCATTGGTGCTCTAAAATTGTCAAAGAAAGAGGTGATTAGGAGTCCTATAACTTCGTTCTAGTTTGATTAGCATCAAAAGGAAGCAATCCCATGACTATCGCGTTCAAAACGATGCGTACATCTCACACAAGTCTTTATTTAAAGAGACTTTCTTATTGTTTCATTTGTTCTCTAAAATTATCAAAGAAAGAGATGATTATGAGTCCTATTACTTCGTTCTAATTTGATTAGCATCAAAATAAGCATTCCATGACTATCGCGTAAAAAACGATGTGTACATCTCACACAAGTCTTGATTTAGGGGAGAACTTCTTATTGTTTCATTGGTTCCCTCAAATTATCAAAGAAAGAGGTGATTATGAGTCCTATGACTTCTTTCTATTTAGATTAGCATTAAATGGAGCAATCCTATCAATAGCGCCTTCAAAACGATTCGCACATCTCACACAAGTCTTCATTTAGGGAGACCTTCTTATTGTTTCATTAGTTCTCACAAATTGTCAAAATATAGGTGATTATGAGTCATATTACTTCGTTCTAGTTGAAATTAGCATCAAAAGGAGCAATCCAATCAATATCGCGTCCAAAACGATGCGTAGATTTCACACAAGTCTTCATTTAGGGAGACCTTCATATTGTTCCATTGGTTGTTTCAAATTTACAAAGAAAGATGTGATTAAGAGTTGTATTACTTCGTTCTACTTTGATTAGCGTTAAAAGGACAAACCCATGACTGTGGCGTTCAAAACCATGCGTACATCTCACACAAGTCTTCATTTAGGGAGACCTTATTGTTTCATTGGTGTTCTAAAATTGTTAAAGAAATAGGTGATTAGGAGTCATATAACTTCGTTCTTGTTTGATTAGCATCAAAAGGAGCAATTCCATGACTATAGCGTTCAAAACCATGCATACATCTCACACAAGTCTTCATTTAAGGAGACCTTCTTATTGTTTCATTGGTTCTCTAAAATTATCAAAGAAAGAGGTGATTAGGAGTTCTATTACTTCGTTCTAATATAATTAGCATCAAAAGGAGCAATCCCATGACTATCGCCTTAAAAACGATGCGTAGTACATCTCACACATGTCTTGATTTAGGAAGACCTTTTTATTGTTTCATTGGTTTTCTCAAATTGTCAATGAAAGAGGTTTTTATGAGTCCTATGACTACGTTCTAGTTTGATTTGCATCAAAAGGAGCAATCCTATCACTAGTGCCTTCAAAACGATCCGTACATCTCACACAAGTCTTCATTTAGGAAGACCTTTTTATTGTTTCATTAGTTCTCTCAAATTATAAAAATATAGGTGATTATGAGTCCTATTACATCGTTCTAGTTGAAGATAGAATCAAAAGGAGCAATCCCATCACTATCGCATCCAAAACGATGCGTAGATCTCACACAAGTCTTCATTTAGGGAGACCTTCATATTGTTCCGTTGGTTGTTTCAAATTTACAAAGAAAGAGGTGATTAAAAATTGTATTACTTCGTTCAACTTTGATTATCGTCAAAAGGAGAAACCCATGACAATCACGTTCAAAACCATGCGTACATCTCACACAAGTCTTCATTTAGGGAGACCTTCTTATTATTCCATTGGTGCTATAAAATTGTCAAAGAAAGAGGTGATTTTGAGTCCTATAACTTCGTTCTAGTTTGATTAGCATCAAAAGGAGCAATCCTATGACTATCGCGTTCAAAACGATGCGTACATCTCACACAAGTCTTTATTTAAAGAGACTTTCTTATTGTTTCATTTGTTCTCTAAAATTTTCAAATAAAAAGATGATTATGAGTCCTATTACTTCGTTCTAATTTAATTAGCATCAAATTAAGCATTCCATGACTATCGCGTAAAAAACGATGTGTACATCTCACACAATCTTGATTTAGGGGAGAACTTCTTATTGTTTCATTGGTTCCCTCAAATTATCAAAGAAAGAGGTGATTATGAGTCCTATGACTTCTTTCTATTTAGATTAGCATTAAATGGAGCAATCCTATCAATAGCGCCTTCAAAACGATTCGCACATCTCACACAAGTCTTCATTTAGGGAGACCTTCTTATTGTTTCATTAGTTCTCACAAATTGTCAAAATATAGGTGATTATGAGTCATATTACTTCGTTCTAGTTGAAATTAGCATCAAAAGGAGCAATCCAATCAATATCGCGTCCAAAACGATGCGTAGATTTCACACAAGTCTTCATTTAGGGAGACCTTCATATTGTTCCATTGGTTGTTTCAAATTTACAAAGAAAGAGGTGATTAAGAGTTGTATTACTTCGTTCTACTTTGATTAGCGTTAAAAGGACAAACCCATGACTGTGGCGTTCAAAACCATGCGTACATCTCACACAAGTCTTCATTTAGGGAGACCTTATTGTTTCATTGGTGTTCTAAAATTGTCAAAGAAATAGGTGATTAGGAGTCATATAACTTCGTTCTTGTTTGATTAGCATCAAAAGGAGCCAATTCCATGACTGTCGCGTTCAAAACCATGGAACATCTCACATAAGTCTTCATTTAAGGAGACCTTCTTATTGTTTCATTGGTTCTCTAAAATTATCAAAGAAAGAGGTGATTAGGAGTTCTATTACTTCGTTCTAATATGATTAGCATCAAAAGGAGCAATCCCATGACTATCGCATTAAAAACGATGCGTAGTACATCTCACACAAGTCTTGATTTAGGAAGACCTTCTTATTGTTTCATTGGTTTTCTCAAATTGTCAATGAAAGAGGTTTTTATGAGTCCTATGACTACGTTCTAGTTTGATTTGCATCAAAAGGAGCAATCCTATCACTAGTGCCTTCAAAACGATCCGTACATCTCACACAAGTCTTCATTTAGGAAGACCTTCTTTTTGTTTCATTAGTTCTCTCAAATTGTAAAAATATAGGTGATTATGAGTCCTATTACATCGTTCTAGTTGAAGATAGAATCAAAAGGAGCGATCCCATCACTATCGCGTCCAGAACGATGCGTAGATCTCACACAAGTCTTCATTTAGGGAGACCTTCATATTGCTCCATTGGTTGTTTCAAATTTACAAAGAAAAAGGTGATTAAGAGTTGTATTACTTCGTTCTACTTTGATTAGCGTCAAAAGGAGAAACCCATGACAATCACGTTCAAAACCATGCATACATCTCACACAAGTCTTCATTTAGGGAGACCTTCTTATTATTTCATTGGTGCTCTAAAATTGTCGAAGAAAGAGGTGATTGAGAGTCCTATAACTTCGTTCTAGTTTGATTAGAATCAAAAGGAGCAATCCCATGACTATCGCGTTCAAAACGATGCGTACATCTCGCACAAGTCTTTATTTAAAGAGACTTTTTATTGTTTCATTTGTTCTATAAAATTATCAAAGAAAGAGATGATTATGAGTCCTATTACTTCGTTCTAATTTGCTTAGCAACAAAAGGAGCATTCCATGACTATCGCGTTAAAAACGGTGTGTACATCCCACACAAGTCTTGATTTAGGGGAGAACTTCTTATTGTTTCATTGGTTCCGCCAAATTATAACAGAAAGAGGTGATTATGAGTCCTATGACTTCTTTCTATTTAGATTAGCATTAAATGGAGCAATCCTATCAATAGCGCCTTCAAAATGATCCGTACATCTCACACAAGTCTTCATTTAGGGAAACCTTCTTATTGTTTCATTAGTTCTCACAAATTATCAAAATATAGGTGATTATGAGTCATATTACTTCGTTCTAGTTGAAATTACCATCAAAAGGAGCAATTCAAACAATATCGCGTCCAAAACGATTCGTATATTTCACACAAGTCTTCATTTAGGGAGACCTTCATATTGTTCCATTGGTTGTTTCAAATTTACAAAGAAAGATGTGATTAAGAGTTGTATTACTTCGTTCTACTTTGATTAGCGTTAAAAGGATAAACCCATGAATGTGGCGTTCAAAACCATGCGTACATCTCACACAAGTCTTCATTTAGGGAGACCTTATTGTTTCATTGGTGTTCTAAAATTGTCAAAGAAAAAGGAGATTAGGAGTCATATAACTTCGTTCTTGTTTGATTAGCATCAAAAGGAGCAATTCCATGACTATCGCGTTCAAAACCATGCATACATCTCACACAAGTCTTCATTTAAGGAGACCTTGTTATTGTTTCATTTGTTCTCTAAAATTGTCAAAGAAAGAGGTGATTAGGAGTTCTATTACTTCGTTCTAATATGATTAGCATCAAAAGGAACAATCCCATGACTATCGCGTTAAAAACGATGCGTAGTACATCTCACACAAGTCTTGATTTAGGAAGACCTTCTTATTGTTTCATTGGTTTTCTCAAATTGTCAATGAAAGAGGTTTTTATGAGTCCTATGACTGCGTTCTAGTTTGATTTGCATCAAAAGGAGCAATCCTATCACTAGTGCCTTCAAAACGATCCGTACATCTCACACAAGTCTTCATTTAGGAAAACCTTCTTATTGTTTCATTAGTTCTCCCAAATTGTAAAAATATAGGTGGTTATGAGTCCTATTACATCGTTCTAGTTGAAGATAGAATCAAGAGGAGCAATCCCATCACTATCGCGTCAAAAACGATACGTAGATTTCACACAAGTCTTCATTTAGGGAGACCTTCATATTGTTCCATTTGTTGTTTCAAATTTACAAAGAAAGAGGTAATTAAGAGTTGTATTTCTTCGTTCTACTTTGATTAGCGTCAAAAGGAGAAACCCATGACTATCACGTTCAAAACCATGCGTACATCTCACACAAGTCTTCATTTAGGGAGACCTTCTTATTATTTCATTGGTGCTCTAAAATTGTCAAATAAAGAGGTGATTAGGAGTCTTATAACTTCGTTCTAGTTTGATTAGAATCAAAAGGAGCAATCCCATGACTATCGCGTTCAAAACGATGCGTACATCTCGCACAAGTCTTTATTTAAAGAGACTTTCTTATTGTTTCATTTGTTCTATAAAATTATCAAAGAAAGAGATGATTATGAGTCCTATTACTTCGTTCTAATTTGATTAGAATCAAAAGGAGCATTCCATGACTATCGCATTAAAAACGGTGTGTACATCCCACACAAGTCTTGATTTAGGGGAGAACTTCTTATTGTTTCATTGGTTCCCTCAAATTATAATAGAAAGAGGGGATTATGAGTCCTATGACTTCTTTCTATTTAAATTAGCATTAAATGGAGCAATCCTATCAATAGCGCCTTCAAAATGATCCGTACATCTCACACAAGTCTTCATTTAGGGAGACCTTCTTATTGTTTTATTAGTTCTCACAAATTGTCAAAATATAGGTGATTATGAGTCATATTACTTCGTTCTAGTTGAAATTGGCATCAAAAAAGCAATCCAATCAATATCGCGTCCAAAACGATGCGTAGATCACACACAAGTCTTCATTTAGGGAGACATTCATATTGTGTCATTGGTTGTATCAAATTTACAAAGAAAGAGGTGATTAAAAGTTGTATTACTTCGTTCTACTTTGATTAGCGTTAAAAGGAGAAACCCATGAATGTGGCAGTTCAAAACCATGCGTACATCTCACACAAGTCTTCATTTAGGGAGACCTTATTGTTTCATTGGTGTTCTAAAATTGTCAAAGAAATAGGTGATTAGGAGTCATATAACTTCGTTCTTGTTTGATTAGCATCAAAAGGAGCAATTCCATGACTATCGCGTTCAAAACCATGCATACATCTCACACAAGTCTTCATTTAAGGAGACCTTGTTATTGTTTCATTTGTTCTCTAAAATTGTCAAAGAAAGAGGTGATTAGGAGTTCTATTACTTCGTTCTAATATTATTAGCATCAAAAGGAGCAATCCCATGACTATGGCGTTAAAAACGATGCGTAGTACATCTCATACAAGTCTTGATTTAGGAAGACCTTCTTATTGTTTCATTGGTTTTCTCAAATTGTCAATGAAAGAGGTTTTTATGAGTCCTATGACTACGTTCTAGTTTGATTTGCATCAAAAAGAGCAATCCTATCACTAGTGCCTTCAAAACGATCCGTACATCTCACTCAAATCTTCATTTAGGAAGACCTTCTTTTTGTCTCATTAGTTCTTTCAAATTGTAAAAATATAGGTGATTATGAGTCATATTACATTGTTTTAGTTGAAGATAGAATCAAAAGGAGCAATCCCATCACTATCGCGTCTAGAACGATGCGTAGATCTCACACAAGTCTTCATTTAGGGAGACCTTCATATTGTTCCATTGGTTGTTTCAAATTTACAAAGAAAAAGGTGATTAAGAGTTGTATTACTTCGTTCTACTTTGATTAGCGTCAAAAGGCGAAACCCATGACAATCACGCTCAAAACCATGCGTACATCTCACACAAGTCTTCATTTAGGGAGACCTTCTTATTATTTCATTGGTGCTCTAAAATTGTCAAAGAAAAAGGTGATTAGGAGTTCTATAATTTCGTTCTAGTTTGATTAGAATCAAAAGGAACAATCCCATGACTATCGCGTTCAAAACGATGCGTACATCTCACACAAGTCTTTATTTAAAGAGACTTTCTTATTGTTTCATTTGTTCTATAAAATTATCAAAGAAAGAGATGATTATAAGTCCTATTACTTCGTTCTAATTTGATTAGCATCAAAAGGAGCATTCCATGACTATCGCGTTAAAAACGGTGTGTACATCCCACACAAGTCTTGATTTAGGGGAGAACTTCTTATTGTTTCATTTGTTCCCTCAAATTATCAGAAAAAGAGGTGATTATGAGTCCTATGACTTCTTTCTATTTAGATTAGCATTAAATGGAGCAATCCTATCAATAGCGCCTTCAAAATGATCGTACGTCTCACACAAGTCTTCATTTAGGAAGACCTTCTTATTGTTTCATTAGTTCTCACAAATTGTCAAAATATAAGTGATTATGAGTCATATTACTTCGTTTTAGTTGAAATTTGCATCAAAAGGAGCAATCCAATCAATATCGCGTCCAAAACGATGCGTAGATCTCACACAAGTCTTCATTTAGGGAGACATTCATATTGTTTCATTGGTTGTATCAAATTTACAAAGAAAGAGGTGATTAAGAGTTTTATTACTTTGTTCTACTTTGATTAGCGTTAAAAGGAGAAACCCATGACTGTGGCGTTCAAAACCATGCGTACATCTCACACAAGTCTTCATTTAGGGAGATCTTATTATTTTATTGGTGTTCTAAAATTGTCAAAGAAATAGGTGATGAGGAGTCATATAACTTCGTTCTTGTTTGATTAGCATCAAAAGGAGAAATTCCATGACTATCGCGTTCAAAACCATGCATACATCTCACACAAGTCTTTATTTAAGGAGACCTTCTTATTGTTTCATTGGTTCTCTAAAATTGTCAAAGAATGAGGTGATTAGGAGTTCTATTACTTCGTTCTAATATGATTAGCATCAAAAGGAGCAATTCCATGACTATCGCGTTAAAAACGATGCGTAGTACATCTCACACAAGTGTTGATTTAGGAAGGCCTTCTTATTGTTTCATTGGCTTTCTCAAATTGTCAATGAAAGAGGTTTTTACGAGTCCTATGACTTCGTTCTAGTTTGATTTGCATCAAAAGGAGCAATCCTATCACTAGTGCCTTCAAAACGATCCGTACATCTCACACAAGTTTTCATTTAGGAAGACCTTCTTATTGTTTCATTAGTTTTCAAAAATTGTAAAAATATAAGTGATTATGAGTCCTATTACATCGTTCTAGGTAAAGATAGAATCAAAAGGAGCAATCCCATCACTATCGCGTCCAAAACGATGCGTAGATCGTACACAAGTCTTCATTTAGGGAGACCTTCATATTGTTCCATTGGTTGTTTCAAATTTACAAAGAATGAGGTGATTAAGAGTTGAATTAGTTCGTTCTACTTTGATTAGTGTCAAAAGGAGAAACCCATGACTATCACGTTCAAAACCATGCGTACATCGCACACAAGTCATCATTTAGGGAGACCTTCTTATTATTTCATTGGTGCTCTAAAATTGTTAAAGAAAGAGGTGATTAGAAGTCCTATAACTTCGTTCTAGTTTGATTAGCATCAAAAGGAGCAATCCCATAACTATCGCGCTAAAAACAATGTGTACATCTCACACAAGTCTTGATTTAGGGGAGAACTGATAGTAGTGTGCATACAAGCCAATCATGTATGTTGATAAAGCACATACTTTGTAAACAATCTTATTTATTTATTAATAAAATATTCATTTAAGGCATATAATTATCTACATGGTGCTGTTTTTATAATATGTAAATAACCCATAGTTTTAAGCAATGCTTTTAGAATCATGATGAGATCATGATAATGAGATCTAAATTCTTAGAAAGCTTAAAAACTAAAATAGTTCTCAATTGTGGGATTACTAAAATGGGGATTAGTAAATCCGGATAGATTGGTACATATGTTGCTTGCTCATTGGATGAGGATGACTGATCTCATGGTCATTTGTGTGGAGACACTAAAGCAAGTATGTAGGTGCTAATTGGAGAATAAGTTCACTGAACGTGACTCGCTATGGAATACCTAATGGAGTTTTACTCGCCTGTCAATAGGAATTCCTAATGTGATAGTAGTACATGTGATCCTTGGACTTGAGATCATCATAGTATCTTGTATGTAACAAATTATACTTTGACTAATTTCTTAAGGCCTTTTAAGGCATATATAGGGTATGCTTGGGTGTAATGAGTTACATATGGAGATAATGAATGATCAATAAAGAATCTACCACCTCTAGTAAAAGAGGAGATATGTCCTATGTGATTCGTTAAATGACAACCCAGGAATCCTTGGCCAAGGTAGAATGAAATTAGAAAGATGTTTCAAATTTGCATTATTTGGAGTTGTTTATTTTCTAATCGAAATACATATGATTAAATAAATTAAGACTTGACAGTAAATTCATGTCTTATATTTAATTGGGACATTGCATGGTGGAAGGATTGAATTGTACGGTAACTATTAACTCATAGGTTCTTTTATGATTAATGTTGAAATCTATATTATCTGGGAAGTCGTTGATCACTAGGGAGGCTTATCCCTATTGTAGAATAAATGTTATTTATTTAAATAGATTATTAGTTTAATTTGTTTATTTAAATAAGATTAGAATTGTTCTAATTGATTTATTCACAACCGGTTTAATATGGAGAACCTAAAGGGTCACAGCATAAAAGGAAGAAGAATTATTTAAGAAAAAAATGGCATGATAGTAATAATGCATTAAGTATAATTAATTTAATCTATGATGATAGAATAAATTAAATAGCTTAATCTTTATTATTTAATATTTTTGAAATATTAAATATAAATTAATAAGAGGAGTCTTATTAATATTATTAATATTATTTTAATTCTAAAGGAGTTTAGGAATTAATATAATATCAGTACTCTCTCTCAATCCTAATAAAGATTAGGATATAAATTAATTAAAAGTAATTAATTAAATAATTAAATAAAACCCTATTCTAATTGGATTAGGAGGGTTAACCTAATATCTATATAAGAGAGTCTTATATCAGAAATAAGGTACGTGAATTTTTCAAGAGTTGGGAGTACACATATTCTATAGAGATAGAAACAAAGGTTAAGCCAATAACTCATCTTACTGAGTTCTTCATCTTCCTTGGTGGATCACCGTTAGAGGCCAAACATTTGGGTGGCTGACATTGATCAAGGGAAGGAGCCACTACAGAGGAATCAAAGGAATCAAAGGAGTAGAACTTGTACCTGAGGAAGCTTGGATCTTCAAAGGTATAATTCTGTTTTTCTCCTTCTTCATTCACTGATAATTGATGCACAAGAATGATCATGGTAATGGGTTTGTATAAATTTTTGAAAACCTAGTTTTTTACGCTTCCGCCCTATTTATGTGATTTGATTGCATGATTGCGTTACGTACAAACCCAACAGTGGTATCAGAGCCAATCTTGTGCTAATTATCAGTCTATGTGATTCAATACATGTATGATATGCGATTGGATCGAGTTCTGGGCAACAAAATTTTTTTCAGATTCTGCGAAGCTGCGCCGGTACAAGGCAACATTGCTGCGCAGCTGCGCCGGGTGCTGTTCCTGGTTTTCATGCTGCGCAGCTGCGCCGGTTCCCTTTACATTCTTGGCGCAGCTGCGCCACTGGACAGGAACTGAATTTTTTTTGTTTTATTTAATTAAATGAATGGTTTATTTAATTAATAAAGGTTTAAAATAAAGATGTTTATTTTATATGAAATGAGATTTCAGAATTGCTAAAATTAAAGAGTTTAATTTGAAATTATTTTTGAATGAAATAAAGGAGTTTATTTTTCCAAAAACAAAGTTTAGCAAACTTTTGCCCATTAACTGATATTAATACATATATGGAATGAATTTACTTTCATGAGATGAATAAGTTTTATTGATACGTATGATGATATGTATGGTAATAAAAGGGATTGATTATGGACTATGACCAATGTGATTGGATTTTATTTTGGTTGAATGCTTGAATGAATGGGTTTTATAAAATGGGGTCTGCGTACCTCGTCTTCTCTAGTTTTATTCTCGATGTAAATTCTATCTCCTTTCTATGTACTTCCCCTTGACTGCTGATCAAGGTTTCTATTTAATTTTAAATAGTTAATGTAATAGAGATACTTAGAATTATTTTGAAGAAATTGGAGACCAAGGAGCAAGGAACGCGTGAAGACTCATTTGTATGGAGCCAGGGTTTAAATGTAATAGTTATATTTAAATTTAAATTCTTGCACTCCTAGGTTTGACCTTTTGGTTCACTTGGTGGCTCTAGTGAGCCAAACTAGAATAAAAGTCCATAATCAATCCGGGTAGAATATAGTATTCTATATTGCATGCTAAATATTATATATATTATATTTTATACAAACATGCTTCGCATGTTTAATAAAATGACGCGTATTTTATATATATATATGTGCATGCGCGCTTAAAAAGATGAGACAAATAATAACAAACCCCTCAAAGAAATAATATTAAGTTTGAAGCGTTCAAATGATATTTGGAATATCGAACGTCTCCTTCTAGCATGATTAGTTAATAGAGTATTAAATATTTAATATGAGTTTGTTGTGCTATCCACAAGGCGAGTATTGAATATTTAAGATGCTAATTAATCACATTTGATGCTTATCAAGAAAATTGAACGATCTAGTCTTGTTGTGCTATCCACAAGGACGAAAATTTTTCTTTTTTGAATTTATGAAAGTGCTAGGCTGGACTTAACTTAAATCATTTTAGCTCGGATGTGCACACACATGACCATTATGATTTAAGAGGCAAAATAAAAGGAGTTACATGGTGATGTAATTGACAAGAGTTGTCTACCTATTTATTTGTATATCGCTTGTTGTGCTATCCACAAGGTTATATACATTTGAAATGGGATCCTTAATCTCACTAGCAAATCTTTAATTAGATGTTGCCGAACTATATGAGTGAGGGTAATATAGTTTGATGAAAATAGTGGGAGATACCAATTTAAAATAAAGACCTAAATTTATTTTGGTATGCAAAGTTAATAAAATGAATGTTTGCTAAAATGTTGTCTTTTCACATGCAGAATTTTAAAAATGTCAAAATCACTAATCTCACTACGAAGCATACTTGATGCAAATAAGCTTACCGGCCCGAATTATGAGGACTGGCTAAGAAATCTGAGAATTGTTCTCACTGCTGAAAAGATTTCTAATGTCCTAAATTCCACTATCCCTGAATCTGTTTCAGAAACAGCCTCTGAGGAAGAGATTGCCACTTTCAATAAGTGGCAAGATGATGCATCTGTGGCTCAATGCATCATGCACGCATCCATGAATAACGAGCTTCAGCGTCAGCACGAAAAAATGGATGCTCCTGCTATGCTGTTTCACCTCAAGGAGTTGTATGGTGAACAGAGTAGGACTGCTAGATATGAGATATCTAAGGAGCTCTTCCGATCTCAGATGACCGAGGGCACTGCCGTCGAGACTCATGTTCTGAAGGTAATCAATTTGATTGAACGCCTTGGACAACTTGGGTTCGTCATGGATGGGGAGTTGAGTCAAGACTTGGTCTTACAGTCACTCCCTGAGACCTTCTCGCAGTTTGTGGTTAATTTTCACATGAATAAGCTAGATGTCAGCTTACCTGAGCTGCTTAACATGCTGAAAACTGCAGAAGGTCACTTC
Source organism: Panax stipuleanatus (assembly GCA_020205555.1). Taxonomy (NCBI): domain Eukaryota; kingdom Viridiplantae; phylum Streptophyta; class Magnoliopsida; order Apiales; family Araliaceae; genus Panax; species Panax stipuleanatus. The sequence goes on from JAINUT010002166.1 coordinate 99,554, forward strand.
TCATCGAAGAAGAACCATGTCTTGATGGTGGATTCTTCCAATAAAAGGAAGAGGCCCAAGGTGTCTTCTGAAAAGAAGAAATCTAAGAAGGCTAAGGGAAAAGGGAAAGAAAAGGAGCAAAAGAAACCTGAACCAACTAAAGGAATGTGCTTTCATTGCAATGAGCCGGGACATTGGAAGAGGAACTGCAAGAAGTTTCTAGCAGAGAAGAAGCTTGGAGAAGCTTCGACTTCCAATCAAGGTTTGTTTATGATTGAAATTAATTTTTCTGAAAGTCATAATTCTACTTGGGTATTGGATACCGGCTGTGGTTCTCACATATGTAATATTGTGCAGGGACTAGTCAGAAGTAGAAAGCTGAACAAAGATGAGGTGATCCTACGAGTGGGAAATGGGGCAAAAGTTGCTGCATTAGATGTAGGAACTTATTGTTTAGCAATGCCTTCGGGCAAATCCATTTATCTTAATAATTGTTATTATGTTCCGAATATTATTAAAAACATTATTTCAATTTCTGTATTGGATATGGAAGGTTTTGACGTTATTATAAAGAACAATGGTTGTTCTATTTATAAAGACGATGTTTTATATGGTATTGGAAATTTGCGAAATGGACTTTATACACTTGACTTACAAGAAAATATATTTCAAATTGAACAAATTAAGAAAAGGAAAAGAGATGATATTAATTATACCTATATGTGGCACTGTAGACTCGGTCATATCAATGAAACAAGATTATCCAAGTTGCATAAAGATGGGCTCCTCGAGCTATCTGATTATGAATCATATCCAACTTGTGAATCTTGTCTCATGGGTAAAATGACTAAATCTCCTTTTAGTAGAAAAGGAGAGAGAGTTACAGAGTTATTGGCATTGATTCACACAGACGTTTGTGGACCTATAACAACAAGTGCACGGGGTGGGTATTCTTATTTTATTACTTTCACTGATGATCACTCAAGATTTGGATATGTGTATTTAATGAAATACAAATCAAAATCATTTGAAAAGTTCAAAGAGTTCAGAAGTGAAGTAGAGAAACAAACGGGCAAGAGTATTAAGATACTTCGATCAGATCGAGGTGGAGAATACTTAAGCAGTGAGTTTCTCAATTGTCTCAGAGAAAATGGTATAATCTCACAATGGACTCCTCCAGGTACACCACAGTTAAATGGAGTATCTGAAAGGAGAAATCGAACACTGTTGGACATGGTTCGATCCATGATGAGTTTTACCGACCTTCCAATTTCCTTCTGGGGATATGCCCTAGAAACAGCTGCATACCTACTTAACAAGGTACCTACCAAATCCGCCCCAAAGACTCCATATGAGATGTGGAAAGGGAGGAAACCAAATCTTAAGCATGTTAAGACTTAGGGTTGTCCAGCTTATGTCAAAAAGTTTGAAAATGATAAGCTACAGACTAAATCCGATAAATGTAGATTTGTGGGATACCCTAAAGAAACCGTAGGGTATTATTTCTATCATCCAATTGATCAAAATGTGTTTGTTGCGAAACATGCTACCTTCTTGGAGAAAGAGTTTATCCATGAAGGGGTCAGTGGGAGCAAGATATATCCTGAAGAAGTTCAAGAACCACAAGTTACCACGGACCAAAGTCAGGTACCTAACCAAGTAGAAGAACCTACTGTACCACACCCTGTTCGTAAATCTGGAAGAGTACCGAAGATACCTGAGAGGTATGGATTCGTTATAGAGGATGACGATGAGGTACACATCATGAATGATGATGATCCATTGAATTACGAACAGGCTATGAGTAATAAAGACTCAAGGAAATGACTTGAAGCCATGAAATCCGAAATGGACTCCATGTATGAAAACAAAGTATGGTCTTTGGTTTCACCACCTGAAGGTATTAAACCTATTGGGTGTAAATGGGTTTTTAAGAAAAAGACTGGAGCAGACGGAAAGGTAGAGACCTATAAGGCCCGACTGGTTGCAAAAGGTTTCAAACAAAGACAAGGAGTTGACTATGATGAAACCTTCTCACCAGTAGCCATGCTCAAGTCCATTCGGATTTTGCTTGCGATTGCAGCTTACAACGACTATGAGATCTGGCAGATGGACGTGAAAACGGCCTTCCTCAATGGGAAACTTGAGGAGGATGTGTATATGACACAGCCAGAGGGATTTATTTCAAAAGTTGGAATAAATCAAGTCTGTAAGCTACAACGATCCATTTATGGGTTGAAGCAAGCTTCTCGTAGATGGAACATTCGTTTTGATGAGACAATCAAAGAGTTTAATTTTATCAAAAACGAGGATGAACCATGTGTATACAAGAAGGTTAGTGGGAGCGCAGTATCATTCCTTGTATTATATGTTGATGATATATTACTGATAGGGAATGACATTCCTATGTTACAATCCATTAAAATCTGGTTATCTAAAAATTTCTCCATGAAGGACTTAGGTGAAGCATCCTATATTTTGGGGATAAAGATCTATAGAGATAGATCTAAAAGGATGCTCGGCTTATCCCAAGGAACGTACATTGATACGATGCTAAAGAGGTTTAGCATGGAAGATTCCAAAAGAGGTCTCATGCCGATGAGCCATGGAATAAATCTCTCCAAGAAACAGGCCCCAAAGACACCTGAGGAGAGAGACCGTATGAGTAAGATCCCTTATGCTTCTGCAATAGGATCTATCATGTACGGTATGATATGTACTAGACCGGATGTTGCTCACGCACTTAGTGTAACAAGAAGATACTAGTCGAATCCAGGAGAAGAGCACTGGAAGGCAGTGAAAAATATCCTAAAGTACTTGAGAAGGACTAAAGATATTTTTCTTGTCTACGGTGGGTCTGAATTAAAACTCGAGGGATTCACAGACTCAAGTTTTCAAACAGACCAAGATGACAGTAAATCTGTTTCAGGGTATGTGTTTACCTTGAACGGAGGTGCAGTGAGTTGGAAGAGTTCCAAGCAGCAAACGGTTGCTGATTCAGTGACAGAGGCAGAGTATATAGCTGCAACTGAAGCTGCAAAGGAAGCTGTTTGGATGAAGAAGTTCATAACTGAACTTGGTGTGGTTCCTAGCATTGGAGAAGCAGTTCCCGTATACTGTGACAACACCGGAGCGGTTGCACAGGCTAAGGAACCCAGGTCTCATCAGAAATCTAAACACGTGTTGCGGCGATTTCACTTGATCAGGGAGATCATTGAAAGAGGAGACGTCACCTTGGAGCGTGTAGACTCTCAAGACAACATTGCAGATCCATTTACTAAAGCTTTAACACAACAGCAGTTTGATCGTCACTTAGAGAAGATGGGTATGAGATACCATGGCGATTGGCTTTAGTGCAAGTGGGAGATTGATAATAGTGTGCAAACAAGCCAATCATGTATGATGATAAAGCACATACTTTGTAAACAATCTTATTTATTTATTAATAAAATATTCATTTAAGGCATATAATTATCTACATGGTGCTGTTTTTATAATATGTAAATAACCCATAGTTTTAAGCAATGCTTTTAGAATCATGATAAGATCATGATAATGAGATCTAAATTCTTAGAAAGCTTAAAAACTAAAATAGTTCCCAATTGTGGGATTACTAAAATGGGGATTAGTAAATCCGGATAGATTGGTACATATGTTGCTTGCTCATTGGATGAGGATGACTGATCTCATGGTCATTTGTGTGGAGACACTAAAGCAAGTATGTAGGTGCTAATTGGAGAATAAGTTCACTGAACGTGACTCGCTATGGAATACCTAATGGAGTTTTACTCGCCTGTCAATAGGAATTCCTAATGTGATAGTATTACATGTGATCCTTGGACTTGAGATCATCATAGTATCTTGTATGTAACAAATTATACTTTGACTAATTCCTTAAGGCCTTTTAAGGCATATATAGGGTATGCTTGGGTGTAATGAGTTACATATGGAGATAATGAATGATCAATAAAGAATTTACCACCTCTAGTAAAAGAGGAGATATGTCCTATGTGATTCGTTAAATGACAACCCAGGAATCCTTGGCCAAGGTAGAATGAAATTAGAAAGAGGTTTCAAATTTGCATTATTTGGAGTTGTTTATTTTCTAATCGAAATACAATGATTAAATAAATTAAGACTTGACAGTAAATTCATGTCTTATATTTAATTGGGACATTGTATGGTGGAAGGATTGAATTGTTCGGTAACTATTAACTCACAGGTTCTTTTATGATTAATGTTGAAATCTATATTATCTGGAAAAGTCGTTGATCGCTAGGGAGGCTTATCCCTATTGTAGAATAAATGTTATTTATTTAAATAGATTATTAGTTTAATTTGTTTATTTAAATAAGATTAGAATTGTTCTAATTGATTTATTCACAACCGGTTTAATATGGAGAACCTAAAGGGTCACACCATAAAAGGAAGAAGAATTATTTAAGAAGAAAATGGCATGATAGTAATAATGCATTAAGTATAATTAATTTAATCTATGATGATAGAATAAATTAAATAGCTTAATGTTTATTATTTAATATTTTAGAAATATAAAATATAAATTAATAAGAGGAGTCTTATTAATATTATTATTATTATTATTATTATTTTAATTCTAAAGGAGTTTAGGAATTAATATAATATCAGTACTCTCTCTCAATCCTAATAAAGATTAGGATATAAATTAATTAAAAGTATTTAATTAATTAATTAAATAAAACCCTATTCTAATTGGATTAGGAGGGTTAACCTAATATCTATATAAGAGAGTCTTATATCAGAAATAAGGTACGTGAATTTTTCAAGAGTTGGGAGTACACATATTATATAGAGATAGAAACAAGGGTTAAGCCAATAACCCATCTTACTGAGTTCTTCATCTTCCTTGGTGGATCACCCGTTAGAGGCCAAACATTTGGGTGGCTGACATTGATCAAGGGAAGGAGCCACTACAGAGGAATCAAAGGAATCAAAGGAGTAGAACTTGTACCTGAGGAAGCTTGGATCTTCAAAGGTCTAATTCTATTTTTCTCCTTCTTCATTCATTGATAATTGATGCACAAGAATGATCATGGTAATGGGTTTGTATAAAATTTTGAAAACCTAGTTTTTTACGCTTCCGCCCTATTTATGTGATTTGATTGCATGATTGCGTTACGTACAAACCCAACAAGACACTTTACAACACACTCAGCAACATCTCGTTTCAAATTCGGCCACCAGAAGTGCTGTCGAAGATCCTGGTACATCTTGGTACTACCGGGGTGAATCGAATACCGTGAGCTATGAGCCTCGCTCAAAATGTCCTCCTTAATCTCTGGTACTGATGGTACCCACACTCTGTTCTCAAATCTCAGTAGTCCCTCACTGTCTATCATGAATCTCGGTTCGGTTCCTTCAGATATCTTTTTCTTAACCTTCTCACATTCTTCGTCCTGAAGTTGAGCTTCCTTAACTTTATCCAATAGGGTTGTACCAGCTTGCATCTGAAACAACTTCTCGTCAATCTCCATCGGATACTTCACTTCCAATTCTAGCTTTTTCATTGCTGAAATTAGCTCCTCTTGAGTAGTCAACATCATCAATTTCTCCCGACCCTTTCTGCTTAAGGCGTCGGTAACCACATTAGCCTTACCCGGATGGTATAAGATTTCACAGTCATAGTCCTTAATTAACTCCAGCCACCTTCTCTGGCGCATATTCAAGTCCTTCTGTGTAAAAATATATTTCAGACTCTTGTGGTTTGTATATATTTCACACTTCTCCCCATAGAGATAGTGTCTCCAAATTTTTAAAGCAAATACCACTGCAGCTAACTCTAAGTCATGGGTCGGATACCCTTTCTCATAGTCTTTCAATTGTCGTGATGCATACGCAATGACCCTGCCGTTTTGCATAAGCACACAGCCAAGTCCTTTATGCGACGCATCACTATAAACCACAAAATTTCCTGTGTCGTCCGGAAGGGATAACACAGGTGCTGATGAACTCAACCTCCTCTTAAGCTCTTGGAAACTTTCCTCACACTTCTCTGTCCAAACTAATTTCACCGATTTTCTAGTCAAATTCGTCAGCGGAGTTGTGATCTTGGAAAAGTCCTGAATGAATCTTCTATAATAACCCGCCAATCCAAGAAAACTCCTCACTTTTGACGGTGTTTTCGGCTGATCCCAGTTCATCACAGCTTCGACTTTAGAGGGATCTACCGAAATTCCGTCCTTGTCGATCACATGTCCAAGAAATTGCACTCTTTCAATCCAGAATTCACATTTCAAAAATTTAGCGTACAACTTCTCTCTTCTCAACGCCTCTAATGTTAACTTCAGATGTTCTACATGTTCTTCCTTGGTCTTCGAGTATACCAAAATATCGTCGATAAAGACCACCACGAATTTGTCCAAAAACGGCTTGAACACTCCATTCATGAAGCCCATGAATGCTGCAGGAGCATTCGTTAGACCAAATGACATTACCAGAAATTCGTAGTGACCATATCGAGTCCTAAATACTGTCTTTGGAACATCCTCTGGCCTCACCTTCAGCTGATGATAGCCACTCCTCAAGTCTATCTTTGAAAAGTACCTTGCACCCTTCAATTGGTCAAACAGATCGTCAATCCTCGGTAATGGATATCTATTCTTAATTGTGACCTTATTCAGTTCTCTGTAGTCGATGCAAAGCTGCATTATCCCGTCCTTCTTTTTCACAAACAACACTGGCGCTCCCCACGGCGATACGCTCGGTTGGATGTACTTCTTGTCCAGTAACTCTTACAGTTGTACCATTAACTCCTTCATCTCTACCATCCGGTATGGTGCCTTCGATATTGGGGCCGTCCCTGGCGCCAAATCGATCACAAACTCAACATCTCTGTCTGGCAGAAGTCCTGGAAGATCATCCAAAAATACGTCAATGAAGTCCCTCATGACTGGTATATCTTCCACTTTCGAGTTTTCTTTACGACTATCGACTATGTAGGCTAAATATCCTACACAGCCTTGTCTTAACAACTTCCTGGCCTGCATCATCGTCAGACAACTCGCTTGTCTAGGCAATTTGCTGCCATAAAACACCACCTTTGACGGGGTCTTAAGGTTGATACACTTCCTCTGGCAATCAATTACAGCCCCATAATTGACTAGCCAATCCATTCCCAGAATAACATCGAATTTCCCAAGTCTAATCGGGATAAGATCTACGTTCATAATGTTACCCTTAATATCTACTCTACAGTTCTTGTGTACATACTTAACAGGGATCACTTCTCTATTCGCAATCTCTATGTTCATGGGGTATTCTAACTCGTCTATAGGAAGTTCTAAGTTCTTAGCAAAGTCATCGGATATAAATGAACAAGTAGCTCCCGAATCAAATAGTACATAAGCATTACCTTTATTCATCGGAATGATACCTGACACCACATCGCGAGACTGTACAGCATCCTGCACGGTCATGTTGAAGGTCCTGGCGGTTGGTCGGTTGGTTGCGATTGGTCCCGTGATAGTTAGAGCACTTCCACCGCTGTTTCCCATGTTCCCTCCTGATCCTGCCCCTCCAGATCCCTTCTTGGGACAGTCCCTTGCCAGATGGTCCTTTGAGCCGCAAGTGAAGCAAGCGCCCTTCTTTGGGTTCGGACAGTTAGGTGCTATGTGGCCTTCCTGACCATAATTGTAGCATACTCGTTTTCCTTTCATACAGACCCCCAGGTGAGCTTTCCCGCAGGTCGGACATGCTTCGATCCTCTTCTTCTGACCTCCTTGTTGATTCCTAGTTGATGAGTTATCATTCCACTTCCTCTTTTGATTATTACTCCCTCCCGTGTTGCTACCACTAGCCTTGTTAATTCCTTCACCTTCACTCTTCTTCTTTTTCTGATCTTGGTTATACTTTGTAACAGCGTCACTCCCGCTTTCAGCGAGAATGGCCTTCTCCAACACCCCAGCAAAAGTGTTCAATTGGAACATTGACACTTTGCTATACAACCAGGGCTTCAGGCCCTGCTCAAACCTCCTTGCCTTCCTCTGATCGGTGTGCACTTGATACGTGGCAAACCTAGCCAACTCATTGAATTTCATCGCATATTCCGGTACGGACATATTCCCCTGTTTCAGCTCCAGGAACTGGACCTCCATTTGATTCTGTGAACTGGTAGGAAAGTACATCTCGAAGAACATCTCTTTGAACCTCTCCCAGGTAATCACACCTTCACCTCCCCGAACCTTATTCGCTTGCCACCAATAGCTGGCCTCGAATTTTAGCATGAACGTTGCATAGGCGATTTTCTGGTCTTCTCTGACTCTGGGCGACGTCGAAAACTTTTTTCATCTCCATAACCCAAGTTTGAGCTTCTATCGGGTTCATGGTGCCTTTAAACTCTGGCGGTCCCACTGCCTTGAAGTCCTTGAACGTTGTGTTCGGTGGAGCTTGAGGTTGGTTATTAAGTGCTCCAGCAAGTAAGTTCACCAACTGCTGAACGGGGTTAGCATTGGCGTCGTTGTTGTTGTTAGTTGACCCTTCCTGGGCCGGTCGACGGTTCGGTCTTCTCCTTGGCGGCATATTTCTGTTAAGATATACGCTTATTAGAACTTTATTCAATCTTTTAAATATTTAAGGCTTAACTTAAACATTTACACACAATCAGTCAACACATTATCTCAAATAAACTCTGATATATTACTAAATCAAAAGTTTTAACATAATACGATAGCATCACTGCTATTTACATCAACTATCCCGAGATAAAGAATCTACAGGATTTAAAACATAAAATATTCCTCTGTTTATAAACACATTGGAATTTACATTATTAACTACCAGATAGGTTTCACAAAATCAAATGTTCCTATCACTGTCCATTAAGGCGACGAATAGCTTTGCAACGCTCTTCTTCCATAATTCGGGACATCGTCCTGCGATCTAGTATGTACGACGGTAGTCCTTCGAACTGAATTGGGTACCTCATAACCCGATCCTGGGCCTCGTCAATTGTATACTGAAGTGTAGAGTACGTCTCCTCAAGCTTGGCCTTCTTCGCCCAACAGTTGTCTTCTGCGAGATATGCTTGTCGTGATTCCCTTACCCAGGCTCCTCTACTATGGCCAGCCTTGCTGATTTCTCTTTTAGTTCATTCTTCAATTCCTCTATTTCCTCTAACTTCTGCTCGGTTTGGCCTTTCTCGTGAACCAAATTCCACTCTACATTTCCCAAACGTGTGTGAAGAGCCTCAACCTCTCCATCCCTCAGCTCGATGGTAGACTGTTGAGTAACCGACCGCTCCCTCAGCTCCTGAACATGTATCCCTCAGCTCCTGAACAGTATCACGTAACTCTATGTTACGATCATACAGCTCATCATACATCTCAGCACTGATAGAGCTCGGTGGGAACTCTTCAGGGTCTTCCTCCTCCTCTTCGGCTGCCTCAGCCTGAACCTCAATCTCCTCAGGGTCTTCCTCAGAGTCCTCCTCTGAATTAGACACCGGCACATACTCCTGACCAACGACTGTGATCAAGGGTGATGGCTCTCGTCGGACTAACTGCTCCCAGACTACGTGGATATCTCGGGGCTCCTCCTCTCTAGCCTCTAGGGGTATAAGGTCCCTGGACTGACTAGGTTCTCCAGCATCTGTCATCCTGACAAATAAAATTTTAAGTTTTAGTAATTACGTGATGCTAATCGATACTCGAATATATAAGTATAAGCACATAACACATAAGGTAAGTTATTATCTTTCTTAGAACTCGATAAGAGTTATCATTACTATGTTCTCGATCTCTAAAAAGGCTACTATCCTAAGGTTTTCCCCCAACCTAAGGTTCATAACCTACAGCTTTGATACCAACCTATGACACCCCCAAATTCGGGTACTTCAATTCCACGGGACTTGGTGTTCACTGTACGAATATCATCTATCTATCTACCCATAGTAAATGCAAACCATGCAATAAATAGAATTAAATCCTCCCCTTATGGGGTTACAACATCTGAGTAATAAATAAAATAAATCCCAGGTCATACTAACCTTAAACATCTGTGCGGAACATAAAGAAATAAATAAGTCTTACACAACTCTAATATAAGTCTGAAACATAAACACATAAAATAAACAACAAGTCTTCATCACTTGTTGACCTTGCCCTTGCCTTTGCTAGTATAAGGCTCGTTGGACCTTTCGTTCTTAACGGTAATGTTATTATTACGCAAGAGTGAGCACGATTGCCCACAAGTATAATAATATGACAACAATATAATAACATGCGAGTGAATCAAAGACATCTGAATAAAGAAACTCAACTTTTGACTTAAGAATGAATAACAGGAATCAAAAGAACGTTTGAGGGTCATAAGACCTTGAACTATGTCCTAGGTTGTAAAGTTTTTATGCTTTAAACCTTTAACAGTCATAAGACTATGGACTCTACTTCTCATACTTAGGGGGATCAGCCCTTAGTACCATACTGTGCACAATATCTCAACGCTAAAGCGTAAATAATCCCCTTTACAGGGTTGTTCATCTCAGTTTTGACATCAGAGTCCGCACCAAAGGAAGTTTGGTTTGGATAAGCTCAATAAGTATTCTAGAATTTAGAACGTACATCAACTATGGACTAGTCGAATAAATAAGAGTTCACTAGTCCTATAAGTTCAACAATAACATCGATATTCAACTTGAATAATAAATCTCAAGAGTATACAATCGAATAAGTATTGTATAACTGAATCATGCTTTTAAAAGAGTTACAATATGTAATATGAATTTCGAACTGGAACAATTAAGAACACGAGCTTACTCGATATAGAAACACAAGTCTAAGACTTAATAAATGAATAAATTAGAATTTAGGGAACTTACTAAATCAATAAGTTAGGGATAGGATACTTGCCTCTTGCAAAAGCTACAAATATAATTACAATTCACTTCCTCAACGTCCTACACATTACATTATGTATACGACATCGATTAGTTTTCATAACTACCACGTTTAACTGTTGAACTATTCACTTAAGTTCGACTTACAACTTGGTTTATAATATTACTCAATGGCTAACCACATAACATGAATGTAAACTCACAACATGCATATCACACATGTATAGCCCTTTAAACAATCATAATCAAGTTTTACAATTACGATATTCAAGTTCGCACTTAGTTTGTTAACTTGAACCTTCACATTATCTTATACATGTCAATAACTTAATTTATTAATCATGAACTTCAAATCATATAATATTCATGTATGTAACTTAAAACAACATCTTTTATTATCGAGAACACTACACTTGTGTGCGTGCATGTTCGAATCCCTCCGATTGCCTCCGAATACGCATCAGTCACAAAGATGGCCATTTTTACCCATTTTAACGATTTCAAATTGAAAAACTTAAAGAATGAAAGTTGTAGGTCTACTCATTATCTTTCCGAATCATCTTGAATCGCCTTAATCGGAGTTCGTATGAAAAAGTTATACTTATTTTACTACAGGGGGTCAAAATAGTCTCGAAAATAAAAAAAAAAGAGGCTCCCGGACAGCCCTTATACCCGCTGGGGCGGGTCCTAATGCCCATGAACACCCGCTGGGGTGGGTCCCCCTGCTGATGCACTCCCTGGTTCGCGATGAACACATAGAGTAGCCCAAATAAATCCAAATTAAACTAACGTAATGAATTATAAGGCTACCCATAATGTAAAAACTCCACAGAAACATTATATAACATTTCTAGCATGATCTTAGCATTTTAAATCACGTATTTATATAATCCAAGGCATCTATTTTCACTGATTTCAGTATTTTGTAAAGTTTTGAAGAAAAACAAGAAATTCAACGTTACGGATTCGTTATAACACCGAATCCGTTCGTTTAACTTCCATTTTGTTCGTTTAAACGTACATAATTACATGCAAGTATCAATTTAAGTTAAATAAACATATAAGGCGTGTAAATTTTGTATGTAAGGGCCATATGGGCCATATGTACAATTTCTACACTCTGTAACTTTTGAAAACCCAATTATCAACAAAATTTCATGGTGTGATCACTGAAAGTTATGCATATATGGCATATAATATGTTATAAACACATATGAACACACATATAGCCATATAATGAACAAATATTAATTTTTCCATTCACTAGAGAATTTTTAAAGCACGTAGATGGAAAAATTCTGTAAAATTTTGAAAACCCAATTAAGGCCTAATTACATGAATTTGATTATTTTAATTCATTCATACCAAATACAAAACATGTTATAATGATATAATTGCTAATTTTTTTCCATACACAGGGAACTCAGAATATATGTTCCTGAAGGAAACATAGTACGTGAAATAAAACTGGGACAAAGGAATTACCCCTTGCAAACTCTGTGAAGATGATATGGATTCTAGTTCCAATCTCTCAATTCTCTCTGTGTATTTCTCTCTACATTTCTCTCTGAAATGTTAATATCAATATAGAACTGATATAATATGTATATAAGGTATAATATAATATGTATATACGTAATATACGAAGTGGGTAGAGTGAGTGGTCAGTTGGTCCCTTAGTGGGTTAACTGGCTAACTCCCCCTAGGGTCGTGTTTGGCTTGTCCCTTATTCCTCCTTTCCCATTAATTTAATTACTTACTATTATATAGTTAATTAAATGTCACACCCAATTAATCAAATAAACCTATTTAAATTAATTAAATAAAATTACATAATTCTACAATAATTCACATAGTCACATAATTAAAATTCTTATTTATTAATTATGTCAAATCATTAATTCTCTAATTAATTATTAAATTAATTAGAATAATATTATGCTTATTAATTAATATATTAATCAAATAAGCTCAATTAAATACATACTTTAAATAGAAAAATTCATCACATTAATTTAACTAATGTGACACATATAATTAAATTAATCTACCACAATTTCATCAATTAATTATTTAACTCAATAATTAAATCATCGAAAAATATTTATTTAATTCAATAAATATTCAAATTAAATTACAAAAATCTTGTTCGTCACAAGTCTTCATTTAGGAAGACCTTCTTATTGTTTCATTAGTTCTCTCAAATTGAAAAAATATAGGTGATTATAAGTCCTATTACATCGTTCTAGTTGAAGATAGAATCAAAAGGAGCAATCCCATCACTATCGCGTCCAAAACGATGCGCAGATCTCACACAAGTCTTCATTTAGGGAGACCTTCATATTGTTCCATTGGTTTTTCAAATTTACAAAGAAAGAGGTGATTAAGAGTTGTATTACTTCGTTCTACTTTGATTAGCGTCAAAAGGAGAAACCCATGACTATCACGTTCAAAACCATTGCGTACATCTCACACAAGTCTTCATTTAGGGAGACCTTTTTATTATTTCATTGGTGCTCTAAAATTGTCAAAGAAAGAGGTGATTAGGACTCCTATAACTTCGTTCTAGTTTGATTAGCATCAAAAGGAGCAATCTCATGACAATCTCGCGTTAAAAACAATGCGTACATCTCACACAAGTCTTTATTTAAAGAGACTTTCTTATTGTTTCATTTATTCTCTAAAATTATCAAAGAAAGAGATGATTATGAGTCCTATTACTTCGTTCTAATTTGATAAGTATCAAAAGGAGCATTCCATGACTATCGCATTAAAAACGATATGTACATCTCACACAAGTCTTTATTTAGGGGAGAACTTCTTATTGTTTCATTGGTTCCCTCAAATTATCAAAGAAAGAGATGATTATGAGTCCTATTACTTCGTTCTAATTTGATTAGCATCAAAAGGAGCATTCCATGACTATCGCGTTAAAAACGATGTGTACATCTCACACAAGTCTTGATTAAGGGGTGAAACTCTTATTATTTCATTGGTTCCCTCAAATTATCAAAGAAAGAGGTGATTATGAGTCCTATGACTTTTTTCTATTTAGATTAGCATTAAATGGAGCAATCTTATCAATATCGCCTTCAAAATGATCCGTACATCTCACACAAGTCTTTATTTAGGGAGACCTTCTTATTGTTTCATTAGTTCTCACAAATTGTCAAAATATAGGTGATTATGAGTCATATTACTTCGTTCTAGTTGAAATTAGCATCAAAAGGAGCAATCCAATCAATATCGCGTCCAAAACGATGTGTAGATCTCACACAAGTCTTCATTTGGGGAGACATTCATATTGTTTCATTGGTTGTATCAAATTTACAAAGAAAGAGGTGATTAAGAGTTGTATTACTTCGTTCTACTTTGATTAGCGTTAAAAGGAGAAACCCATGACTGTGGTGTTCAAAACCATGCGTACATCTCATACAAGTCTTCATTTAGGGAGACCTTATTGTTTCATTGGTGTTCTAAAATTGTCAACAATATAGGTGATTAGGAGTCATAAAAGTTCGTTCTTGTTTGATTAGCATCAAAAGGAGCAATTCCATGACTATCGCGTTCAAAACAATGCATACATCTAACACATGTCTTCGTTTAAGGAGACCTTCTTATTGTTTCATTGGTTCTCTAACATTGTAAAAGAAAGAGGTGATTAGGAGTTCTATTACTTCGTTCTAATATGATTAGCATCAAAAGGAGCAATCCCATGACTATCGCGTTAAAAACGATGCGTAGTACATCTCACACAAGTCTTGATTTAGGAAGTCCTTCTTATTGTTTCATTGGTTTTCTCAAATTGTCAATGAAAGAGGTTTTTATGAGTCCTATGACTTCGTTCTAGTTTGATTTGCATCAAAAGGAGTAATCCTATCACTAGTGCCATCAAAACGATCCGTACATCTCACACAAGTCTTCATTTAGGAAGACCTTCTTATTGTTTCATTAGTTCTCTCAAATTCTAAAAATATTGATGATTATGAGTCCTATTACATCGTTCTAGTTGAAGGTAGAATCAAAAGGAGCAATCCCAACACTATCGCGTCCAAAACGATGCGTATATCTCACACAAGTCTTCATTTAGGGAGACCTTCATATTGTTCCATTGGTTATTTCAAATTTACAAAGAAAGAGGTGATTAAGTGTTGTATTACTTCGGTCTACTCTGATTAGCGTCACAAGAAGAAACCCATGACTATCACGTACAAAACCATGCGTACATCTCCCACAAGTCTTCATTTAGGGAGACCTTCTTATTATTTCATTGGTGCTCTAAAATTGTCAAAGAAAGAGGTGATTAGGAGTCCTATAACTTTGTTCTAGTTTGATTAGCATCAAAAAGAGCAATCCCATAACTATCGCGTTCAAAACGATGCGTACATCACACACAAGTCTTTATTTAAAGAGACTGTCTTATTGTTTCATTTGTTCTCTAAAATTATCAAAGAAAGAGATGACTATGAGTCCAATTACTTCGTTCTAATTTGATTAGCATCAAAAGAAAAATTCCATGACTATCGCGTTAAAAACGATGTGTACATCTCACACAAGTCTTGATTTAGGGGAGAACTTCTTATTGTTTCATTGGTTCCCTCAAATTATCTAAGAAAGAGATGATTATGAGTCCTATGACATCTTTGTATTTAGACTAGCATTAAATGGAGCAATCCTATCATGAGCGCCTTCAAAATGATCCGTACATCTCACATAAGTCTTCATTTGGGGACACATTCTTATTGTTTCATTAGTTCTCACAAATTGTCAAAATATAGGTGATTATGAGTCATATTACTTCGTTCTAGGTTTAAATTAGCATCAAAAGGAGCAATCCAATCAGTATCGCATCCAAAACGATGCGTAAATCTCACACAAGTCTTTATTTAGGGAGGCATTCATATTGCTTCATTGGTTGTATCAAATTTACAAAGAAAGAGGTGATTAAGAGTTGTATTACTTCGTTCTACTTTGATTAGCGTTAAAATGAGAAACCCATGACTGTGGCGTTCAAAACCATGCGTACATCTCACACAAGTCTTCAATTAGGGAGATCTTATTGTTTCATTGGTGTTCTAAAATTGTCAAAGAAATATGTGATTAGGAGTCCTATAACATCGTTCTTGTTTGATTAGCATCAAAAGAAGCAATTCCATGACTAACGCGTTCAAAACCATGCATACATCTCGAACTAGTCTTCATTTAAGGAGACCTTCTTATTGTTTCATTGGTTCTCTAAAATTATAAAAGAAAGAGGTGATTAGGAGTTCTATTACTTCGTTCTAATATGATTAGCATCAAAAGGAGCAATCACATGACTATCGCGTTAAAAACGATGCGTAGTACATCTCACACAAGTTTTGATTTAAGAAGACCTTCTTATTGATTCATTGGTTTTCTCAAATTGTCAATGAAAGAGGTTTTTATGAGTCCTATGACTTCGTTCTAGTTTTATTTGCATCAAAAGGAGCAATCCTATCACTAGTGCCATCAAAACGATCCGTACATCTCACACAAGTCTTCATTTAGGAAGACCTTCTTATTGTTTCATTAGTTCTCTCAAATTGTAAAAATATTGGTGATTATGAGTCTTATTAGATCGTTCTAGTGGAAGATAGAATCAAAAGGAGCAATCCCATCACCATCGCGTCCAAAACGATGCGTATATCTCACACAAGTCTTCATTTAGGGAGACCTTCATATTGTTCCATTGGTTGTTTCAAATTTACAAAGAAAGAGGTGATTAAGAGTTGTATTACTTCGTTCTACTTTGATTAACATTAAAAGGAGAAACCCATGACTATCACGTTCAAAATCATGCGTACATCTCACACAAGTCTTCATTTAGGGAGACCTTATTATTTCATTGGTGCTCTAAAATTGTCAAAGAAAGAGCTGATTAGGAGTCCTATAAATTTGTTATAGTTTGATTAGCATCAAAAGAGCAATCCCATAACTATCGCGTTCAAAACGATGCGTACATCTCACACAAGTCATTATTTAAAGAGACATTCTTATTGTTTCATTTGTTCTCTAAAAGTATCAAAGAAAGAGATGATTATGAGTCCTATTACTTCGTTCTAATTTGATTAGCATCAAATAGAGCATTCCATGACTATCGCATTAAAAACGATGTGTACATCTCACACAAGTCTTGATTTAGGGGAGAACTTCTTATTGTTTCATTGGTTCCCTCAAATTATCAAAGAAAGAGGTGATTATGAGTCCTATGACTTCTTTCTATTTAGATTAGCATTAAATGGAGCAATCCTATCAATAGCGCCATTAAAATGATCCGTACATCTCACATAAGTCTTCATTTTGGGAGACCTTCTTATTGTTTCATTAGTTCTCCCAAATTGTCAAAATATAGGTGATTATGAGTCATATTACTTTGTTCTAGTTGAAATTAGCATGAAAAGGCGCAATCCAATCAATATCGCATCCAAAACGATGTGTAGATCTCACACAAGTCTTCATTTAGGGAGACATTCATATTGTTTCATTGGTTGTATCAAATTTACAAAGAAAGAGGTGATTAAGAGTTGTATTACTTCGTTCGACTTTGATTAGCGTTAAAAGGAGAAACCCATGACTGTGGCGTTCAAAGCCATGCGTACATCTCACACAAGTCTTCATTTAGGGAGACCTTATTATTTTATTGGTGTTCTAAATCTGTCAAAAATATAGGGGATTAGAAGTCATACAACTTCGTTCTTGTTTGATTAGCATCAAAAGGAGCAATTCCACTGACTAACGCGTTCAAAACCATGCATACATCTCGAATTAGTCTTCATTTAAGGAGACCTTCTTATTGTTTCATTGGTTCTCTAAAATTATAAAAGAAAGAGGTGATTAGGAGTTCTATTACTTCGTTCTAATATGATTAGCATCAAAAGAAGCAATCCCATGACTATCGCGTTAAAAACGATGCGTAGTACATCTCACGCAAGTCTTGATTTAGGAAGACCTTCTTATTGTTTCATTGGTTTTCTCAAATTGTCAATGAAACAGGATTTTATGAGTCCTATGACTACGTTCTAGTTTGATTTGCATCAAAAGGAGCAATCCTATCACTAGTGCCTTCAAAACGATCCGTACATCTCACACAAGTCTTCATTTAGGAAGGACCTTCTTATTGTTTCATTAGTTCTCTCAAATTAGTAAAAATATTGATGATTATAAGTCCTATTACATCGTTCTAGTTGAAGATAGAATCAAAAGGAGCAATCCCAACACTATCGCGTCCAAAATGATGCGTAGATCTCACACAAGTCTTCATTTAGGGAGACCTTCATATTGTTCCATTGGTTGTTTCAAATTTACAAAGAAAGAGGTGATTAAGAGTTGTATTACTTCGTTCTACTTTGATTAGCATCAAAAGGAGAAACCCATGACTTTCACGTTCAAAACCATGCGTACATCTCACACAAGTCTTCATTTAGGGAGACCTTATTATTTCATTGGTGCTCTAAAATTGTCAAAGAAAGAGGTGATTAGGAGTCTTATAACTTCGTTCTAGTTTGATTAGCATCAAAAAGAACAATCCCATGACAATCGCATTCAAATCGATGCGTACATCTCACACAAGTCTTTATTTAAAGAGGCTTTATTATTGTTTCATTTATTCTCTAAAATTATCAAAGAAAAAGATGATTATGAGTCCTATAACTTCGTTCTAATTTGATTAGCATTAAAAGGAGCATTCTATGACTATCGCATTAAAAACGATGTGTACATCTCACACAAGTCTTGATTTAGGGGAGAACTTTTTATTGTTTCATTGGTTCCCTCAAATTATCAAAGAAAGAGGTGATTATGAGTCCTATAACTCCTTTCTATTTAGATTAGCATTAAATGGAGCAATCCTATCAATAGCGGCTTCAAAATGATCCGTACATCTCACACAAGTCTTCATTTAGGGAGACCTTCTTATAGTTCCATTAGTTCTCACAAATTGTCAAAATATAGGTGATTATGAGTCATATTACTTCGTTCTAGTTGAAATTAGCATCTAAAAGAGCAATCCAATCAATAACGCGTCCAAAACGATGCGTAGATCTCACACATGTCTTCTTTTAGGGAGACCTTCATATTGTTTCATTGGTTGTATCAAATTTACATAGAAAGAGGTGATTAAGAGTTGTATTACTTCGTTCTACTTTGATTAGCGTTAAAAGAGAAACCCATGACTGTGGCGTTCAAAACCATGCGTACATCTAACACAAGTCTTCATTTAGGGAGATCTTATTGTTTCATTGGTGTTCTAAAATTGTCAAAGAAATATGTGATTAGGAGTCCTATAACATCGTTCTTGTTTGATTAGCATCAAAAGAAGCAATTCCATGACAATCGGGTTCAAAACCATGTATACATCTCACACAAGTCTTCATTTAAGGAGACCTTCTTATTGTTTCATTGGTTCTCTAAAATTATCAAAAAAAGTGGTGATTAGGAGTTCTATTACTTCGTTCTAATATGAGTAGCATCAAAAGGAGCATCCAATGACTATCGCGTTAAAAACGATGCGTAGTACATCTCACACAAGCCTTGATTTAGGAAGACCTTCTTATTGTTTCAATGGTTTTCTCAAATTGTCAAAGAAAGAGGTTTTTATGAGTCCTATGACTTTGTTCTAGTTTGATTTGCATCGAAAGGAGCAATCCTATCACTAGTGCCTTCAAAACGATCTGTACATCTCACACAAGTCTTTATTTAAGAAGACCTTCATATTATTTCATTAGTTCTCTCAAATTGTAAAAATATTGGCGATTATGAGTCCTATTACATCGTTCTAGTTGAAGATAGAATCAAAAGGAGCAATCCCATCACTATCGCGTCCAAAACGATGCGTATATCTCACACAAGTCTTCATTTAGGGAGACCTTCATATTGTTCCATTGGTTGTTTCAAATTTACAAAGAAAGAGGTGGTTAAGAGTTGTATTACTTTGTTCTACTTTGATTAGCGTCACAAGGATAAACCCATGACTATCACTTTTAAAACCATGCGAACATCTCTCACAAGTCTTCATATAGGCAGACCTTCTTATTATTTCATTGGTGCTCTAAAATTGTCAAAGAAAGAGGTGATTAGGAGTCCTATAACTTTGTTCTAGTTTGATTAGCATCAAAAGGAGCAATCCCACGACTATCGCGTTCAAAACGATGCGTACATCTCACACAAGTCGTTATTTAAAGAGACTTTCTTATTGTTTCATTTATTCTCTTAAATTATCAAAGAAAGAGATGATTATGAGTCCTATTACTTCGTTCTAATTTGATTAGCATCAAAAGGAGCATTCCATGACTATCGCATTAAAAACCATGTGTACATCTCACACAAGTCTTGATTGAGGGGAGAACTTCTTATTGTTTCATTGGTTCCCTCAAATTATCAAAGAAAGAGGTGATTATGAGTCCTATGACTTCTTTCTATTTAGATTAGCATTAAATTGAGCAATCCTATCAATAGCGCCTTTAAAATGATCCGTACATCTCACACAAGTTTTCATTTAGGGAGACATTCTTATTGTTTCATTTGTTCTCACAAATTATCAAAATATAGGTGATTATGAGTCATATTACTTTGTTCTAGTTGAAATTAGCATCAAAAGACGCAATCCAATTAAAACGATGTGTAGATTTCACACAAGTCTTCATTTAGGGAGACATTCATATTGTTTCATTGGTTGTATCAAATTTACAAAGAAAGAGGTGATTAAGAGTTGTATTACTTCGTTCGACTTTGATTAGCGTTAAAAGGAGAAACCCATGACTGTGGCGTTCAAAGCCATGCGTACATCTCACACAAGTCTTCATTTAGGGAGACCTTATTGTTTCATTGGTGTTCTAAATCTGTCAAAAATATAGGTGATTAGAAGTCATACAACTTCGTTCTTGTTTGATTAGCATCAAAAGGAGCAATTCCATGACTATCGCGTTCAAAACCATGCATACATCTCACACAAGTCTTCATTTAAGGAGACCTTATTGTTTCATTGGTTCTCTAAAATTGTCAAAGAAAGAGGTGATTAGGAGTTCTATTACTTTGTTCTAATATGATTAGCATCAAAAGGAGTAATCCCATGACTATTGCATTAAAAACGATGCGTAGTACATCTCACGCAGGTCTTGATTTAGGAAGACCTTCTTATTGTTTCATTGGTTTTCTCAAATTGTCAATGAAAGAGGTTTTTATGAGTCCTATGACTTCGTTCTAGTTTGATTTGCATCAAAAGGAGCAATCCTATCACTAGGGCCTTCAAAATGATCCGTACATCTCACACAAGTCTTCATTTAGGAAGACCTTCTTAGTGTGTCATTAGTTCTCTCAAATTGTAAAAATATAAGTGATTATAAGTCCTATTACATCGTTCTAGTTAAAGATAGAATCAAAAGGAGCAATCCCATCACTATCGCGTCCAAAACGATGCGTAGATCTCACACAAGTCTTCATTTAGGGAGACCTTCATATTGTTCCATTGGTTGTTTCAAATTTACAAAGAAAGAGGTGATTAAGAGTTGTATTACTTCGTTCTACTTTGATTAGCGTCAAAAGGAGAAACCCATGACAATTACGTTCAAAACCATGCGTACATCTCACAAAAGTCTTCATTTAGGGAGACCTTCTTATTATTTCATTGGTGCTCTAAAATTGTCAAAGAAAGGGGTGAATAGGAGTCATATAACTTCGTTCTAGTTTGATTAGCATCAAAAGGAGCAAATGCCATGACTATCGCGTTCAAAACGATGCATACATCTCACACAAGTCTTTATTTAAAGAGACTGTCTTATTGTTTCATTTGTTCTCTAAAATTATCAAAGAAAGAGATGATTATGAGTCCTATTACTTCGTTCTAATTTGATTAGCATCAAAAGGAGCATTCCATGACTATCGCGTTAAAAATGTTGTGTACATCTCACACAAGTCTTGATATAGGGGAGAACTTCTTATTGTTTCATTGGTTCCCTCAAATTATCAAAGAGAGAGGTGATAATGAGTCCTATGTCATCTTTGTATTTAGACTAGCATTAAATGGAGCAATCCTATCATGAGCGCCTTCAAAATGATCCGTACATCTCACACAAGTCTTCATTTAGGAAGACCTTCTTATTGTTTCATTAGTTCTCTCAAATTGTAAAAATATAGGTGATTATGAGTCCTATTACATCGTTCTAGTTGAAGATAGAATCAAAAGGAGCAATACCATCACTATCGCGTCCAAAACGATGCGTAGATCTCACACAAGTCTTCATTTAGGGAGACCTTCATATTGTTCCATTGGTTGTTTCAAATTTACAAAGAAAGAGGTGATTAAGAGTTGTATTACTTCGTTCTACTTTGATTAGCGTCAAAAGGAGAAACCCATGACTATCACGTTCAAAACCATGCTTACATCTCACACAAGTCTTCATTTAGGGAGACCTTCTTATTATTTCATTGGTGCTCTAAAATTGTCAAAGAAAGAGGTGATTAGGAGTCCTATAACTTTGTTCTAGTTTGATTAGCATCAAAAAGAGCAATCCAATGATATCGCGTTCAAAACGATGCGTACATCTCACACAAGTCTTTATTTAAAGAGACTTTCTTATTGTTTCATTTGTTCTCTAAAATTATCAAAGAAAGAGATGATTATGAGTCCTATTACTTCGTTCTAATTTGATTTGCATCAAAAGGAGCATTCCATGACTATCGCGTTAAAAACGATGTGTACATCTCACACAAGTCTTGATTAAGGGGAGAACTTCTTATTGTTTCATTGGTTCCCTCAAATTATCAAAGAAAGAGGTGATTATGAGTGCTATGACTTCTTTCTATTTAGATTAACATTAAATGGAGCAATTCTATCAATATCGCCTTCAAAATGATCCGTACATCTCACACAAGTCTTCATTTAGGGAGACCTTCTTATTGTTTCATTAGTTCTCACAAATTGTCAAAATATAGGTGATTATGAGTCATATTACTTCGTTCTAGTCGAAATTAGCATCAAAAGGAGCAATCCAATCAATGTCGCGTCCAAAACGTTGTGTATATCTCACACAAGTCTTCATTTAGGGAGACATTCATATTGTTTCATTGGTTGTATCAAATTTACAAAGAAAGAGGTGATTAAGAGTTGTATTATTTCGTTCTACTTTGATTAGCGTTAAAAGGAGAAACCCATGACTGTGGCGTTCAAAACCATGCGTACATCTCACAGAAGTCTTCATTTAGGGAGACCTTATTGTTTAATTGGTGTTCTAAAATTGTCAAAAATTTGGTGATTCGGAGTCATATAACTTCGTTCTTGTTTGATTAGCATCAAAAGGAGCAATTCCATGACTATCGCGTTCAAAGCCATGCATACATCTAACACATGTCTTCATTTAAGGAGACCTTCTTATTGTTTCATTGGTTCTCTAAAATTGTCAAAGAAAGAGGTGATTAGGAGTTCTATTCTTTGTTCTAATATGATTAGCATCAAAAGGAGCAATCCCATGACTATCGCGTTAAAAACGATGCGTAGTACATCTCACACTAGTTTTGATTTAGGAAGACCTTCTTATTGTTTCATTGGTTTTCTCAAATTGTCAATGAAAGAGGTTTTTACGAGTCCTATGACTTCGTTCTAGTTTGATTTGCATCAAAAGGAGCAATCCTATCACTAGTGCCTTCAAAACGATCCGTACATTTCACACAAGTCTTCATTTAGGAAGACCTTCTTATTGTTTCATTAGTTCTCTCAAATTATAAAAATATAGGTGATTAAGAGTCCTATTACATCGTTCTAGTTGAAGATAGAATCAAAAGGAGCAATTCCATCACTATCGCGTCCAAAACGATGAGAAGATCTCACACAAGTCTTCATTTAGGGAGACCTTCATATTGTTCTATTGGTTGTTTCAAATTTACAAAGAAAGAGGTGATTAAGAGTTGTATTACTTCGTTCTACTTTGATTAGCGTCAAAAGGAGAAACCCATGACTATCACGTTCAAAACAATGCGTACATCTCACACAAGTCTTCATTTAGGCAGACCTTCTTATTATTTCATTGGTGCTCTGAAATTGTCAAAGAAAGAGGTGATTAGGAGTCTTATAACTTCGTTCTAGTTTGATTAGCATCAAAAGGAGCATTTCATGACTATCGCGTTAAAAACGATGTGTACATCTCACACAAGTCTTGATTTAGGGGAGAACTTCTTATTATTTCATTGGTTCCCTCAAATTATCAAAGAAAGAGTTGATTATGTCTCTATAACTTCTTTCTATTTAGATTAGCATTAAATGGAGCAATCCTATCAATAGCGCCTTCAAAATGATCCGTACCTCTCACACAAGTCTTCATTTAGGGAGACCTTCTTATTGTTTCATTAGTTCTCACAAATTGTCAAAATATAGGTGATTATGAGTCATATTACTTCGTTCTAGTTGAAATTAGCATCAAAAGAAACAATCCAATCAATATCGCGTGCAAAACGATGTGTAGATATCACACAAGTCTTCATTTAGGGAAACATTCATATTGTTTCATTGGTTGTATCAAATTTACAAAGAAAGAGGTGATTAAGAGTTGTATTACTTCGTTCGACTTTGATTAGCGTTAAAAGGAGAAACCCATGACTGTGGCGTTCAAAACCATGCGTACATCTCACACAAGTCTTTATTTAGGGAGACCTTATTATTTCATTGGTGTTCTAAATTTGTCAAAAATATAGGTGATTAGGAGTCATACAACTTCGTTCTTGTTTGATTAGCATCAAAAGGAGCAATTCCATGACTATCGCGTTCAAAACCATGCATACATCTCACACAAGTCTTCATTTAAGGAGACCTTCTTACTGTTTCATTGGTTCTCTAAAATTGTCTAAGAAAGAGGTGATTAGGTGTTCTATTACATCGTTCGAATATGATTTGCATCAAAAGGAACAAAACCATGACTATCGCGTTAAAAAAGATTCGTAGTACATCTCACACAAGTCTTGATTTAGGAAGACCTTATTGTTTCATTGGTTTTCTCAAATTGTCAATGAAAGTGGTTTTTACGAGTCCTATGACTTCGTTCTAGTTTGATTTGCATCAAAAGGAGAAATCCTATCACTAGTGCCTTCAAAACGATCCGTACATCTCACACGAGTCTTCATTTAGGAAGACCTTCTTATTGTTTCATTAGTTCTCTCAAATTGAAAAAATATAGGTGATTATGAGTCCTATTACATCGTTCTAGTTGAAGATAGAATCAAAAGGCGCAGTCCCATCACTATCGCGTCCAAAACGATGCACACATCTCACACAAGTCTTCATTTAGGGAGACCTTCATATTGTTCCATTGGTTGTTTCAAATTTACAAAGAAAGAGATGATTAAGAGTTGTATTACTTCGTTCTACTTTGATTAGCGTCAAAAGGAGAAACCCATGACTATCACGTTCAAAACCATGCGTACATCTCACACAAGTCTTCATTTAGGGAGACCTTTTTATTATTTCATTGGTGCTCTAAAATTGTCAAAGAAAGAGGTGATTAGTAGTCCTATAACTTCGTTCTAGTTTGATTAGCATCAAAAGGAGCAATCCCATGACAATCTCACGTTAAAAACGATGCGTACATCTCACACAAGTCTTTATTTAAAGAGACTTTCTTATTGTTTCAATTATTCTCTAAAATTATCAAAGAAAGAGATGATTATGAATCCTATTACTTCGTTCTAATTTGATAAGCATCAATAGGAGCATTCCATGACTATCGCAGTTAAAAACGATGTGTACATCTCATACAAGTCTTGATTTAAGGGAGAACTTCTTATTGTTTCATTGGTTCCCTCAAATTATCAAAGAAAGAGATGATTATGAGTCCTATTACTTCGTTCTAATTTGATTTGCATCAAAAGGAGCATTCCATGACTATCGCGTTAAAAACGATGTGTCCATCTCATACAAGTCTTGATTAAGGGGTGAAATTCTTATTGTTTCATTGGTTCCCTCAAATTATCAAAGAAAGAGGTGATTATGAGTCCTATGACTTCTTTCTATTTAGATTAGCATTAAATGGAGCAATCCTATCAATAGCGCTTTCAAAATGATCCGTACATCTCACACAAGTCTTTATTTAGGGAGACCTTCTTATTGTTTCATTAGTTCTCACAAATTGTCAAAATATAGGTGATTATGAGTCATATTACTTCGTTCTAGTTGAAATTAGCATCAAAAGGAGCAATCCAATCAATGTCGCGTCCAAAACGATGTGTATATCTCACACAAGTCTTCATTTAGGGAGACATTCATATTGTTTCATTGGTTGTATCAAATTTACAAAGAAAGAGGTGATTAAGAGTTGTATTACTTCGTTCGACTTTGATTAGCGTTAAAAGGAGAAACCCATGACTGCGGCGTTCAAAACCATGCGTACATCTCACACAAGTCTTTATTTAGGGAGACCTTATTATTTCATTGGTGTTCTAAATCTGTCAAAAATATAGGTGATTAGGAGTCATACAACTTCGTTCTTGTTTGATTAGCATCAAAAGGAGCAATTCCATGACTATCGCGTTCAAAACCATGCATACATCTAACACATGTCTTCATTTAATGAGACCTTCTTATTGTTTCATTGGTTCTCTAAAATTGTCAAAGAAAGAGGTGATTAGGAGTTCTATTACTTTGTTCTAATATGATTAGCATCAAAAGGAGCAATCCCATGACTATCGCGTTTAAAACGATGCGTAGTACATCTCACACAAGTTTTTATTTAGGAAGACCTTCTTATTGTTTCATTGGTTTTCTCAAATTGTCAATGAAAGAGGTTTTTACGAGTCCTATGACTTCGTTCTAGTTTCATTTGCATCAAAAGGAGCAATCCTATCACTAGTGCCTTCAAAACGATCCGTACATCTCACACAAGTCTTCATTTAGGAAGACCTTCTTATTGTTTCATTAGTTCTCTCAAATTGTAAAAAAAATAGGTGATTATGAGTCCTATTACATCGTTCTAGTTGAAGATAGAATCAAAAGGAGCAATCCTATCACTATCGCGTCCAAAATGATGCGTAGATCTCACACAAGTCTTCATTTAGGGAAACCTTCATATTATTCTATTGGTTGTTTCAAATTTACAAAGAAAGAGGTGATTAAGAGTTGTATTACTTCGTTCTACTTTGATTAGCGTCAAAAGGAGAAACCCATGACTGTCAAGTTCAAAACCATGCGTACATCTCACACAAGTCTTCATTTAGGGAGACCTTCTTATTATTTCATTGGTGCTCTAAAATTGTCAAAGAAAGAGGTGATTAGGAGTCTTATAACTTCGTTCTAGTTTGATTAGCATCAAAAGGAACAATCCCATGACTATCGCGTTCAAAACGATGCGTACATCTCACACAAGCCTTTATTTAAAGAGAATTTATTATTGTTTCATTTATTCTCTAAATTATCAAAGAAAGAGATGATTATGAGTCCTATAACTTCGTTCAAATTTGATTAGCATCAAAAGGAGCATTCCATGACTATCGCATTAAAAACGATGTGTACATCTCACATAAGTCTTGATTTAGGGGAGAACTTCTTATTGTTTCATTGATTCACTCAAATTATCAAAAAAAGAGGTGATTATGAGTCCTATGACTTTTTTCTTTTTAGATTAGTATTAAATGGAGCAATCCTATCAACAACGCCTTCAAAATGATCCGTACATCTCACACAAGTCTTCATTTAGGGAGACCTTCTTACTGTTTCATTAGTTCTCACAAATTGTCAAAATATAGGTGATTATGAGTCATATTACTTCGTTCTAGTTGCAATTAGCATCAAAAGGAACAATCCAATCAATATCGCATCGAAAACAATGTGTAGATCTCACACAAGTCTTCATTTAGGGAGACATTCATATTATTTCATTGGTTGTATCAAATTTACAAAGAAAGGTGATTAAGAGTTGTATTACTTCGTTCGACTTTGATTAGCGTTAAAAGGAGAAACCCATGACTGTGGCGTTCAAAACCATGCGTACATCTCACACAAGTCAACATTTAGGGAGACCTTATTATTTCATTGGTGTTCTAAATCTGTCAAAAATATAGGTGATTAGGAGTCATACAACTTCGTTCTTGTTTGATTAGCATCAAAAGGAGCAATTCCATGACTATCGCGTTCAAAACCATGCATACATCTCACACAAGTCTTCATTTAAGGAGACCTTCTTATTGTTTCATTGGTTCTCTAAAATTATCTAAGAAAGAGGTGATTAGGTGTTCTATTACATCGTTCGAATATGATTTGCATCAAAAGGAACAAAACCATGACTATC
The DNA here is from genome assembly GCA_020205555.1 of Panax stipuleanatus. Taxonomy (NCBI): domain Eukaryota; kingdom Viridiplantae; phylum Streptophyta; class Magnoliopsida; order Apiales; family Araliaceae; genus Panax; species Panax stipuleanatus. Next base: position 127,685 of record JAINUT010002166.1, read on the forward strand.
GCGTTAAAAACGATGCGTAGTACATCTCACACAAGTTTTGATTTAGGAAGACCTTATTGTTTCATTGGTTTTCTCAAATTGTCAATCAAAGTGGTTTTTACGAGTCCTATGACTTCGTTCTAGTTTGATTTGCATCAAAAGGAGAAATCATATCACTAGTGCCTTCAAAATGATCCGTACATCTCACACGAGTCTTCATTTAGGAAGACCTTCTTATTATTTTATTAGTTCTCTCAAATTGAAAAAATATAGGTGATTATGAGTCCTATTACATCGTTCTAGTGGAAGATAGAATCAAAAGGAGCAATCACATCACTATCGCGTCCAAAACGATGCGCACATCTCACACAAGTCTTCATTTAGGGAGACCTTCATATTGTTCCATTGGTTTTTTCAAATTTACAAAGAAAGAGATGATTAAGAGTTGTATTACTTCGTTCTACTTTGATTAGCGTCAAAAGGAGAAACCCATGACTATCACGTTCAAAACCATGCGTACATCTCACACAAGTTTTCATTTAGGGAGACCTTCTTATTATTTCATTGGTGCTCTAAAATTGTCAACGAAAGAGGTGATTAGGAGTCTTATAACTTCGTTCTAGTTTGATTACCATCAAAAGGAACAATCCCATGACTATCGCGTTCAAAATGATGCGTACATCTCACACAAGTCTTTATTTAAAGAGACTTTATTATTGTTTCATTTATTCTCTAAAATTATCAAAGAAAGAGATGATTATGAGTCCTATAACTTCGTTCTAATTTGATTAGCATCAAAAGGAGCATTCCATGACTATCGCATTAAAAACGATGTGTACATCTCACACAAGTCTTGATTTAGGGGAGAACTTCTTATTGTTTCATTGGTTCCCTCAAATTATCAAATAAAGAGGTGATTATGAGTCCTATGACTTCTTTCTATTTTGATTAGCATTAAATGGAGCAATCCTATCAATAGCGCCTTCAAAACGATTCGCACATCTCACACAAGTCTTCATTTAGGAAGACCTTATTATTGTTTCATTAGTTCTCATAAATTGTTAAAATATAGGTGATTATGAGTAATATTACTTCGTTCTAGTTGAAATTAGCATCAAAAGGAGCAATCCAATCAATATCGCGTCCAAAACGATGCGTAGATTTCACACAAGTCTTCATTGAGGGAGACCTTCATATTGTTCCATTGGGTGTTTCAAATTTACAAAGAAAGATGTGATTAAGAGTTGTATTACTTCGTTCTACTTTGATTAGCGTTAAAAGGAGAAATCCATGACTGTGGCGTTCAAGACCATGCGTACATCTCACATAAGTCTTCATTTAGATAGACCTTATTGTTTCATTGGTGTTCTAAAATTGTCAAAGAAATAGGTGATTAGGAGTCATACAACTTCGTTCTTGTTTGATTAGCATCAAAAGGAGCAATTCCATGACTATAGCGTTCAAAACCATGCATACATCTCACACAAGTCTTCATTTATGGAGACCTTCTTATTGTTTCATTGGTTGTCTAAAATTGTCAAAGAGGAGTTCTATTACTTCGTTCTAATATGATTAGCATCAAAAAGAGCATTCCCATGACTATCGCGTTAAAAACGATGCGTAGTACATCTCACGCAAGTCTTAATTTAGGAAGACCTTCTTATTGTTTCATTGGTTTTCTCAAATTTTCAATGAAAGAGGTTTTTAGGAGTCCTATGACTTTCTTCTAGTTTGATTTGCATCAAAAGGAGCAATCCTATCACTAGTGCCTTCAAAACGATCCGTACATCTCACACAAGTCTTCATTTAGGAAGACCTTCTTATTGTTTCATTAGTTCTCTCAAATTATAAAAATATAGGTGATTATGAGCCCTATTACATCGTTCTAGTTGAAGATAGAATCAAAAGGAGCAATTCCATCACTATCGCGTCCAAAACGATGCGTAGATCTCAGACAAGTCTTCATTTAGGGAGACCTACATATTGTTCCATTGGTTGTTTCAAATTTACTAAGAAAGAGGTGATTAAGAGTTGTATTACTTCGTTCTACTTTGATTAGCGTCAAAAGGAGAAACCCATGACTATCACGTTCAAAACCATGCGTACATCTCACACAAGTCTTCATTTAGGGAGACCTTATTATTTCATTAGTGCTCTAAAATTGTTAAAGAAAGAGGTGATTAGGAGTCCTATAACTTTGTTCGAGTTTGATTATCATCAAAAGGAGCAATCCCATGATATAGCGTTCAAAACGATGCGTACATCTCACACAAGTCTTTATTTAAAGAGACTTTCTTATTGTTTCATTTGTTCTCTAAAATTATCAAAGAAACAGATGATTATGAGTCCTATTACTTCGTTCTAATTTGATTAGCATCAAAAGGAGCATTCTAAGACTATAACTGTGACACCCCCAAATCCGGTATCTTAATTTCTACAGGATTTGGTGTTCACTGTTCCAATATCATACAACTATCTACCCATAAATAATGAAATTCATTTATTAGATAAATAAATCATCATCTTACATCATCTGAAATAAAAATACATCATAAATCCCAGGTTATACTTAACCTTAAATCTCTTTTGCGGAAACGTAAATAAATAAGTCTTAAATCATCACACATAAATCTTAAACTTTAACATTATTCATGACAACACAAATCTTCATCACTTGTTAGCTTTTCTTTTGCCCTTGCTACTAGAAGGTACATCACTTCGTTCATTATTAGCTGCAATGTTATTATGCAAGAGTGAGCACGGATGCCCGCAAGTATAAAAATATGACAGAATAATAACATGCGAGTGAAAGAATTCTGAATAACAGAAAGCTCAACATTTGAATCAAGAATATTAACCAAGAGTCAAATTACTTCTCAACTTTTGAATCAAGAATATTAGTCAAAAGTCAAATTACTTCTCAACTTTTGAATCAAGAATATTAGTCAAGAGTCAAATTACTTCTGAGGGTCATTAAGACCTTGAACCGAGTCTTAGGTTGTCAAGTATATTAACCATTTCCAACCTTTAACAGTCACAAGACTATAGACTTTACTTCTCGTACTTAGGGAGATCAGCCCTTCGTACTGATACTGTGCACACTATCTTAACGCTTTAAGCATCTTCATTAATTCCCTATATTAGGGTTGTTCATCTCAGTTTGACATCAGAATCCGCACCAAATAAAGTTGGTTTGGATAACTCAATAAATGATATTCAAATTGAATATTAACTTCTCAAGGTATACAATCGAATAAGTATTGTACACTTAAATGATACTTTTAAAAGAATCATGGCATCTCATATGAAATTCTAAATTTGGATATTCAAGAGTAAGAATTTGCTCAACAATAGTAATTAAGCATAGCAATTGCTTAATTTAAAGAGTTTAGTTTAGGAAACTTGCCAAACAATAATAATAAGTTAGGGATAGAAAACTTGCTCAAATATAAAGATTTGAGTTTAGGAAACTTGCCTCGTGCGCAAGCTACAATTATTACTCACTTCTTTAATTACTCTTACCTATCAATACATTCACAATATCAATTAATCACAAGTTCGATATGATGATTGATTTACAATAGTATTCTTCAAACTCATTATTAGGTTTTCAAATAATGGTTTACGTTGATTAATTAACTTGTTAATTAATCACGTATCTTAAGTTATTAACTTGTATTAATAACTCATTACATACATAACATGTCATCATGTTAATTAAATTTAAAATAATGTCTTAATGTTTATAACACATTATTTAACCTTTACAAATAATAGTTTAAGTCATGTAATTAATTTATTAATTAATTACATAACATAAATTATTAAACTCATATCAATATTTTATTATATTTATACAACATGTGTTCATGTTCATTAGACTCAAAACACATTTCAAAATTTTCCAACACTTAGCAATTTTTTTCAAAATTTTCGGACAGGCGCGGCCGGCGCGCCATTTTGCCTTGCAGCCGGCGCGGCCGCGCGGCTGCGGAATTTCAGAATCTGAAGTTCGCGAACGAACACAGATTTTCTCCCATTTTCTCCCAATTCACATTATTACACTGATTTATAATGTTACCCATGAAGTATAAACTTCACAGGAACATTATATATCACTTATAACATATTCTTAACATTCCAAGTTATGTAATTATACAAATCAAAATATTAATTTTCACTGTTCTTCAAAACTTTCAAGAGTTTAATGAAAAACATAAAAATCTCCTTACGGATTCGTTACTACACCGAATCCATTCATTTCAATTCCATTTTCTTTGTTTTACATATACAATCATATTCATGTATCAATTTAAATATAAACATATGATTCAATCATTAATTTAACCCATATGGGTTATTCACCCATATTCAATACTCTGTAATTTCATCAAACCCATTTATTAACAAAGTTATTTGGTGTGATCAGTGTAAATCATGGATACATGATCCAACACATAATACTAACATATACGGTCACATATATAATAACCTCACACTTTAATTTCCCAAAAATAAGTACTGACAGAGAAATTTTTACAACATCGTAGAAAACTCTGTAACTTTTCGAAAAAACCAATTAAGGCCAAATTATATAAAATTGATTACTTTAAAACATGTATATACGTTAGAAAATATGTTATAATTACATACCCATATAGATAAAGCCATATCATAACCCAATTGGGAAACCCAATTTTCACAGAAAACTTAAAAGTACGTATTTAAGAAATCTTAATTTTGAAAACTTAAAAGAAGAATTACCCTTTTGGTATGAAGATAACACAATCACAAACAATACTTAAGATTTCTCAAATTCCTTTCTCTCAATCTCTTCTTCTTCTTCTCTCTGAAACTTTCTACGTTTTTCTTTCTCTGACTTCTCTAATTTCTTCTGATAAAATGACTTAGGAAGATAACGTACATATATATATAAATATATAATATATCCGTTGTAATATAACTCCCACAAGGGCCTTGTTTGGCTTCTTCTTCTTTTATTTTTTTTTCCATTTATTTTAATAAACTAATTTACTATATACTTAATTGTCACATCACTTATTAATTAATTAATTTTATTTAAATTAATTAAATAAAATAAGATAATTCACATTAAACACATTGTCACATAATTAATATTTTTATTTATTAATTATGTCAATTCATTAACTCATTAATTAATTATTAAATTAATTAAAGTAACATATGCTTATTTAATTAATTCAATTAATCAAATAAACTCAATTAATTAAATACTTTGAACTATTAAATCACTACATATTAATTTAATTAATGTCACACATATAATTAAATTAATCTACCACAAATTCATGAATTAATTATTTAATTCAATAATTAAATCATTAAAAATATTTATTTATCTCCATAAATATTCAATATCTTTACAAAATTCTCGTTCGTCACATCTTTCCCCCCTTAAAAGGATTCTGTCCTCAGAATCGCTGTTCGATTAATAATTTCGTCCCATCACATTCTCATAACCAAAATATTTATTTATTTCAATAAATATTCAAAACAACTTTGCAAAACTCTCGTTTGTCACATCTTTCCCCCCTTAAAATGATTCTGTCCCCAGAATCACGTTCACCTATTCAAGAAAATAAGTGTGGATAATTCTTCATCATATTCTCTTCGAGTTCCCACGTAGCTTCTTCAGCGTTGTGGTTCCTCCAAATTACCTTAACAGAAGGTATTACTTTGTTCCTGAGAACTTGCTCTTTCCTGTCAACTATCTGAACAGGAACTTCTTGGTATGATAAATCTTTCTCAAATTGTAGGGGTTCATATTCTATCACATGTTTGTAATCGGGTTTATAACGTCGTAATACCGACACATGGAAAACGTTGTGGACATGCTCCAGTGCCGGAGGTAAAGCTACCTCATAGGCTACTTCTCCAATTCTTTGGAGTACCTCAAAGGGTCCAATGAACCTTGGGCTCAATTTTCCCTTCTTACCAAATCTGATCTTTCCCTTCCAAGGAGAGACCTTCAAAAATACAAAACTACCCGATTCAAACTCTACATTCTTGCGGTGTGGATCGACGTATTTCTTCTGCCTATCCTGAGCCGCTACTAATCTTGTCCGAATTACTTTAACTATTTCTGCCGTTTGTTGGACTAACTCTGGTCCTAGCAATTGTCTTTCACCAACTTCATCCCAATACAGTGGGGTTCTGCACTTTCTACCGTACAACGCTTCGTAAGGCGGCATACCAATACTAGCGTGGTAACTATTATTATAACCAAATTCTACAAGCGGCAAATGATCATCTCAATTGCCTTTAAAATCCATTATGCATGCTCTAAGCATATCCTCTAATGTTTGGATCGTTCTTTCACTTTGTCCGTCAGTCTGAGGGTGATAAGCGGTGCTTATCCTCAACTGTGTTCCCATGCATTCTTGTAGTCGCTTCCAGAAATTCGATGTGAAGCGCGGATCACGGTCAGAAATAATTGACACTGGCACCCCGTGCCTCGAAACAATCTCTTTTACATATAACTTCGCCAATTTTTCTAGGTTAAATCTGATTTTGATTGGAAGAAAGTGTGCGGATTTCGTTAATCGGTCGACGATAACCCATACTGCGTCATAGCCTTTCTGGGTCGTCGGAAGGCCAACAACAAAATCCATTGTAATATGTTCCCATTTCCATTCTGGGATTTCTAAAGGTTGTAACAAACCACTTGGTCTTTGGTGTTCTGCCTTGACCCTTTGGCAAGTCAGACACTTGGCAACACAATCGGCAACGTCCCTCTTCAAATTTGGCCACCAAAAGTGTTGTCGTAAATCCTGATACATCTTGGTACTTCCGGGGTGAATGGAATACCTCGAACTATGAGCCTCGCTCAGAATGTCCTCCTTGATTTCTGGTATTGGCGGTACCCAAACTCTACTTTCAAATCTCAAAAATCCTTTGCTATCCATTTTAAATCTAAGTTCAGTCCCTTCAGATATCTTTCCCTTTACTTCCTCACATTCCTTATCCAGGATTTGTGCTTCCTTAATCTTATCCAATAAAGTTGTACCAGCTTGCAGGTGGAACAGTTTCTCGTCAGTCTCCATTGGACATCCTACTTCCAATTCCAGCTTTTCCATTGCTGAAATCAATTCTTCCTGTGCTGTCAGAATCAGCAACTTTTCTCGACCCTTTCTGCTTAAGGCGTCGGCTACAACATTCGCTTTTCCTGGGTGGTATAAGATATCACAATCATAATCCTTTATTAACTCCAGCCATCGTCTTTGGCGCATATTCAAGTCTTTCTGTGTGAAAATATACTTCAGACTCTTATGGTCTGTATATATTTCACACTTTTCCCCATAGAGATAGTGTCTCCAAATCTTTAAAGCGAATACCACCGCAGCCAATTCCAAATCATGGGTTGGATATCCCTTCTCGTAATCTTTTAGTTGTCGTGACGCATACGCAATGACTCTGCCGTTTTGCATAAGCACACAGCCTAGCCCTTTATGCGACGCATCACTATATACCACAAAATTTCCTGTGTCATCCGGAAGGGACAACACAGGTGCTGTACTTAACCTTCTCTTAAGTTCTTGAAAACTTTCCTCACACTTCTCCGTTCAAACGAATTTCACAACTTTCCTAGTCAAATTCGTTAATGGAGTGGCGATCTTGGAAAAATCCTGGATAAATCTTCTATAGTAACCAGCTAATCCAAGAAAACTTCTTACTTCCGACGGTGTTTTCGGCTGATCCCAATTCATCACCGCTTCGACTTTGGAGGGATCCACCGAAATTCCGTCCTTATCAATCACATGTCCGAGAAATTGCACCCTTTCAATCCAGAATTCCCACTTTGAGAATTTGGCATACAACTTCTCTCTTCTTAATACTTCTAACGTCAACTTCAAATGCTCAACATGTTCTTCCTTGGTCTTAGAATAGACCAATATATCATTAATAAAAACCACTACGAATTTGTCCAGAAACGGCTTGAACACTCCATTCATTAGGCCCATAAATGCTGCAGGCGCATTTGTTAGACCAAATGACATAACCAAAAATTCGTAGTGACCATATCGTGTCCTAAACGCTGTCTTTGGGACATCTTCGGGCCTCACCTTCAACTGATGATAACCACTTCTCAGGTCTATCTTCGAGAAATATCTCGCTCCTTTTAATTGATCAAACAGATCATCAATCCTTGGCAACGGATACCTATTCTTAATGGTAACCTTGTTCAATTCTCTATAGTCAATGCAGAGTCGCATCGTTCCATCCTTCTTCTTAACAAATAATACCGGCGCTCCCCACGGTGATACGCTCGGTTGAATATATTTCTTGTCCAACAGCTCTTGTAGCTGTACCATCAATTCCTTCATTTCTACAGGAGCCATCCGGTACGGTGCTTTCGATATTGGAGACGTTCCTGGCACCAAATCGATAACAAAATCTACTTCCCTGTCAGGCGGAAGTCCTGGCAGATCATCCGGGAAAACATCCACGAAGTCTCTTACGACTGGTATTTCTTCTAACTTTGAATTCTCTTTACGACTATCGACTATGTAGGCTAAATACCCCACACAGCCTTGTCTTAATAACTTCCTGGCCTGCATCATCGTCAGACAACTCGCTTGTCTAGGCGATTTGCTGCCATAAAACACAACCTTTGATGGAGTCATAAGGTTAATACATTTCTTCTGGCAATCAATTACGGCTCCATAATTGAATAGCCAATCCATTCCTAAGATAACGTCAAATTCCCCAAGTTTAATCGGGATAAGATCTACATTCATAACGTTACCCTTAATATCCACTCTACAGTTCTTGTGTATATACTTAACAGGAATTACTTCCTTGTTCGCAATCTCTATGTTCATAGGGATTTCTAATTCGTCTTTAAGCAATTCTAAATTCTTTGCAAAGTCATCGGATATAAATGAACAAGTAGCACCCGAATCAAATAAAACATAAGCATTGACTTTATTGATCGGAATGATACCTGACACCACATCACGAGACTGCACAGCGTCTTGTACGGTCATGTTAAATGTCCTTGCAGTTGGTCGGTTTGTTGAAGTCGGTCCGGTAATGGTAAGAGGATTTCCACTATTATTTCCCTTATGTCCACCTGACCCTGCCCCTCCAAATGCCTTCTTTGGACAGTCTCTAACCAAGTGATCCTTTGACGCACATGTATAGCAGGCGCTCTTCTTAGGGTTAGGGCAGTTAGGTGCTATGTGGCCTTCCTGACCACAATTATAACAAACTCTTTTTCCTTTCATGCAGACTCCCAAGTGAGTCTTCCCACAGGTTGGGCATGGTTCTAACTTTTTCTTCTGACTACCTTGCTGACTTACAGACGACGGGTTGTCATTCCATTTTCGTTTATGATTATTAATTCCCCCTGTGTGATTGCCACTAGCCTTATTGTTTCCTTCACTATCATTCTTCTTCTTCTTTTGATCCTGATTGTACTTAGACACCGCTTCGCTTCCACCTTCAGCGAGAATTGCCTTCTCCAGAACTCCAGCAAAAGTGTTCAATTGAAACATCGACACCTTGCTATACAACCAGGGTTTCAGTCCCTGTTCAAAACGCCTAGCCTTTCTTTCGTCAGTATGCACCTGATATTGGGCAAACCTAGACAATTCGTTAAACTTTGCCGCATAGTTGGGCACAGACATATTCCCCTGCTTCAACTCCAGAAACTGCACCTCCATTTGATTCTGGGAGCTGGTCGGGAAATACATCTCGAAAAACATTTCTTTAAACCTTTCCCAGGTTATTACACCTTCTCCTCCCCTGATCTTATTTGCCTGCCACCAATAGCTGGCTTCTGATTTTAACATAAATGTCGCGTAGGCGGTCTTCTGGTCCTCCCTAACACGGGCGACCTCAAAAATTTTCTCCATTTCCATAACCCAAGTCTGAGCTTCTATCGGGTTCGTGGAACCCTTAAAATCTGGCGGTCCCACTGCCTTAAAGTCTTTAAATGAGGTGTTTGGTGGAGCTTGAGGCTGATTGTTCATCGCTCCAGCCAACAGATTTACCAACTACTCTAAAATTGGTGCTCTAAAATTGTCAAAGAAAAAGGTGATTAGGAGTCCTATAACTTCGTTCTAGTTTGATTAGCATCAAAAGGAGCAATCCCATGACAATCTCGCGTTAAAAACGATGTGTACATCTCACACAAGTCTTTATTTAAAGAGACTTTCTTATTGTTTCATTTATTCTCTAAAATTATCAAAGAAAGAGATGATTATGAGTCCTATTACTTCGTTCTAATTTGATAAGCATCAAAAGGAGCATTCCATGACTATCGCATTAAAAACGATGTGTACATCTCACACAATTCTTTATTTAGGGGAGAACTTCTTATTGTTTCATTGGTTCCCTCAAATTATCAAAGAAAGAGATGATTATGAGTCCTATTACTTTGTTCTAATTTGATTAGCATCAAAAGGAGCAATTCTATCAAAATGATTCGTACATCTCACACAAGTCTTCATTTAGGGAGACCTTCTTATTGTTTCATTAGTTCTCATAAATTGTCAAAATATAGGTGATTGTGAGTCATATTACTTCGTTCTAGTTAAAATTAGCATCAAAAGGAGCAATCCAATCAATATCGCGTCCAAAACGATGCGTAGATCTCACACAAGTCTTCATTTAGGGAGACCTTCATATTGTTTCATTGGTTGTATCAAATTTACTAAAGAAATAGGTGATTAAGAGTTGTATTACTTCGTTCGACATTGATTAGCGTTAAAAAGAGAAACCCATGACTGTGGCGTTCAAAACTATGCGTACATCTCACACAAGTCTTCATTTAGGGAGACCTTATTGTTTCATTGGAGTTCTAAAATCGTCAAAGAAATAGGTGATTAGGAGTCCTATAACTTCGTTCTTGTTTGATTAGCATCAAAAGAAGCAATTCCATGACTATCGCGTTCAAAACCATGCACACGTCTCGCACAAGTCTTCATTTAAGGAGACCTTCTTATTGTTTTATTGTTTCTTTAAAATTGTCAAAGAAAGAGGTGATTAGGAGTTCTATTACTTCGTTCTAATATGATTAGCATCAAAAGAAGCAATTCCATGACTATCGCATTAAAAACGATGCGTAGTACATCTCACACAAGTCTTGATTTAGGAAGGCCTTCTTATTGTTTCATTGGTTTTCTCAAATTTTCAATGAAAGAGATTTTTATGAGTCCTATGACTTCGTTCTAGTTTGATTTGCATCAAAAGGAGCAATCCTATCACTTGGAAGATTCAAAATGATCCGTACATCTCACACAAGTCTTCATTTAGGAAGACCTTGTTATTGTTTCATTAGTTCTCTCAAATTATAAAAATATAGGTGATTATGAGTCTTATTACATCGTTCTAGTTGAAGATAGAATCAAAAGGAGCAATACCATCACTATCGCGTCCAAAACGATGCGTAGATCTCGCACAAGTTTTCACTTAGGGAGACCTTCATATTGTTCCATTGGTTGTTTCAAATTTATAAAGAAAGAGGTGATTAAGAGTTGTATTACTTTGTTCTACTTTGATTAGCGTCAAAAGGAGAAACCCATGACTATCACGTTCAAAACCATGCGTACATCTCACACAAGTCTTCATTTATGGAGTCCTTCTTATTATTTCATTGGTGCTCTAAAATTGTCAAAGAAAGAGGTGATTAGGAGTCCTATAACTTCGTTCTAGTTTGATTAGCAGTAAAAGGAGCAATCCCATGACTATCGCGTTCAAAACGATGCGTACATCTCGCACAAGTCTTTATTTAAAGAGACTTTCTTATTGTTTCATTTGTTCTCTAAAATTATAAAAGAAAGAGATGATTATGAGTCCTATTACTTCGTTCTAATTTGATTAGCATCAAAAGGAGCATTCCATGACTATCGCGTTAAAAACGATGTGTACATCTCACACAAGTCTTGATTTAGGGGAGAACTTCTTATTGTTTCATTGGTTCCCTCAAATTATCAAAGAAAGAGGTGATTATGGGTCCTATGACATCTTTGTATTTAGACTAGCATTAAATGGAGCAATCCTATCATGAGCGCCTTCAAAATGATCCGTACATCTCACATAAGTCTTCATTTAGGGAGACCTTGTTATTGTTTCATTAGTTCTCACAAATTGTCAAAATATAGGTGATTCTGAGTCATATTATTTCGTTCTGGTTTAAATTAGCATCAAAAGGAGCAATCCAATCAATATCGCGTCCAAAACGATGCGTAGATCTCACACAAGTCTTTATTTAGGGAGGCATTCATATTGCTTCATTGGTTGTATCAAATTTACAAAGAAAGTGGTGATTAAGAGTTGTATTACTTCTTTCTACTTTGATTAGAGTTAAAAGGAGAAACCCATGACTGTGGCGTTCAAAACCATGCATACATCTCACACGAGTCTTCATTTAGGGAGACCTTATTGTTTCATTGGTGTTCTAAAATTGTCAAAGAAATAGGTGATTAGGAGTCATATAACTTCGTTTTTGTTTGATTAGCATCAAAAGGAGCAATTCCATGACTATCGCGTTCAAAGCCATGCATACATCTCACAAAAGTCTTCATTTAAGGAGACCTTCTTATTGTTTCATTGGTTCTCTAAAATTGTCAAAGAAAGAGGTGATTAGGAGTTCTATTACTTCGTTCTAATATGATTAGCATCAAAAGGAGCAATCCCATAACTATCGCGTTAGAAACGATGCGTAGTACATCTCACACAAGCCTTGATTTAGGAAGACCTTCTTATTATTTCATTGGCTTTCTCAAATTGTCAATGAAAGAGCTTTTTACGAGTCCTATAACTTCGTTCTAGTTTGATTTGCATTAAAAGGAGCAATCCTATCACTAGTGCCATCAAAATGATCCGTACATCTCACACAAGTCTTCATATAGGAAGACCATCTTATTATTTTATTAGTTCTCTCAAATTGTAAAACTATTGGTGATTATGAGTCCTATTACATCGTTCTAGTTGAAGATAGAATCAAAAGGAGCAATCCCATCACTATCGCGTCCAAAACGATGCGTAGATCTCACACAAGTCTTCATTTAGGGAGACCTTCATATTGTTCCATTGGTTGTTTCAAATTTACAAAGAAAGAGGTGATTAAGAGTTGTATTACTTCGTTCTACTTTGATTAGCGTCACAAGGAGAAACCCATGACTATCACGTGGAAAACCATGCGTACATCTCACACAAGTCTTCATTTAGGGAGAACTTATTATTATTTCATTGGTGCTTTAAAATTGTCAAAGAAAGAGGCTATTAGGAGTCCTATAACTTCGTTCTAGTTTGATTAGCATCAAAAGGAGCAATCCCATGGTTATCGCGTTCAAAACGATGCGTATATCTCACACAAGTCTTTATTTAAAGAGACTTTCTTATTGTTTCATTTGTTCTCTAAAATTATCAAAGAATGAGATGATTATGAGTCCTATTACTTCGTTCTAATTTGATTAGCATCAAAAGGAGCATTCCATAACTATCGCGTTAAAAACGATGTGTACATCTCACAGAAGTCTTGATTTAGGGGAGAACTTCTTATTGTTTCATTGGTTCCCTCAAATTATCAAAGAAAGAGGTGATTATGGGTCCTATGACATCTTTGTATTTAGACTAGCATTAAATGGAGCAATCCTATCATGAGCAGCCTTCAAAATGATTCGAACATCTCACATATGTCTTTATTTAGGGAGACCTTCTTATTGTTTCATTAGTTCTCACAAATTGTCAAACTATAGGTGATTATGAGTCATATTACTTCGTTCTGGTTTAAATTAGCATCAAAAGGAGCAATCCAATCAATATCACGTCCAAAACGATGCTTACTTCTCACACAAGTCTTTATTTAGGGAGGCATTCATATTGCTTCATTGGTTGTATCAAATTTACAAAGAAAGAGGTGATTAAGAGTTGTATTACGTCTTTCTACTTTGATTAGAGTTAAAAGGAGAAACCTATGACTGTGGCGTTCAAAACCATGCGTACATCTCACACAAGTCTTCATCTAGGGAGACCTTATTGTTTCATTGGTGTTCTAAAATTGTCAAAGAAATAGGTGATTAGGAGTCATACAACATCGTTCTTGTTTGATTACCATCAAAAGGAGCAATTCCATGACTATCGCGTTCAAAGCCATGCATACATCTCTCACAAGTCTTCATTTAAGGAGACCTTCTTATTGTTTCATTGGTTCTCTAAAATTGTCAAAGAAAGAGGTGATTAGGAGTTCTATTACTTCGTTCTAATATGATTAGCATCAAAAGGAGCAATCCCATGACTATCGCGTTAAAAACGATGCGTAGTACATCTCACACAAGTCTTGATTTAGGAAGACCTTCTTATTGTTTCATTGGTTTTCTCAAATTGTCAATGAAAGAGGTTTTTATAAGTCTTATGACTTCGTTCTAGTTTGATTTACATCAAAAGGAGCAATCCTATCACTAGTGCCTTCAAAACGATTAGTACATCTCACACAAGTCTTCATTTAGGAAGACCTTCTTATTGTTTCATTAGTTCTCTCAAATTATAAAAATATAGGTGATTATGAGTCCTATCACATCATTCTAGTTGAAGATAGAATCAAAAGGAGCAATCCCATCACTATCGCGTCCAAAACGATGCGTAGATCTCACACAAGTCTTCATTTAGGGAGACCTTCATATTGTTCCATTGGTTGTTTCAAATTTACAAAGAAAGAGGTGATTAAGAGTCGTATTACTTCGTTCTACTTTGATTAGCGTCAAAAAGGAGAAACCCATGACTATCACGTTCAAAACCATGCGTACATCTCACACAAGTCTCCATTTAGGGAGACCTTCTTATTATTTCATTGGTGCTCTAAAACTGTCAAAGAAAGAGGTGATTAGGAGTCTTATAACTTCGTTCTAGTTTGATTAGCATCAAAAGGAACAACAATCCCATGACTATCGCGTTCAAAACGATGCGTACATCTCACACAAGTCTTTATTTAAAGAGACTTTATTATTGTTTCATTTATTCTCTAAAATTATCATAGAAAGAGATGATTATGAGTCCTATAACTTCGTTCTAATTTGATTAGCATCAAAAGGAGCATTCCATGACTATCGCATTAAAAACGATGTGTACATCTCACACAAGTTTTGATTTAGGGGAGAACTTCTTATTGTTTCATTGGTTCCCTCAAATTATAAAATAAAGAGGTGATTATGAGTCCTATAACTTCTTTCTATTTAGATTAGCATTAAATGGAGCAATCCTATCAATAGCGCCTTCAAAATGATCTGTACATCTCCCACAAGTCTTCATTTAGGGAGACCTTCTTATTGTTTCATTAGTTCTCACAAATTGTCAAAATATAGGTGATTATGAGTCATATTACTTCGTTCTAGTTGAAATTTGCATCAAAAGGAGCAATCCAATCAATATCGCATCCAAAACGATGTGTAGATCTCACACAAGTCTTCATTTAAGGAGACATTCATATTGTTTCATTGGTTGTATCAAATTTACAAAGAAAGAGGTGATTAAGAGTTGTATTACTTCGTTCGACTTTGATTAGCGTTAAAAGGAGAAACCCATGACTGTGGCGTTCAAAACCATGCGTACATCTCACACAAGTCTTCATTTAAGGAGACCTTATTATTTCATTGGTGTTCTAAATCTATCAAAAATATAGGTGATTAGGAGTCATACAACTTCGTTCTTGTTTGATTACCATTAAAAGGCGCAATTCCATGACTATCGCGTTCAAAACCATGCATACATCTCACACAAGTCTTCATTTAAGGAGACCTTCTTATTGTTTCGTTGGTTCTCTAAAATTGTCAAAGAAAGAGGTGATTAGGAGTTCTATTACTTCGTTCTAATATGATTAGCATCAAAAGGAGCAATCCCATGACTATCGCGTTAAAAACGATGCGTAGTACTGTTGGGTTTGTACGAAATCGTGACTGCAATCAAATTGCAAAAATTAGCGGAAGCATGGTATATCAGAGTTTAAAAAAATTTCTACAAAACCATTACCCGGATCATCCTTTATGCAAATTATTAATTTAAAACGATAAATAAGAAGTTATGGAATCATACCCTTGTAGAATGAAGCTTCCGCAGGTACTAGTTCAACTCCTTGTTCTTCGTGATCTCCTTGAATTTTCAGGTTAGATTCCTTTCTTTGATCAACGTTAGCCACCCAAGTGTTTGGCCTCTAGAGGTGATCCACCAAGGAAGATGAATTATCAAGAAGGAGGGTGTTTGGCTTAACCTTAGTTTTCTATCCTCTATAGAAAAGGAGTACTCTCCAACAATTGGAATTACATCAATCTAATATCTATTATAAGACTTCTCTTATATAGACATTGGTCAACCCTTCTAATCCTATTAGACATGGGATTTCTTTTAATTAATTAAACTCCTTTAATTAATTTAGGCTTCCCACCACATGGGAATAATTAATTAAATTCATTTAATTAATTTGTCTCCTAATCTTATTAGGAATAAATGAGAGTACTAAATATTAAATTAATTACTAAACTCCTTTAGAAATTAAAATAATAATAATTGTAATAATATTAATAAGACTCCTCTTATTAATTTATATTTAATATTTCCAAAATATTAAATAATAAACATTAAGCTATTTAATTTATTCTATCACCATAGATTAAATTAATTATACTTAATGCATTATTACGATTATGCCATTACCTTCTTAAATAATTATTCTTCCTTTTATGGTGTGACCCTTTAAGTTCTCCATATTAAACCGGTTGTGAATAAATCAATTAAAACAATTTTGATCTTATTTAAATAAATAAATTAAACTAATAATTTATTTAAATAAATAATATTTATTCTACAATAGGGATAAGCCTCCCTAGCGATCAACGACTTTCCAGATAATATAGATTTCAACATTAATCAAAAAGAACCTGTGAGTAAATAGTTACCGTACAATTCAATCCTTCCACCATACAATGTCCCAATTAAATATAAGACATGGATTTACTGTCAAGTCTTATTTTATTTAATTATATGTATTTCGATTAGAAAATGCACAACTCCAAATAATGCAAATTAGAAACTCCTTTCTAATTTCATTTCACCTTGGCCAAGGATTCCTGGGTTGTCATTTAACGAATCACATAGGACATATCTCCTCTTTTACTAGAGGTGGTAGATTCTTTATTGATCATTCATTATCTCCATATGTAACTCATTATACCCAAGCATACCCTATATATGCCTTAAAAGGTCTTAAGGAATAAGTCAAAGTATAATTTGTTACATACAAGATACTATGATGATCTCAAGTCCAAGGATTACTTGTACTACTATCACATTAGGAATTCCTATTGACAGGCGAGTAAATCTCCATTAGGTATTCCATAGCGAATCACGTTCAGTGAACTTATTCTCCAATAAGCACCTACATACTTTCTTTAGTGTCTCCACACAAATGATCATGAGATCAATCATCCTCATCCAATGAGCAAGCAACATATGTACCAATCTATCCGGATTTACTAATCCCTTTTTAGTAATCCCACGATTGGGAACTATTTTAGTTTTAAAACTTTCTAAGAATTTAGATCTCATTAGCATGATCATCATCATGATTCTAAAAGCATTGCTTAAAACTATGGGCTATTTACATATTATAAAAACAGCAACATGTAGATAATTAAATGCCTTTAATAAATGAATATTTTATTAATAAATAAATAAGATTGTTTACAAAGTACGTGCTTTATCATCATACATGATTGGCTTGTATGCACACTACTATCAAGTACATCTCACACAAGTCTTGATTTAGAAAGACCTTCTTATTATTTCATTGATTTTCTCAAATTGTCAATGAAAGAGGTTTTTATGAGTCTTATGACTTCGTTCTAGTTTGATTTGCATCAAAAGGAGCAATCCTATCACTAGTGCCTTAAAAACGATTAGTACATCTCAGACAAGTCTTCATTTAGGAAGACCTTCTTATTATTTTATTAGTTCTCTCAAATTGTAAAAATATAGGTGATTATGAGTCCTATTACATCGTTCTAGTTGAAGATGGAATCAAAAGGAGCAATCCCATCACTATCGCGTCCAAAACGATGCGTAGATCTCACACAAGTCTTCATTTAGGGAGACCTTCTTATTATTTCATTGGTGCTCTAAAATTGTCAAAGAAAGAGGTGATTAGGAGTCTTATAACTTCGTTCTAGTTTGATTAGCATCAAAAGGAACAATCTCATGACTATCGCGTTCAAAACGATGCGAACATCACACACAAGTCTTTATTTAAAGAGACTTTCTTATTGTTTCATTTGTTCTCTAAAATTATCAAAGAAAGAGATGATTATGAGTCATATTACTTCGTCCTAATTTGATTAGCATCAAAAGCAGCATTCCATGACTATCGCGTTAAAAAACATATGTATATCTCACACAAGTCTTGATTTAGGGGAGAACTTCTTATTATTTCATTGGTTCCCTTAAATTATCAAAGAAAGAGGTGATTATGAGTCATATGGCTTCTTTCTATTTAGATTAGCATTAAATGGAGCAATCCTATCAATAACGCCTTCAAAATGATCTGTACATCTCACACAAGTTTTCATTTAGGGAGACCTTCATATTGTTCCATTGGTTGTTTCAAATTTACAAAGAAATAGTTGATTAAGAGTTGTATTACTTCGTTCTAATTTGATTAGCATCAAAAGGAGCATTCCATGACTATCGCGTTAAAAACGATGTGTACATCTCACAGAAGTCTTAATTTAGGGGAAAACTTCTTATTGTTTCATTGGTTCACTCAAATTATCAAAGAAAGAGGTGATTATGAGTCCTATGACTTCTTTCTATTTAGATTAGCTTTAAGTGGAGCAATTCTATCAATAGCGCCTTCAAAATGATCCGTACATCTCACACAAGTCTTCATTTAGGGAGACCTTCTTATTGTTTCATTAGTTCTCATAAATTGTCAAAATATAGGTGATTATGAGTCATATTACTTCGTTCTAGTTGAAATTAGCATCAAAAGGAGCAATCCAATCAATATCGCGTCCAAAACGATGCGTAGATCTCACACAAGTCTTCATTTAGGGAGACCTTCATATTGTTTCATTGGTTGTATCAAATTTACAAAGAAATAGGTGATTAAGAGTTGTATTACTTCGTTCGACTTTGATTAGCGTTAAAAAGAGAAACCCATGACTGTGGCGTTCAAAACTATGCGTACATCTCACACAAGTCTTCATTTAGGAAGACCTTATTGTTTCATTGGAGTTCTAAAATCGTCAAAGAAATAGGTGATTAGGAGTCCTATAACTTCGTTCTTGTTTGATTAGCATCAAAAGAAGCAATTCCATGACTATCGCGTTCAAAACCATGCACACGTCTCGCACAAGTCTTCATTTAAGGAGACCTTCTTATTGTTTTATTGTTTCTTTAAAATTGTCAAAGAAAGAGGTGATTAGGAGTTCTATTACTTCGTTCTAATATGATTAGCATCAAAAGAAGCAATCCCATGACTATCGCATTAAAAACGATGCGTAGTACATCTCACACAAGTCTTGATTTAGGAAGGCCTTCTTATTGTTTCATTGGTTTTCTCAAATTTTCAATGAAAGAGATTTTTATGAGTCCTATGACTTCGTTCTAGTTTGATTTGCATCAAAAGGAGCAATCCTATCACTAGGAAGATTCAAAATGATCCGTACATCTCACACAAGTCTTCATTTAGGAAGACCTTGTTATTGTTTCATTAGTTCTCTCAAATTATAAAAATATAGGTGATTATGAGTCTTATTACATCGTTCTAGTTGAAGATAGAATCAAAAGGAGCAATGCCATCACTATCGCGTCCAAAACGATGCGTTGATCTCACACAAGTTTTCACTTAGGGAGACCTTCATATTGTTCCATTGGTTGTTTCAAATTTATAAAGAAAGAGGTGATTAAGAGTTGTATTACTTTGTTCTACTTTGATTAGCGTCAAAAGGAGAAACCCATGACTATCACGTTCAAAACCATGCGTACATCTCACACAAGTCTTCATTTATGGAGACCTTCTTATTATTTCATTGGTGCTCTAAAATTGTCAAAGAAAGAGGTGATTAGGAGTCCTATAACTTCGTTCTAGTTTGATTAGCAGTAAAAGGAGCAATCCCATGACTATCGCATTCAAAACGATGCGTACATCTCGCACAAGTCTTTATTTAAAGAGACTTTCTTATTGTTTCATTTGTTCTCTAAAATTATCAAAGAAAGAGATGATTATGAGTCCTATTACTTCGTTCTAATTTGATTAGCATCAAAAGGAGCATTCCACGACAATGGCGGTACAAACGATGTGTACATCTCACACAAGTTGATTTAGGGGAGAACTTCTTATTGTTTCATTGGTTCCCTCAAATTATCAAAGAAAGAGGTTATTATGAGTCCTATGACTTTTTTTCTATTTAGATTAGCATTAAATGGAGCAATCCTATTTATAGTGCATTCAAAACGATCCGTACATCTCACACAAGTCTTTATTTAGGGAGACCTTCTTATTGTTTCATTAGTTCTCACAAATTGTCAAAATATAGGTGATTATGAGTCATATTACTTCGTTCTAGTTGAAATTATCATCAAAAGGAGCAATCCAATCAATATCGCGTCCAAAACGATGTGTAGATCTCACACAAGTCTTCATTTAGGGAGACCATCTTTTGTTTGAATGGTTGTATCAAATTTACAAAGAAAGAGGTGATTAAGAGTTGTATTACTTCGTTCTACTTTGATTAGCGTTAAAAGGAGAAATCCATGACTGTGGCGTTCAAGACCATGCGTACATCTCACATAAGTCTTCATTTAGATAGACCTTATTTTTTCATCGGTGTTCTAAAATTGTCAAAGAAATAGGTGATTAGGAGTCATATAACTTCGTTCTTGTTTGATTAGCATCAAAAGGAGCAATTACATGACTATCACGTGCAAAGCCATGCATACATCTCACACAAGTCTTCATTTAAGGAGACCTTATTGTTTCATTAGTTCTCTAAAATTGTCAAAGAAAGAGGTGATTAGGATTTCTATTACTTCGTTCTAATATGATTAGCATCAAAAGGAGAAATCCCATGACTATCGCGTTAAAAACGATGTGTAGTACATCTCACACAAGTCTTGATTTAGGAAGACCTTCTTATTGTTTCATTGGTTTTCTCAAATTGTCAATGAAAGAGGTTTTTATGAGTCTTATGACTTCGTTCTAGTTTGATTTGCATCAAAAGGAGTAATCCTATCACTAGTGCCTTCAAAACGATCCGTACATCTCACGCAAGTCTTCAATTAGGAAGTCCTTCTTATTGTTTTATTAGTTCTCTTAAATTATAAAAATATAGGTGATTATGAGTCCTATTACATCGTTCTAGTTGAAGATAGAATCAAAAGGAGCAATCCCATCACTATCGCGTCCAAAACGATGCGTAGATCTCACACAGGTCTTCATTTAGGGAGACCTACATATTGTTCCATTGGTTGTTTCAAATTTACAAAGAAAGAGGTGAATAAGAGTTGTATTACTTCGTTCTACTTTGATTAGCGTCACAAGGAGAAACCCGTGACTACCACGTTCAAAACCATGCGTACATCTCACACAAGTCTTCATTTAGGGAGA
The DNA here is from genome assembly GCA_020205555.1 of Panax stipuleanatus. Classification (NCBI taxonomy): domain Eukaryota; kingdom Viridiplantae; phylum Streptophyta; class Magnoliopsida; order Apiales; family Araliaceae; genus Panax; species Panax stipuleanatus. The sequence goes on from JAINUT010002166.1 coordinate 149,307, forward strand.
CCTTCTTATTATTTCATTGGTGCTCTAAAATTGTCAAAGAAAGAGGTGATTAGGAGTCCTATAACTTCGTTCTAGTTTAATTAGCATCAAAAGGAGCAATCCCATGACTACCGCATTCAAAACGTTGCGTACATCTCACACAAGTCTTTATTTAAAGAGACTTTCTTATTGTTTCATTTGTTCTCTAAAATTATCAAAGAAAGAGATGATTATGAGTCCTATTACTATGTTCTAATTTGATTAGCATCAAAAGGAGCATTCCATGACTATCGCATTAAAAATGATGTGTACATCTCACGCAAGTCTTGATTTAGGGGAGAACTTCTTATTGTTTCGTTGGTTCCCTCAAATTATCAAAGAAAGAGGTGATTCTGAGTCCTATGACTTCTTTCTATTTAGATTAGCATTAAATGGAGCAATCCTATCAATAGCGCATTCAAAATGATCCGTACATCTCTCACAAGTCTTCATTTAGGAAGACCTTCTTATTGTTTCATTAGTTCTCACAAATTGTCAAAATATAGGTGATTATGAGTCATATTACTTCGTTCTAGTTGAAGTTAGCATCAAAAGGAGCAATCCTATCAATATCGCGTCCAAAACGATGCGTAGATCTCACACAAGTCTGCATTTAGGGAGACCTTCATATTGTTTCATTGGTTGTATCAAATTTACAATGAAAGAGGTGATTAAGAGTTGTATTACTTCGTTCTACTTTGATTAGCGTTAAAAAGAGAAACATGGGACTGTGGCGTTCAAAACCATGCGTACATCTCACACAAGTCTTAATTTAGGGAGACCTTATTGTTTCATTGGTGTTCTAAAATTGTCAAAGAAGTAGGTGATTAGGAGTCATATAACTTCGTTCTTGTTTGATTAGCATCAAAAGGAGCAATTCCATGACTATTGCGTTCAAAACCATGCATACATTGTTAGAGTTTATGCCCTAGAGGCTAATTCTTTGATGTAATTGCTTAAACATTTTTGATATTATATTTGATTGAATAAATGAATTATTTTATTATAGTTTTATTTACTGCGTTATATAAATGTTAACATAATAAAAGTCCTTAGAATAGTGATACAAATTATATGGCTTCAAGTATGTGACTTGAACATGAGATCATATAGTTACAATTAGTATCATTACTCTTAAATGTCCTTAGTCGAGTGTCATTGTTAATGGGACAACAATGATACATTGAGACTAGTATGTGGATTGACTGATGGCCAAATCTCATTGGTCATAAATATATGAGATATTAAGTCAATGCATAGGTACATGTTAGAGAACAATGTACTGGGCAGACCCACCATGAGAATTCTACGTGGAGCATTATGCAAAGTGTCATAAGCAATGCTCATAGTGACAATGATGTAATGATCCTCCGACCTGAAATCACTATATTACTACACGAGAATTTATGTACTTTGATATCATCAAAGGCCACCTTTAATAGATGGACGATAAAGGTGATTATTGGGTACATCATGAATCGTGTGAGGAATATGAGTGATCTAGATGGAATTTAACCCTCCAATATATTAGGGGTGATATCCATAGGCCTCTTGATTGAGTAGGACTATGAAATGCATGGCCATGCTCAAATAGTGATTTGTTTCATATAGTCTACTCATCGATCAAGAAAACTCAGATTAAATTATGAAGAGGATGACACATTCCATGCCTCGAGTTTAATCTAGGATGTCAAGGTTAATAGGATTAAATTACATTGAAACATTGGTCACGAAAAGGTTGTATCGAATCACCGATCTTATTATTATTTGGGTAGCAGTGATGCATTACTAGATGCCGCTCACTGTTTATAATTTTATAATATGATTTTAAAATTATTGCCAACATAATAATAACCTATAGGGTCACACACTTAGAACGTAATTAAAAGGGAATTAATTTAAATTGTATGGATTTAAATATATCAATATGATTGATAGTATTTAAATTATGAATTTAAATTAATAGGATAATTTGTATATATATATATATATGTATATTAATTAAGTAAGACTTAATTAAGATATAATATATATATATATATATATATAAAATTCGGATTTTATATTTCTAATTGGATTAGGTTTTGGTTAATTCCTTTAACTGCTATATATATGATATATCAGCCGTCTAAGGTATTATTCGATATCAAAACCCTTGCCGCTCTTAGAGAGAGACTAGAGAGAAAATTTTCAAAAAGTCCAGATCCTTGGCGGCTAGTACCGCAACTTTCCTTGCTGCAGATCGTGTGACGATTCGCGGGACGTTCGTGTGGATACCGTAGAGGCGCAGTTCTGTTGGATTGCGTTGAGGATTCGAATTAGTTCCAGGATCTCCATCGTCTCCTTTCAGGCTTGAATAATCGGTAAAACATATCTTAACCTCTGAATTAATATGTTTTCGCATGGATCCTGTTTTAGGGTTTCAAAAATTTTTAATTTCCGCTGCGTTTATGTGCCGAAAACCCCTACAGTGGTATCAAAGCTACTTGCGAAATGATTAATTCAGATTACGTGTTTTAATTGTATTCGTTATATATGATATATGATGATGCACGTTTACCGATCTGAAATTGAATATATGATATTCTGCATGTATGCGTATTCTGGAAATCTGTAATATATATGCATGTATATGATGTTCTGATAATTGTATCCTAGAAGGTGGAATAACAATTCAACTTCTGTTCTAATTGGATTAGAAACATGAAGATTCGATTTAATATGATTAATCGAAACTGGACATATATGATATGTTCTGGGTGTATTGTTAGTATGAGTGTGTTAGCGGATTGTATATGATTCTGGAATTGTTTCAGAGATTTGTATGAAAAATTCTACAATACAGATCGTAGTTCAAAAAATTTTTCCCAGGGAGCTGCCCCCGGCCCCGCTCGCTGACCGGGCAGCGAGACCACCCGCCGGCTGATCGATCAGCCGGACCACCGCCAGGGGGGGAGCCTGATAGTAGTGTGCATACAAGCCAATCATATATGATGATAAAGCACATACTTTGTAAACAATCTTATTTATTTATTAATAAAATATTTATTTATTAAAGGCATTTAATTATCTACATGGTGCTGTTTTTATAATATGTAAATAACCCATAGTTTTAAGCAATGCTTTTAGAATCATGATGTTGATCATGCTAATGAGATCTAAATTCTTAGAAAGCTTTAAAACTAAAATAGTTCCCAATCGTGGGATTACTAAAAAGGGGATTAGTAAATCCGGATAGATTGGTACATATGTTGCTTGCTCATTGGATGAGGATGACTGATCTCATGGTCATTTGTGTGGAGACACTAAAGCAAGTATGTAGGTGCTTATTGGAGAATAAGTTCACTGAACGTGACTCGCTATGGAATACCTAATGGAGTTTTACTCGCCTGTCAATAGGAATTCCTAATGTGATAGTAGTACATGTGATCCTTGGACTTGAGATCATCATAGTATCTTGTATGTAACAAATTATACTTTGACTAATTCCTTAAGGCCTTTTAAGGCATATATAGGGTATGCTTGGGTGTAATGAGTTACATATGGAGATAATGAATGATCAATAAAGAATCTACCACCTCTAGTAAAAGAGGAGATATGTCCTATGTGATTCGTTAAATGACAACCCAGGAATCCTTGGCCAAGGTAGAATGAAATTAGAAAGAGGTTTCTAATTTGCATTATTTGGAGTTGTGCATTTTCTAATCGAAATACATATGATTAAATAAATTAAGACTTGACAGTAAATCCATGTCTTATATTTAATTGGGACATTGTATGGTGGAAGGATTGAATTGTACGGTAACTATTAACTCACAGGTTCTTTTATGATTAATGTTGAAATCTATATTATCTGGAAAGTCGTTGATCGCTAGGGAGGCTTATCCCTATTGTAGAATAAATGTTATTTATTTAAATAGATTATTAGTTTAATTTGTTTATTTAAATAAGATTAGAATTGTTCTAATTGATTTATTCACAACCGGTTTAATATGGAGAACCTAAAGGGTCACACCATAAAAGGAAGAAGAATTATTTAAGAAGAAAATAGCATGATAGTAATAATGCATTAAGTATAATTAATTTAATCTATGATGATAGAATAAATTAAATAGCTTAATGTTTATTATTTAATATTTTAGAAATATTAAATATAAATTAATAAGAGGAGTCTTATTAATATTATTATTATTATTATTATTTTAATTCTAAAGGAGTTTAGGAATTAATATAATATCAGTACTCTCTCTCAATCCTAATAAAGATTAGGATATAAATTAATTAAAAGTATTTATTTAATTAATTAATTAAATAAAACCCTATTCTAATTGGATTAGGAGGGTTAACCTAATATCTATATAAGAGAGTCTTATATCAGAAATAAGGGATAGATGTGAAAATTTTCCAAGAGTTGGGAGTACACATATTCTATAGAGATAGAAACAAGGGTTAAGCTAATAACCCATCTTCTTGAGTTCTTCATCTTCCTTGGTGGATCACCGTTAGAGGCCAAACATTTGGGTGGCTGACATTATTCAAGGGAAGGAGCCACTATCAGAGGAATCAAAGGAATCAAAGGAGTAGAACTTGTACCTGAGGAAGCTTAGATCTTCAAATGTATAATTCCATGTTCTCTCTTTTCTGTTATTGATAACAAGCACAAAGCATGATCATGGTTATGGGTTTGTATAAATTTTGAAAACCTAGTTTTTACGCTTCCTCCCTATTTATGTGATTTGATTGCATGATTGCGTTACATACAAACCCAACAGTGGTATCAGAGCCTAACTTTGTGCTAATTATCAATTTTATAATTGCATTGATGAATTGATGTGAGAATTGGATCGTTTTTCTGGACAAAAATCGTTTTCTGCAAGTTTCTGCGACGAACGGCGCAGCTGCGCAGCTGCCCAGTTCATTACTGGCGCAGCTGCGCCGGTCTGCAAAAACTGCTGCTTCCGTCTACCTGCGCAGCTGCCCAGTTCATTACTGGCACAACTGCGCCGGTACCTGGACAGACCCTGAAAATTGATTTTAATTAATTAAGTAAACTGTTTATTTAATTGATAAAGTTTTAAAATAAAGAAGTTTATTTTATCTGAAATATGATTTCAGAATGCTAAAATTAAAGGAGTTTAATTTGGATTTATTTTTGATTAAAATAAAAGAGTTTATTTTGTTTCAAAAATAAAATTTAGCAAAACTTTTGTCCATTAAATAACATCGATCCATATATGGAATAGCATTGTTATTCATGAGATGAATGGATATTTATTGATGCATATGTTGATGTGTATGATAATAAATGGGGTTGATTATGGACTATGACCAATGTGATTGGATTTTATTTTGGATGAATGCTTGAATGTATGAGTTTTATAAAATGGGGTCTGCGTACCTCGTCTTCTCTAGTTTTATTCTCGATGTAAATTCTATCTCCTTTCTATGTACTTCCCCTTGACTGCTGATCAAGGTTTCTATTTAATTTTAAATAGTTAATGTAATAGAGATAGTTAGAATTATTTTGAAGAAATTGGAGACCAAGGAGCAAGGAACGCATGAAGACTCGTTTGTATGGAGCCCGGGTTTAAATGTAATAGTTACATTTAAAATTTAAATTCTTGCACTCCTAGGTTTGACCTTTTGGTTCATTTGGTGGCTCTAGTGAACCAAACTAGAATAAAAGTCCATAATCAATCCGGGTAGAATATAGTATTCTATATTGCATGCTAAATATTATATATATTATATTTTATACAAACATGCTTCACATGTTTAATAAAATGACGCGTATTTTATATATATATGTGTATGCGCGCTTAAAAAGATGAGACAAATAATAACAAACCCCTCAAAGAAATAATATTAAGTCTGAAACGTTCAAATGATATTTGGAATATCGAACGTAGCCTTCTAGCATGATTAGTTAATAGAGTATTAAATATTTAATATGAGTTTGTTGTGCTATCCACAAGGCGAGTATTGAATATTTAAGATGTTAATTAATCACATTTGATGCTTATCAAGAAAATTGAACGATCTAGTCTTGTTGTGCTATCCACAAGGACGAAAATTTTTCTTTTTTGAATTTATGGAAGTGCTAGGCTGGACTTAACTTAAATCATTTTAGTTCGGATGTGCACACACATGACCATTATGATTTAAGAGGCAAAATAAAAGGAGTTACATGGTGATGTAATTGACAAGAGTTGTCTACCTATTTATTTGTATATCGCTTGTTGTGCTATCCACAAGGTTATATACATTTGAAATGGGATCCTTAATCTCACTAGCAAATCTTTAATTAGATGTTGCCGAACTATATGAGTGAGGGTAATATAGTTTGATGAAAATAGTGGGAGATACCAATTTAAAATAAAGACCTAAATTTATTTTGGTATGCAAAGTTAATAAAATGAATGTTTGTTAAAATGTTGTCTTTTCACATGCAGAATTTTAAAAATGTCAAAATCACTAATCTCACTACGAAGCATACTTGATGCAAATAAGCTTACCGGCCCGAATTATGAGGACTGGCTAAGAAATCTGAGAATTGTTCTCACTGCTGAAAAGATTTCTTATGTCCTAAATTCCACTATCCCTGAATCTGTTTCAGAAACAGCCTCTGAGGAAGAGATTGCCACTTTCAATAAGTGGCAAGATGATGCATCTGTGGCTCAATGCATAATGCTCGCATCCATGAATAACGAGCTTCAGCGTCAGCACGAAAAAATGGATGCTCCTGCTATGCTGCTTCACCTCAAGGAGTTGTATGGTGAACAGAGTAGGACTGCTAGATATGAGATATCTAAGGAGCTCTTCCGATCTCGGATGACCGAGGGCACTACCGTCGAGACTCATGTTCTGAAGGTAATCAATTTGATTGAACGCCTTGGAAAGCTTGGGTTCGTCATGGATGGGGAGTTGAGTCAAGACTTGGTCTTGCAGTCACTCCCTGAGACCTTCTTGCAGTTTGTGGTTAATTTTCACATGAATAAGCTAGATGTCAGCTTACCTGAGCTGCTTAACATGCTGAAAACTGCAGAAGGTCACTTCTCATCCAAGAAGAACCATGTCTTGATGGTGGATTCTTCCAATAAAAGGAAGAGGCCCAAGGTGTCTTCTGAAAAGAAGAAATCTAAGAAGGCTAAGGGAAAAGGGAAAGAAAAGGAGCAAAAGAAACCTGAACCAGCTAAAGGAATGTGCTTTCATTGCAATGAGCCGGGACATTGGAAGAGGAACTGCAAGAAGTTTCTAGCAGAGAAGAAGCTTGGAGAAGCTTCGACTTCCAATCAAGGTTTGTTTATGATTGAAATTAATTTTTCTGAAAGTCATAATTCTACTTGGGTATTGGATACCGGCTGTGGTTCTCACATATGTAATACTGTGCAGGGACTGGTCAGAAGTAGAAAGCTGAACAATGATGAGGTGATCCTACGAGTGGGAAATGGAGCAAAAGTTGCTGCATTAGCTGTAGGAACTTATTGTTTAGCAATGCCTTCGGGAAAATCCATTTATCTTAATAATTGTTATTATGTTCCGAATATTATTAAAAATATTATTTCAATTTCTGTATTGGATATGGAAGGTTTTGACGTTATTATAAAGAACAATGGTTGTTCTATTTATAAAGACGATGTTTTATATGGTATTGGAAATTTGCGAAATGGACTTTATACACTTGACTTACAAGAAAATATATTTCAAAATTGAACAAACTAAGAAAAGGAAAAGAGATGATATTAATTATACCTACATGTGGCACTGTAGACTCGGTCATATCAATGAAACAAGATTATCCAAGTTGCATAAAGATGGACTCCTCGAGCAATCCGATTATGAATCATATCCAACTTGTGAATCTTGTCTCATGGGTAAAATGACTAAATCTCCTTTTAGTGGAAAAGGAGAGAGAGTTACAGAGTTGTTGGCATTGATTCACACAGACGTTTGTGGACCTATGACAACAAGTGCATGGGGTGGGTATTCTTATTTTATTACTTTCACTGATGAACACTCAAGATTTGGATATGTGTATTTAATGAAATACAAATCAGAATCATTTGAAAAGTTCAAAGAGTTCAGAAGTGAAGTGGAGAAACAAACGGGCAAGAGTATTAAGATACTTCGATCAGATCGAGGTGGAGAATACTTAAGCAGTGAGTTTCTCAATTGTCTCAGAGAAAATGGTATAATCTCACAATGGACTCCTCCAGGTACACCACAGTTAAATGGAGTATCTGAAAGGAGAAATCGAACACTGTTGGACATGGTTCGATCCATGATGAGTTTTACCGACCTTCCAATTTTCTTCTGGGGATATGCCCTAGAAACGGCTGCATACCTACTTAACAAGGTACCTACCAAATCCGCCCCAAAGACTCCATATGAGATGTGGAAAGGGAGGAAACCAAATCTTAAGCATGTTAAGACTTGGGGTTGTCCAGCTTATGTCAAAAAGTTTGAAAATGATAAGCTACAGACTAAATCCGATAAGTGTAGATTTGTGGGATACCCTAAAGAAACCGTAGGGTATTATTTCTATCATCCAACTGATCAAAAGGTGTTTGTTGCGAAACATGCTACCTTCTTGGAGAAAGAGTTTATCCATGAAGGGGTCAGTGGGAGTAAGATATATCTTGAAGAAGTTCAAGAACCACAAGTTACCACGGACCAAAGTCAGGTACCTAACCAAGTAGAAGAACCTACTGTACCACACCATGTTCGTAAATCTGGAAGAGTACCGAAGATACCTGAGAGGTATGGATTCGTTATAGAGGATGACGATGAGGTACACATCATGAATGATGATGATCCATTGAATTACGAACAGGCTATGAGTAATAAAGACTCAGGGAAATGGCTTGAAGCCATGAAATCTGAAATGGACTCCATGTATGAAAACAAAGTATGGTCTTTGGTTTCACCACCTGAAGGTATTAAACCTATTGGGTGTAAATGGGTTTTTAAGAAAAAGACTGGAGCAGACGGAAAGGTAGAGACCTATAAGGCCCGACTGGTTGCAAAAAGTTTCAAACAAAGACAAGGAGTTGACTATGATGAAACCTTCTCACCAGTAGCCATGCTCAAGTTCATTCGGATTTTGCTTGCAATTGCAGCTTACAACGACTATGAGATCTGGCAGATGGACGTGAAAACGGCCTTCCTCAATGGGAAACTTGAGGAGGATGTGTATATGACACAGCCAGAGGGATTTATTTCAAAAGTTGGAACAAATCAAGTCTGTAAGCTACAACGATCCATTTATGGGTTGAAGCAAGCTTCTCGTAGATGGAACATTCATTTTGATGAGACAATCAAAGAGTTTGATTTTATCAAAAACGAGGATGAACCATGTGTATACAAGAAGGTTAGTGGGAGCGCAGTATCATTCCTTGTATTATATGTTGATGATATATTACTGATAGGGAATGACATTCCTATGTTACAATCCATTAAAATCTGGTTATCTAAAAACTTCTCCATGAAGGACTTGGGTGAAGCATCCTATATTTTGGGGATAAAGATCTATAGAGATAGATCTAAAAGGATGCTCGGCTTATCCCAAGGAACATACATTGATACAATGCTAAAGAGGTTTAGCATGGAAGATTCCAAAAGAGGTCTCATGCCGATGAGCCATGGAATACATCTCTCCAAGAAACAGGCCCCAAAGACACCTGAGGAGAGAGACCGTATGAGTAAGATCCCTTATGCTTCTGCAATAGAATCTATCATGTACGGTATGATATGTACTAGACCGGATGTTGCTCACGCACTTAGTGTAACAAGCAGATACCAGTCGAATCCAGGAGAAGAGCACTGGAAGGTAGTGAAAAATATCCTAAAGTACTTGAGAAGGACTAAAGATATTTTTCTTGTCTACGGTGGGTCTGAATTAAAACTCGAGGGATTCACGGACTCAAGTTTTCAAACAGACCAAGATGACAGTAAATCTATTTCAGGGTATGTGTTTACCTTGAACGGAGGTGCAGTGAGTTGGAAGAGTTCCAAGCAGCAAACGGTTGCTGATTCAGTGACAGAGGCAGAGTATATAGCTGCAAGTGAAGCTGCAAAGGAAGCTGTTTGGATGAAGAAGTTCATAACTGAACTTGGTGTGGTTCCTAGCATTGGAGAAGCAGTTCCCGTATACTGTGACAACACCGGAGCGGTTGCACAGGCTAAGGAACCCAGGTCTCATCAGAAATCTAAACACGTGTTGCGGCGATTTCACTGGATCAGGGAGATCATTGAAAGAGGAGACGTCACCTTGGAGCGTGTAGACTCTCAAGACAACATTGCAGATCCATTTACTAAAGCTTTAACACAACAGCAGTTTGATCGTCACTTAGAGAAGTTGGGTATGAGATACCATGGCGATTGGCTTTAGTGCAAGTGGGAGATTGATAGTAGTGTGCATACAAGCCAATCATGTATGATGATAAAGCACATACTTTGTAAACAATCTTATTTATTTATTAATAAAATATTTATTTATTAAAGGCATTTAATTATGTACATGGTGCTTTTTTTATAATATGTAAATAACCCATAGTTTTAAGCAATGCTTTTAGAATCATGATGTTGATCATGCTAATGAGATCTAAATTCTTAGAAAGCTTTAAAACTAAAATAGTTCCCAATCGTGGGATTACTAAAAAGGGGATTAGTAAATCCGGATAGATTGGTACATATGTTGCTTGCTCATTGGATGAAGATGACTGATCTCATGGTCATTTGTGTGGAGACACTAAAGCAAGTATGTAGGTGCTTATTGGAGAATAAGTTCACTGAACGTGACTCGCTATGGAATACCTAATGGAGTTTTACTCGCCTGTCAATAGGAATTCCTAATGTGATAGTAGTACATGTGATCCTTGGACTTGAGATCATCATAGTATCTTGTATGTAACAAATTATACTTTGACTAATTCCTTAAGGCCTTTTAAGGCATATATAGGGTATGCTTGGGTGTAATGAGTTACATATGGAGATAATGAATGATCAATAAAGAATCTACCACCTCTAGTAAAAGAGGAGATATGTCCTATGTGATTCGTTAAATGACAACCCAGGAATCCTTGGCCAAGGTAGAATGAAATTAGAAAGAGGTTTCTAATTTGCATTATTTGGAGTTGTGCATTTTCTAATCGAAATACATATGATTAAATAAATTAAGACTTGACAGTAAATCCATGTCTTATATTTAATTGGGACATTGTATGGTGGAAGGATTGAATTGTACGGTAACTATTAACTCACAGGTGCTTTTATGATTAATGTTGAAATCTATATTATCTGGAAAGTCGTTGATCGCTAGGGAGGCTTATCCCTATTGTAGAATAAATGTTATTTATTTAAATAGATTATTAGTTTAATTTGTTTATTTAAATAAGATTAGAATTGTTCTAATTGATTTATTCACAACCGGTTTAATATGGAGAACCTAAAGGGTCACACCATAAAAGGAAGAAGAATTATTTAAGAAGAAAATGGCATGATAGTAATAATGTATTAAGTATAATTAATTTAATCTATGATGATAGAATAAATTAAATAGCTTAATGTTTATTATTTAATATTTTAGAAATATTAAATATAAATTAATTAGAGGAGTCTTATTAATATTATTATTATTATTATTATTTTAATTCTAAAGGAGTTTAGGAATTAATATAATATCAGTACTCTCTCTCAATCCTAATAAAGATTAGGATATAAATTAATTAAAAGTATTTATTTAATTAATTAATTAAATAAAACCCTATTCTAATTGGATTAGGAGGGTTAACCTAATATCTATATAAGAGAGTCTTATATCAGAAATAAGGGATAGATGTGAAAATTTTCCAAGAGTTGGGAGTACACATATTCTATAGAGATAGAAACAAGGGTTAAGCCAATAACCCATCTTCTTGAGTTCTTCATCTTCCTTGGTGGATCACCGTTAGAGGCCAAACATTTGGGTGGCTGACATTATTCAAGGGAAGGAGCCACTATCAGAGGAATCAAAGGAATCAAAGGAGTAGAACTTGTACCTGAGGAAGCTTAGATCTTCAAAGGTATAATTCCATGTTCTCTCTTTTCTGTTATTGATAACAAGCACAAAGCATGATCATGGTTATGGGTTTGTATAAATTTTGAAAACCTAGTTTTTACGCTTCCGCCCTATTTATGTGATTTGATTGCATGATTGCGTTACATACAAACCCAATAGAGCCCCCCCCCCCCCTTGGACCCCCCCGTCGTAGCGCACGATGGTCGTGACCCCAATATTTTGTATATAGTTTTCTTTAATTATATAAATTGTGTCATGTGCTTATTGTGATATGCATGGTGCACAGTTATGGCCCTTTTGACTCATAGGTTAGTGATTTTGGTTTTGAAATACGGCTTGCATGTCGTGCCTTTCTATAAATTCTGATGTAATATTCTCTTCTCATCTAAATCCCCTCGAATGTAACTCGAGGTTTCTTTATGTCATGTAATGTACAATTGTAACCTATCAAGATGACAAGATGATGATGGAGAGGAGACACATGCATGAGGAAGGTCCAAGGAAGCTACTTTTTTGAAGACCTTTTACCACCTTAGACTGACCTTCAATCTTTTCATTAGCTTGAAAAGATTGGCATAGGGTTGGGGCCATAACTGTGACACATTTAATTTTGCACTTTATTTATGCTTGTATACGATATGATATGATAAATAATGTGCATGTTTAATAAGATTAAAATTGGTGAGATCTAAATTAATTATTAAAATCCCTCATAAAATTATTAAGTCTAAATCAGATGTCTTCCAATGAATAACACTCATCAAGACCTTGACCGATGGATGTAGGTTTGCCAAAGTAAAGTACCCCATTTATCTTGGTAAGATGCGATAGGATAATTGTGATATCGAAACTGTTAAAATCATTGGGCCAGACTTAACTAAGTTATCACAATAGGATTGTGGACTTAGAGGCATAAAGTTTGGTAGGTACCATTAGATGGACTAGAAACAAATGTTGTTCACCAAACTATCTAAGAGTTATATATGATATAATTGACAAAGGGTTGTCTACCTAAATAATTATGTTTTGAGAGAATAGCCAAAGCTAACTTAAGGCATAATGAAATATGGATCTTAGCTCACTAGAAAGATTTAATTGAAAAATGCTTTCCGAATTAATGGTGAGGGCTATTAATTTGAATAAAATAGTGGGAGGTATATTTTGAATGTACTATTATCAATTACATAATATCAAAATTCTGCAATTTGACTTATTATTTTTGCACTTATAAATTGTAGATATCAATGGCAAACAACAACACAAATAGTCTTTCACTACGATCAGTCCTTGAGAAGGAAAAGCTGAGTGGAGTTAATTTCCTAGACTGGCATAGGAACTTGAGGATTGTCCTCAAACAGGAGCGCAAGCTATATATCCTTGATGGGCCCATTCCTGCAGCACCAGCTAACACTGCACCACGTGTAGAGCATAATGCTTACAAGAAGCATCAAGATGATGCTCTGGATGTGAGTTGTCTCATGCTAGCAACTATGAACTCTGAGCTTCAGAAGCAACATGAGTTAATGGATGCTTATGAGATGATCGAGCATCTCAAGAAATTGTTCGAAGAGCATGCTCGACAGGAGAGGTATGATACAAGCAAGGCGTTGTATCACTGCAAGATGGGTGAACGTGATCCAGTTGGTCCACATGTGCTGAAAATGATTAGGTATATTGAGTACCTTGGTAGGTTGGGTTTTCCGATTACTCCGGAAGCCCAAACTGATCTTGTTTTGCAATCTTTGAACAACAGCTACTCTCAATTTGTTATGAATTACCTCATGAATGAAATTGAGAAACCACTTACTGAGTTGTTGAGCATGTTAAGAACTGCCGAGAACAACATGAAAAAGGCAGGACCCGCTCCCATAATGATGGTGCAAAAGAGGAATGCTAAGGGAATGGGGAAAGGCAAGAAGAAGATAGGATCTAAATCTGCCAAAACCAATCCCAAAACCAAACAAGCTTTAAAACCTAAAGGTGGGGTGGCTAAAGAAGGTGATTGTCACTTCTGTGGAAAATCTGGACACTGGAAGAGGAATTGTCATGCTTATTTGGAAGAACTGAAGAAAAAGAAAGGAAGTATGACTTCTGATTCAGGTATATATGTTATAGAAGTCAATTTGTCCACTTCTACATCATGGGTATTGGATACTGGATGTGGTTCTCACATTTGTGTTAATGTGCAGGAACTCCGAAGGAGTAGGACTTTGGCGAAAGGCGAGGTTGACCTACGAGTTGGGAATGGAGCAAAAGTTGCTGCACTAGCCGTAGGAACTTATCATTTATTTTTGCCCACTGGGCTAGTATTAGAATTAGAGGATTGTTATTATGTGCCTGCTATGAGCAAAAACATTATTTCTGTTTCTTGTTTGGACAAGAAAGGTTTTTCATTTTTAATAAAGAACAACAGTTGTTCATTTTACTTAAATGAAATATGTTATGGTGTTGCACAATTGTTTAATGGTCTTTATATTCTTAATTTAGAAATGTCTATCTATAACATAAATACAAAACGATTTAAATCAAATGATTCAAATCCGATATATCTTTGGCACTGTCGTTTAGGCCATATAAATGAGAAACGCATATCCAAACTCCATAAAGATGGGTTTTTGGATTCATTTGATTTTGAATCATATGAGACATGCGAGTCTTGTTTATTAGGCAAGATGACTAAAGCCCCTTTCACTGGACACAGTGAACGGGCTAGCGATGTATTGGGACTTATACATAGTGATGTATGCGGACCCATGAGTTCGTTAGCAAGAGGTGGGTTTTATTACTTCATTACATTTACTAACGACTTCAGTAGATATGGATATGTGTATCTTATGAGACACAAATCCGAATCCTTTGAAAAGTTCAAGGAATTCAAGAATGAAGTTCAAAACCAATTTGGCAAAAGCATAAAAGCCCTTCGATCCGATCGAGGAGGTGAATACTTAAGCCAAGACTTTGATGACCTTCTAAAGGACTGTGGTATTATATCACAGCTCACTCCACCTGGAACACCACAATGGAATGGTGTGTCTGAGAGGAGGAATCGCACCTTGTTGGACATGGTACGATCGATGATGAGTCATGCAGATCTTCCAATAAGCTTCTGGGGTCATGCCCTAGAGACAGCTGCATTCACACTTAACCGTGTTCCTACAAAGACGGTTCATAAGACACCATATGAGATGTGGACTGGGAAACGTCCTAGTATGTCGTTCATGAAAATTTGGGGTTGCGAGGCATTTGTAAAACGTCTGGCTTCTGACAAGCTCGGACCCAAATCTGACAAATGTAATTTTGTGGGATACCCAAAGGAAACAAAAGGGTATTATTTCTACAAACCTTCTGAGAACAAAGTATTTGTTGCTCGAACTGGTATTTTTCTAGAAAGAGAATTTGTCTCTAAAGGAAACAGTGGGAGGAAAGTAGAACTCGAAGAAGTTCGAGAACCACAAAATATCATTGAACCTGAATTGGAACATGAGCAGGAACCACAAGATATTGTGGAAAGTGAACCTGCTCAAATTACACGAGGCATTCGTAGATCTGGTAGGACACGCCAAGAGCCCGAGAGATATTATGGATTTCTTGTGACTCAAAACGGCGATGTGATGCTCATAGATCATGTTGAACCTGCTTCCTACTAAGAAGCTATGAATGGACCAGATTCTGAGAGATGGCTTGAAGCCATGAAATCTGAGATGGACTCCATGTATACTAACCAAGTATGGACTTTGGTTGATCCACCCGAAGGGGTAAAACCAATCGGGTGCAAGTGGGTTTTCAAGAAGAAAATCGACATGGATGGTAATGTACAAACCTATAAAGGTCGACTGGTAGCAAAAGGTTTCAAACAAGTTCAAGGTGTTGACTATGATGAAACCTTCTCTCCAGTGGCAATGGTTAAATCCATCAGGATCTTACTTGCTATTGCAGCCTTTTATGATTACGAAATCTGGCAGATGGATGTCAAAACTGCTTTCCTTAACGGAAATCTCCTTGAGGATGTGTATATGACACAACCTGAGGGTTTTGCCAATCCAAAGGATGCTGGAAAGGTATGTAAGCTGCAGCGATCCATTTATGGATTGAAGCAAGCCTCTCGGAGTTGGAATCTTCGATTTGATGAAGCAGTCAAAGAGTTTGGCTTTATAAAAAATGAAGATGAACCTTGTGAATATAAGAAGGTTAGTGGGAGTCACATTGTATTCCTGGTATTATATGTTGACGACATATTAATTATTGGGAATGACATTCCTTCCTTACAGGCTGTAAAAACATGGTTAGGAAAATGTTTCTCCATGAAAGATTTGGGCGATGCAACCTACATTTTAGGTATCAAGATCTATCGAGATAGATCAAGAAAAATGCTCGGCCTAAGTCAAAGTACATATATTGATAAAGTGCTGAAACGGTTCAGCATGCAAGAGGCAAAAAGAGGACACTTACCCATGTCTCATGGTGTTAAGATCTCTAAGGCCTAATGTCCTAAATCACATGATGATGAGGAGCGTATGAGAAAGATCCCTTATGCTTCGGCAATTGGATATATCATGTATGCAATGATATGTACTCGTCCGGATGTCTCGTATGCTTTGAACATGACGAGCAGATACCAGTCGAATCCAGGTGAAGGTCACTGGACAGCAGTCAAGAATATCCTCAAGTACCTGAAAAGGACTAAGGATTCATTCTTGGTATATGGAGGTGAAGACGAACTGACAGTAAAGGGTTACACAGATGCTAGTTTCCAGACTGACACAGATGACTATAAGTCTCAGTCAGGTTTTGTGTTTTGCCTTAATGGTGGTGCTGTTAGCTGGAAAAGTTCGAAGCAAGAGACAGTAGCCGATTCTACAACAGAGGCTGAGTATATTGCTGCTTCTAGTGCGGCCAAAGAGGCTGTATGGATTAAAAAGTTCGTCACTGATCTTGGTGTTGTTCCAACCATTGTTGATCCGGTTGAGCTATACTGTGATAATAATGGAGCCATTGCACAGGCTAAGGAACCCAGATCTCACCAACGATCCAAGCATATACTTAGGCGGTACCATCTCATCCGTGAAATCATTGATAGAGGAGATGTACATATAAGTAGAGTGCCAACAGATGATAATGTTGCAGATCCACTGACCAAATCTTTGTCGCAGCATAAGTACGAAAGTCACACTAGTTCCATGGGTATTAGATACATGAGTGATTGGCTCTAGTGCAAGTGGGAGACTGTTAGAGTTTATGCCCTAGAGGCTAATTCTTTGATGTAATTGCTTAAACATTTTTGATATTATATTTGATTGAATAAATGAATTATTTTATTATGGTTTTATTTACTGCGTTATATAAATGTTAACATAATAAAAGTCCTTAGAATAGTGATACAAATTATATGGCTTCAAGTATGTGACTTGAACATGAGATCATATAGTTACAATTAGTATCATTACTCTTAAATGTCCCTAGTCGAGTGTCATTGTTAATGGGACAACAATGATACATTGAGACTAGTATGTGGATTGACTGATGGCCAAATCTCATTGGTCATAAATATATAAAATATTGAGTCAATGCATAGGTACATGTTAGAGAACAATGTACTGGGCAGACCCACCATGAGAATTCTACGTGGAGCATTATGCAAAGTGTCATAAGCAATTCTCATAGTGACAATGATGTAATGATCCTCCGACCTGAAATCACTATATTACTACACGATAATTTATGTACTTTGATATCATCAAAGGCCACCTTTAATAGATGGACGATAAAGGTGATTATTGGGTACATCATGAATTGTGTGAGGAATATGAGTGATCTAGATGGAATTTAACCCTCCAATATATTAGGGGTGATATCCATAGGCCTCTTGATTGAGTAGGACTATGAAATGCATGGCCATGCTCAAATAGTGATTTGTTTCATATAGTCTACTCATCGATCAAGAAAACTCAGATTAAATTATGAAGAGGATGACACATTCCATGCCTCGAGTTTAATCTAGGATGTCAAGGTTAATAGGATTAAATTACATTGAAACATTGGTCACGAAAAGGTTGTATCGAATCACCGATCTTATTACTATTTGGGTAGCAGTGATGCATTACTAGATGCCGCTCACTATTTATAATTTTATAATATAATTTTAAAATTATTGCCAACATAATAATAACCTATAGGGTCACACACTTAGAACGTAATTAAAAGGGAATTAATTTAAATTGTATGGATTTAAATATATCAATATGATTGATAGTATTTAAATTATGAATTTAAATTAATAGGATAATTTGTATATATATATATGTATAT
Source organism: Panax stipuleanatus (assembly GCA_020205555.1). Taxonomy (NCBI): domain Eukaryota; kingdom Viridiplantae; phylum Streptophyta; class Magnoliopsida; order Apiales; family Araliaceae; genus Panax; species Panax stipuleanatus. The sequence goes on from JAINUT010002166.1 coordinate 167,689, forward strand.
TAATTAAGTAAGACTTAATTAAGATATAATATATATATATATATATATATATATATATATATAAATTCGGATTTTATATTTCTAATTGGATTAGGTTTTGGTTAATTCCTTTAACTGCTATATATATGATATATCAGCCGTCTAAGGTATTATTCGATATCAAAACCCTAGCCGCTCTTAGAGAGAGACTAGGGAGAAAATTTTCAAAAAGTTCAGATCCTTGGCGGCTAGTACCGCAGCTTTCCTTGCTGCAGATCGTGTGACGATTCGCGGGACTTTCGTGTGGATACCGTAGAGGCGCAGTTCTGTTGGATTGCGTTGAGGATTCGAAGCAGTTCCAGAATCTCCATCGTCTCCTTTCAGGCTTGAATAATCGTTAAAACATATCTTAACCTCTGAATTAATATGTTTTCGCATGGATCCTGTTTTAGGGTTTCGAAAATTTTTAATTTCCGCTGCGTTTATGTGCCGAAAACCCCTACATACATCTCGCACAAGTCTTCATTTAGGAGACCTTCTTTTTGTTTCATTGGTTCTCTAAAATTGTCAAAGAAAGAGGTGATTAGTAGTTCTATTACTTCGTTCTAATATGATTAGCATCAAAAGAAGCAATCCCATGACTATCGCATTAAAAACGATGTGTAGTACATCTCACACAAGTCTTGATTTAGGAAGACCTTCTTATTGTTTCATTGGTTTTCTTAAATTTTCAATGAAAGTGATTTTTATGAGTCCTATGACTTCGTTCTGGTTTGATTTGCATCAAAAGGAACAATCCTATCACTAGTGCCTTCAAAACGATCCGTACATCTCACACAAGTCTTCATTGAGGAAGACCTTCTTATTGTTTCAATTGTTCTCTCAAATTGTAAAAATATAGGTGATTATGAGTCTTATTACATCGTTCTAGTTGAAGATAGAATCAAAAAGAGCAATCCCATCACTATCGCGTCCAAAACGATGCGTAGATCTCACACAAGTCTTCATTTAGGGAGACCTTCATATTGTTCCATTGGTTGTTTCAAATTTATAAAGAAAGAGGTGATTAAGAGTTGTATTACTTTGTTCTACTTTGATTAGCGTCAAAAGAAGAAACCCGTGACTATCACGTTCAAAACCATGCGTACATATCACACAAGTCTTCATTTATGGAGACCTTATTATTTCATTGGTGCTCTAAAATTGTCAAAGAAAGAGGTGATTAGGAGTCCTATAACTTCGTTCTAGTTTGATTAGCAGCAAAAGGATCAATCCCATGACTATCGGGTTCAAAACGATGCGTACATCTCGCAGAAGTCTTTATTTAAAGAGACTTTCTTATTGTTTCATTTGTTCTCTAAAATTATCAAAGAAAGAGATGATTATGAGTCCTATTACTTCATTCTAATTTGATTAGCATCAAAAGGAGCATTCCACGACAATGGCGTTAAAAACGATTTGTACATCTCACACAAGTTGCTTTAGGGGAGAACTTCTTATTGTTTCATTGGTTCCCTCAAATTATCAAAGAAAGAGGTGATTATGAGTCCTATGACTTCTTTCTATTTAGAATAGCATTAAATGGAGCAATCCTATCCATAGTGCATTCAAAACGATCCGTACATCTCACACAAGTCTTCATTTAGGGAGACCTTCTTATTGTTTCATTAGTTCTCACAAATTGTCAAAATATAGGTGATTATGAGTCATATTACTTCGTTCTAGTTGAAATTAGCATCAAAATGAGCAATCCAATCAATATCGCGTCCAAAACGATGCGTAGATCTCACACAAGTCTTCATTTAGGGAGACCTTCATATTGTTTCATTGGTTGTATCAAATTTACAAAGAAATTGGTGATTAAGAGTTGTATTACTTCGTTCTACTTTGATTAGCGTTAAAAGGAGAAACCCATGACTGTGGCGTTCAAAACTATGCGTACATCTCACACGAGTCTTCATTTAGGGAGACCTTATTGTTTCATTGGTGTTATAAAATTGTCAAAGAAATAGGTGATTAGGAGTCATATAACTTCGTTCTTGTTTGATTAGCATCAAAATGAGCAATTCCATGACTATCACGTTCAAAACCATGCATACATCTCGCACAAGTCTTCATTTAGAAGACCTTCTTATTGTTTCATTGGTTCTTTAAATTTGTCAAAGAAAGAGGTGATTAGGAGTTCTATTACTTCGTTCTAATATGATTAGCATTAAAAGGAGAAATCCCATGACTATCCGTTAAAAACGATGTGTAGTACATCTCACACAAGTCTTGATTTAGGAAGACCTTCTTATTGTTTCATTGGTTTTCTCAAATTGTCAATGAAAAAGGTTTTTATGAGTCCTATGACTTCGTTCTAGTTTGATTTGCATCAAAAGGAGTAATCCTATGACTAGTGCCTTCAAAACGATCCGTACATCTCACACAAGTCTTCATTTAGGAAGACCTTCTTATTGTTTTATTAGTTCTCTCAAATTATAAAAATATAGGTGATTATGAGTCCTATTACATCTTTCTAGTTGAAGATAGAATTAAAAGGAGCAATTCCATCACTATCGCGTCCAAAACGATGCGTAGATCTCAGACAAGTCTTCATTTAGGGAGACCTACATATTGTTCCATTGGTTGTTTCAAATTTACAAAGAAAGAGGTGATTAAGAGTTGTATTACTTCGTTCTACTTTGATTAGCGTCAAAAAGAGAAACCCATGACTATCACGTTCAAAACAATGCGTACATCTCACACAAGTCTTCATTTAGGGAGACCTTATTGTTTCATTAGTTTTCTCAAATTGTCAATGAAGGATGTTTTTATGAGTCTTATGACTTCGTTCTAGTTTGATTTGCATCAAAAGGTGCTATCCTATCACTCGTGCCTTCAAAACGATCCGTACATCTCACACAAGTCTTCATTTAGGAAGATCTTCGTATTGTTTTACTAGTTCTCTCAAATTGTAAAAGTATAGGTGATTATGAGTCCTATTACATCGTTCTAGTTGAAGATAGAATCAAAAGGAGCAATCCCATCACAATCGCGTCCAAAACGATGCGTAAATCTCACACAAGTCTTCATTTAGGGAGACCTTCATATTGTTCCATTGGTGGTTTCAGATTTACAAAGAAAGAGGTGATTAAGAGTTGTATTACTTCGTTCTACTTTGATTAACGTCAAAGGGAGAAACCCATGACTATCACGTTCAAAACCATGCGTACATCTCACACAAGTCTTCATTTAGGGAGACCTTATTATTTCATTGGTGCTCTAAAATTGTCAAAGTAAGAGCTGATTAGGAGTACTATAAATTTGTTCTAGTTTGATTAGCATCAAAATGAGCAATCCCATGACTATCGCGTTCAAAACGATGCGTACATCTCACACAAGTCATTATTTAAAGAGACTTTCTTATTGTTTCATTTGTTCTCTAAAATTATCAAAGAAAGAGATGATTATGAGTCCTATTACTTCATTCTAATTTGATTAGCATCAAATAGAGCATTCCATGAGTATCGCGTTAAAAACGATGTGTACATCTCACACAAGTCTTGATTTAGGGGAGAACTTCTTATTGTTTCATTGGTTCACTCAAATTATCAAAGAAAGAGGTGATTATGAGTCCTATGACTTTTTTCATTTTAGATTAGTATTAAATGGAGCAATCTTATCAATAACGCCTTCAAAATGATCCGTACATCTCACACAAGTCTTCATTTAGGGAGACCTTCTTACTATTTCATTAGTTCTCACAAATTGTCAAAATATAGGTGATTATGAGTCATATTACTTCGTTCTAGTTGAAATTAGCATCAAAAGGAGCAATCCAATTAATATCGCATCCAAAACGATGCGTAGATCTCACACAAGTCTTCATTTAGTGAGACCTTCATATTGTTTCATTGGTTGTATCAAATTTACAAAGAAAGAGGTGATTAAGAGTTGTATTACTTCGTTCAACTTTGATTAGCGTTAAAAGGAGAAACCCATGACTGTGGCGTTCAAAGCCATGCGTACATCTCACACAAGTCTTGATTTAGGAAGACCTTCTTATTGTTTCATTGGTTTTCTCAAATTGTCAATGAAAGAGGTTTTTATGAGTCTTATGACTTCGTTCTAGTTTGATTTCCATCAAAAGGAGTAATCCTATCACTAGTGCCTTCAAAACGATCCGTACATCTCACACAAGTCTTCATTTAGAAAGATCTTCTTATTGTTTTATTAGTTCTCTCAAATTGTAAAAGTATAGGTGATTATGAGTCCTATTACATCGTTCTAGTTGAAGATAGAATCAAAAGGAGCAATCCCATCACTATCGTGTCCAAAACGATGCGTAGATCTCACACAAGTCTTCATTTAGGGAGACCTTCATATTGTTACATTGGTTGTTTCAAATTTATAAAGAAATAGTTGATTAAGAGTTGTATTACTTCGTTCTACTTTGATTAGCGTCAAAAGGAGAAACCCATGACTATCACGTGGAAAACCATGCGTACATCTCACACAAGTCCTCATTTAGGGTGACCTTCTTCTTATTTCATTGGTGCTCTAAAATTGTCAAAGAAAGAGGTGATTAGGAGTCCTATAACTTTGTTCTAGTTTGATTAGCATCAAAAGGAGCAATCCCATGACTATCTCGTTCAAAACGATGCGTACATCTCACACAAGTCTTTATTTAAAGAGACTTTCTTATTGTTTCATTTGTTCTCTAAAATTATCAAAGAAAGAGATGATTATGAGTCCTATTACTTCATTCTAATTTGATTAGCATCAAAAGGAGCATTCCACGACAATGGCGTTAAAAACGATGTGTACATCTCACACAAGTTGATTTAGGGGAGAACTTCTTATTGTTTCATTGGTTCCCTCAATTTATCAAAGAAAGAGGTGATTATGAGTCCTATGACTTCTTTCTATTTAGATTAGCATTAAATGGAGCAATCCTATCCATAGTGCATTCAAAACGATCCGTACATCTCACACAAGTCTTCATTTAGGGAGACCTTCTTATTGTTTCATTAGTTCTCACAAATTGTCAAAATATAGGTGATTATGAGACATATTACTTCGTTCTAGTTGAAATTAGCATCAAAAGGAGCAATCCAATCAATATCGCATCCAAAACGATGCGTAGATCTCACACAAGTCTTCATTTAGGGAGGCACTCATATTGTTTTATTGGTTGTATCAAATTTACAAAGAAATAGGTGATTAAGAGTTGTATTACTTCGTTCTACTTTGATTAGCTTTAAAAGGAGAAACCCATGACTGTGGCGTTCAAAACTATGCGTACATCTCACACGAGTCTTCATTTAGGGAGACCTTATTGTTTCATTGGTGTTCTAAAATTGTCAAAGAAATAGGTGATTAGGAGTCAGATAACTTCGTTCTTGTTTGATTAGCATCAAAATGAGCAATTCCATGACTATCACGTTCAAAACAATGCATACATCTCGCACAAGTCTTCATTTAGGAGACCTTCTTATTGTTTCATTGGTTCTTTAAAATTGTCAAAGAAAGAGGTGATTAGGAGTTCTATTACTTCGTTCTAATATGATTAGCATCAAAAGGAGAAATCCCATGACTATCGCGTTAAAAACGATGTGTAGTATATCTCACACAAGTCTTGATTTAGGAAGACCTTCTTATTGTTTCATTGGTTTTCTCAAATTGTCAATGAAAGAGGTTTTTATGAGTCCCATGACTTCGTTCTAGTTTGATTTGCATCAAAAGGAATAATTCTATCACTAGTGCCTTCAAAACGATCCGTACATCTCACACAAGTCTTCATTTAGGAAGACTTTCTTATTGTTTTATTAGTTCTCTCAAATTATAAAAATATAGGTGATTATGAGTCCTATTACATCGTTCTAGTTGAAGATAGAATCAAAAGGAGCAATTCCATCACTATCGCGTCCAAAACGATGCGTAGATCTCAGACAAGTCTTCATTTAGGGAGAACTACATATTGTTCCATTGGTTGTTTCAAATTTACAAAGAAAGAGGTGATTAAGAGTTGTATTACTTCGTTCTACTTTGATTAGCGTCAAAAGGAGAAACCCATGACTATCACGTTCAAAACCATGCGTACATCTCACACAAGTCTTCATTTAGGGAGACCTTATTGTTTCATTGGTTTTCTCAAATTGTCAATGAAGGAGGTTTTTATGAGTCTTATGACTTCGTTCTAGTTTGATTTGCATCAAAAGGAGCAATCCTATCACTAGTGCCTTCAAAACGATCCGTACATCTCACACAAGTCTTCATTTAGGAAGCTCTTCGTATAGTTTTATTAGTTCTCTCAAATTGTAAAAGTATAGGTGATTATAAGTCCTATTACATCGTTCTAGTTGAAGATAGAATCAAAAGGAGCAATCCCATCACAATCGCGTCCAAAACGATGCGTAGATCTCACACAAGTCTTCATTTAGGGAGACCTTCATATTGTTCCATTGGTTGTTTCAGATTTACAAAGAAAGAGGTGATTAAGAGTTGTATTACTTCGTTCTACTTTGATTAGCGTCAAAAGGAGAAACCCATGACTATCACGTTCAAAACCATGCGTACATCTCACACAAGTCTTCATTTAGGGAGACCTTATTGTTTCATTGGTTTTCTCAAATTGTCAATGAAGGAGATTTTTATGAGTCTTATGACTTCGTTCTAGTTTGATTTGCATCAAAAGGAGCAATCCTATCACTAGTGCCTTCAAAACGATCCGTACATCTCACACAAGTCTTCATTTAGGATGATCTTCGTATTGTTTTATTAGTTCTCTCAAATTGTAAAAGTATAGGTGATTATGAGTCATATTACATCGTTCTAGTTGAAGATAGAATTAAAAGGAGCAATCCCATCACAATCGCGTCCAAAACGATGCGTAGATCTCACACAAGTCTTCATTTAGGGAGACCTTCATATTGTTCCATTGGTTGTTTCAGATTTACAAAGAAAGAGGTGATTAAGAGTTGTATTACTTCGTTCTACTTTGATTAACGTCAAAAGGAGAAACCCATGACTATCACGTTCAAAACCATGCGTACATCTCACACAAGTCTTCATTTAGTGAGACCTTATTATTTCATTGGTGCTCTAAAATTGTCAAAGTAAGAGCTGATTAGGAGTACTATAAATTTGTTCTAGTTTGATTAGCATCAAAATGAGCAATCCCATGACTATCGCGTTCAAAACGATGCGTACATCTCTCACAAGTCATTATTTAAAGAGTCTTTTTTATTGTTTCATTTGTTCTCTAAAATTATCAAAGAAAGAGATGATTATGAGTCCTATTACTTCGTTCTAATTTGATTAGCATCAAAAGGAGCATTCCGTGAGTATCGCGTTAAAAACGATGTGTACATCTCACACAAGTCTTGATTTAGGGGAGAACTTCTTATTGTTTCATTGGTTCACTCAAATTATCAAAGAAAGAGGTGATTATGAGTCCTATGACTTTTTTCTATTTAGATTAGCATTAAATGGAGCAATCCTATCCATAGTGCATTCAAAGCGATCCGTACATCTCACACAAGTCTTCATTTAGGGAGACCTTCTTATTGTTTCATTAGTTCTCACAAATTGTCAAAATATAGGTGATTATGAGACATATTACTTCGTTCTAGTTGAAATTAGCATCAAAAGGAGCAATCCAATCAATATCGCATCCAAAACGATGCGTAGATCTCACACAAGTCTTCATTTAGGGAGACACTCATATTGTTTTATTGGTTGTATCAAATTTACAAAGAAATAGGTGATTAAGAGTTGTATTACTTCGTTCTACTTTGATTAGCGTTAAAAGGAGAAACCCATGACTGTGGCGTTCAAAACTATGCGTACATCTCACACGAGTCTTCATTTAGGGAGACCTTATTGTTTCATTGGTGTTCTAAAATTGTCAAAGAAATAGGTGATTAGGAGTCATATAACTTCGTTCTTGTTTGATTAGCATCAAAATGAGCAATTCCATGACCATAACGTTCAAAACCATGCATACATCTCGCACAAGTCTTCATTTACGAGACCTTCTTATTGTTTCATTGGTTCTTTAAAATTGTCAAAGAAAGAGGTGATTAGGAGTTCTATTACTTCGTTCTAATATGATTAGCATCAAAAGGAGAAATCCCATAACTATCGCGTTCAAAACGATGTGTAGTGCATCTCACACAAGTCTTGATTTAGGAAGACCTTCTTATTGTTTCATTGGTTTTCTCAAATTTTTAATGAAAGAGGTTTTTATGAGTCCTATGACTTCGTTCTAGTTTGATTTGCATTAAAAGGAGTAATCCTATCACTAGTGCCTTCAAAACGATCCGTACATCTCACACAAGTCTTCATTTAGGAAGACCTTCTTATTGTTTTATTAGTTCTCTCAAATTATAAAAATATAGGTGATTATGAGCCCTATTACATCGTTCTAGTTGAAGATAGAATCAAAAGGAGCAATTCCATCACTATCGCGTCCAAAATGATGCGTAGATCTCAGACACGTCTTCATTTAGGGAGACCTACATATTATTCCATTGGTTGTTTCAAATTTACAAAGAAAGAGGTGATTAAGAGTTGTATTACTTCGTTCTACTTTGATTAGCGTCAAAAGGAGAAACCCATGACTATCACGTTCAAAACCATGCGTACATCTCACACAAGTCTTCATTTAGGGAGACCTTATTGTTTCATTGGTTTTCTCAAATTGTCAATGAAGGAGGTTTTTATGAGTCTTATAACTTCGTTCTAGTTTGATTTGCATCAAAAGGAGCAATCCTATCACTAGTGCCTTCAAAACGATCCGTACATCTCACGCAAGTCTTCATTTAGCAAGATCTTCGTATTATTTTATTAGTTCTCTCAAATTGTAAAAGTATAGGTGATTATGAGTCCTATTACATCATTCTAGTTGAAGATAGAATCAAAAGGAGCAATCCCATCACAATCGCGTCCAAAACGATGCGTAGATCTCACACAAGTCTTCATTTAGGGAGACCTTCATATTGTTACATTGGTTGTTTCAGATTTACAAAGAAAGAGGTGATTAAGAGTTGTATTACTTCGTTCTACTTTGATTAACGTCAAAAGGAGAAACCCATGACTATCACGTTCAAAACCATGCGTACATCTCACACAAGTCTTCATTTAGGGAGACCTTCTTATTATTTAATTGGTGCTCTAAAATTGTCAAAGTAAGAGCCGATTAGGAGTACTATAAATTTGTTCTAGTTTGATTAGCATCAAAATGAGCAATCCCATGACTATCGCGTTCAAAACGATGCGTACATCTCACACAAGTCATTATTTAAAGAGACTTTCTTATTGTTCATTTGTTCTCTAAAATTATCAAAGAAAGAGATGATTATGAGTCCTATTACTTCATTCTAATTTGATTAGCATCAAAAGGAGCATTCCACGACAATGGCGTTAAAAACGATGTGTACATCTCACACAAGTCTTGATTTAGGGGAGAACTTCTTATTGTTTCATTGGTTCACTCAAATTCTCAAAGAAAGAGGTGATTATGAGTCCTATGACTTTTTTCTTTTTAGATTAGTATTAAATGGAGCAATCCTATCAATAACGCCTTCAAAATGATCCGTACATCTCACACAAGTCTTCATTTAGGGAGACCTTCTTACTATTTCATTAGTTCTCACAAATTGTCAAAATATAGGTGATTATGAGTCATATTACTTCGTTCTAGTTGAAATTAGCATCAAAAGCAGCAATCCAATCAATATCGCATCCAAAACTATGCGTAGATCTCACACAAGTCTTCATTTAGTGAGACCTTCATATTGTTTCATTGGTTGTATCAAATTTACAAAGAAAGAGGTGATTAAGAGTTTTATTACTTCGTTCTACTTTGATTAGCGTTAAAAGGAGAAACCCATGACTGTGGCGTTCAAAGCCATGCGTACATCTCACACAAGTCTTGATTTAGGAAGACCTTCTTATTGTTTCATTGGTTTTCTCAAATTGTTAATGAAATAGGTTTTTATTAGTCTTATGACTTCGTTCTAGTTTGATTTCCATCAAAAGGAGTAATCCTATCACTAGTGCCTTCAAAACGATCCGTGCATCTCACACAAGTCTTCATTTAGGAAGATCTTCTTATTGTTTTATTAGTTCTCTCAAATTGTAAAAGTATAGGTGATTATGAGTCCTATTACATCGTTCTAGTTGAAGATAGAATCAAAAGGAGCAATCCCATCACTATCGCGTCCAAAACGATGCGTAGATCGCACACAAGTCTTCGTTTAGGGAGACCTTCATGTTGTTCCATTGGTTGTTTCAAATTTATAAAGAAATAGTTGATTAAGAGTTGTATTCCTTCGTTCTACGTTGATTAGCGTCAAAAGGAGAAACCCATGACTATCACGTGGAAAACCATGCGTACATCTCACACAAGTCCTCATTTAGTGAGACCTTCTTATTATTTCATTGGTGCTCTAAAATTGTCAAAGAAAGAGGTGATTAGGAGTCCTATAACTTTGTTCTAGTTTGATTAGCATCAAAAGGAGCAATCCCATGACTATCGCGTTCAAAACGATGCGTACATCTCACATAAGTCTTTATTTAAAGAGACTTTCTTATTGTTTCATTTGTTCTCTAAAATTATCAAAGAAAGAGATGATTATGAGTCCTATTACTTCATTCTAATTTGATTAGCATCAAAAGGAGCATTCCACGACAATGGCGTTAAAAACGATGTGTACATCTCACACAAGTCTTGATTTAGGGGAGAACTTCTTATTGTTTCATTGGTTCACTCAAATTATCAAAGAAAGAGGTGATTATGAGTCCTATGACTTTTTTCTTTTTAGATTAGTATTAAATGGAGCAATCCTATCAATAACGCCTTCAAAATAATCCGTACATCTCACACAAGTCTTCATTTAGGGAGACCTTCTTACTATTTCATTAGTTCTCACAAATTGTCAAAATATAGGTGATTATGAGTCATATTACTTCGTTCTAGTTGAAATTAGCATCAAAAGGAGCAATCCAATCAATATCGCGTCCAAAACTATGCGTAGATCTCACACAAGTCTTCATTTAGTGAGACCTTCATATTGTTTCATTGGTTGTATCAAATTTACAAAGAAAGAGGTGATTAAGAGTTGTATTACTTCGTTCTACTTTGATTAGCGTTAAAAGGAGAAACCCATGACTGTGGCGTTCAAAGCCATGCGTACATCTCGCACAAGTCTTGATTTAGGAAGACCTTCTTATTGTTTCATTGGTTTTCTCAAATTGTTAACGAAATAGGTTTTTATGAGTCTTATGACTTCGTTCTAGTTTGATTTCCATCAAAAGGAGTAATCCTATCACTAGTGCCTTCAAAACGATCCGTACATCTCACACAAGTCTTCATTTAGGAAGATCTTCTTATTGTTTTATTAGTTCTCTCAAATTGTAAAAGTATAGGTGATTATGAGTCCTATTACATCGTTCTAGTTGAAGATAGAATCAAAAGGATCAATCCCATCACTATCGCGTCCAAAACGATGCGTAGATCGCACACAAGTCTTCGTTTAGGGAGACCTTCATATTGTTCCATTGGTTGTTTCAAGTTTATAAAGAAATAGCTGATTAAGAGTTGTATTCCTTCGTTCTACTTTGATTAGCGTCAAAAGGAGAAACCCATGACTATCACGTGGAAAACCATGCGTACATCTCACACAAGTCCTCATTTAAGGAGATCTTCTTATTATTTCATTGGTGCTCTAAAATTGTCAAAGAAAGAGGTGATTAGGAGTCCTATAACTTTGTTCTAGTTTGATTAGCATCAAAAGGAGCAATCCCATGACTATCGCGTTCAAAACGATGCGTACATCTCACACAAGTCTTTATTTAAAGAGACTTTCTTATTGTTTCATTTGTTCTCTAAAATTATCAAAGAAAGAGATGATTATGAGTCCTATTACTTCATTCTAATTTGATTAGCATCAAAAGGAGCATTCCACGACAATGGCGTTAAAAATGATGTGTACATCTCACACAAGTTGATTTAGGGGAGAACTTCTTATTGTTTCATTGGTTCCCTCAAATTATCAAAGAAAGAGGTGATTATGAGTCCTATGACTTCTTTCTATTTAGATTAGCATTAAATGGAGCAATCCTATCCATAGTGCATTCAAAACGATCCGTACATCTCACACAAGTCTTCATTTAGGGAGACCTTCTTATTGTTTCATTAGTTCTCACAAATTGTCAAAATATAGGTGATTATGAGACATATTACTTCGTTCTAGTTGAAATTAGCATCAAAAGGAGCAATCCAATCAATATCGCGTCCAAAACGATGCGTAGATCTCACACAAGTCTTCATTTAGGGAGACACTCATATTGTTTTATTGGTTGTATCAAATTTACAAAGAAATAGGTGATTAAGAGTTGTATTACTTCGTTCTACTTTGATTAGCGTTAAAAGGAGAAACCCATGACTGTGGCGTTCAAAACTATGCGTACATCTCACACGAGTCTTCATTTAGGGAGACCTTATTGTTTCATTGGTGTTCTAAAATTATCAAAGAAATAGGTGATTATGAGTCATATAACTTCGTTCTTGTTTGATTAGCATCAAAATGAGCAATTCCATGACTATCACGTTCAAAACCATGCATACATCTCGCACAAGTCTTCATTTAGGAGACCTTCTTATTGTTTCATTGGTTCTTTAAAATTGTCAAAGAAAGAGGTGATTAGGAGTTCTATTACTTCGTTCTAATATGATTAGCATCAAAAGGAGAAATCCCATGACTATCGCGTTAAAAACGATGTGTAGTACATCTCACACAAGTCTTGATTTAGGAAGACCTTCTTATTGTTTCATTGGTTTTCTCAAATTGTCAATGAAAGAGGTTTTTATGAGTCCTATGACTTCGTTCTAGTTTGATTTGCATCAAAAGGAGTAATCCTATCACTAGTGCCTTCAAAACGATCCGTACATCTCACACAAGTCTTCATTTAGGAAGACCTTCTTATTGTTTTATTAGTTCTCTCAAATTATAAAAATATAGGTGATTATGAGTCCTATTACATCGTTCTAGTTGAAGATAGAATCAAAAGGTGCAATTCCATCACTATCGCGTCCAAAACGATGCGTAGATCTCAGACAAGTCTTCATTTAGGGAGACCTACATATTGTTCCATTGGTTGTTTCAAATTTACAAAGAAAGAGGTGATTAAGAGTTGTATTACTTCGTTCTACTTTGATTAGCGTCAAAAGGAGAAACCCATGACTATCACGTTCAAAACCATGCGTACATCTCACACAAGTCTTCATTCAGGGAGACCTTATTGTTTCATTGGTTTTCTCAAATTGTCAATGAAGGAGGTTTTTATGAGTCTTATGACTTCGTTCTAGTTTGATTTGCATCAAAAGGAGCAATCCTATCACTAGTGCCTTCAAAACGATCCGTACATCTCACACAAGTCTTCATTTAGGAAGATCTTCGTATTGTTTTATTAGTTCTCTCAAATTGTAAAAGTATAGGTGATTATGAGTCCTATTACATCGTTCTAGTTGAAGATAGAATCAAAAGGAGCAATCCCATCACAATCGCGTCCAAAACGATGCGTAGATCTCACACAAGTCTTCATTTAGGGAGACCTTCATATTGTTCCATTGGTTGTTTCAGATTTACAAAGAAAGAGGTGATTAAGAGTTGTATTACTTCGTTCTACTTTGATTAACGTCAAAAGGAGAAACCCATGACTATCACGTTCAAAACCATGCGTACTCTCACACAAGTTTTCATTTAGGGAGACCTTCTTATTATTTCATTGGTGCTCTAAAATTGTCAAAGTAAGAGCTGATTAGGAGTACTATAAATTTGTTCTAGTTTGATTAGCATCAAAATGAGCAATCCCATGACTATCGCGTTCAAAACGATGCGTACATCTCTCACAAGTCATTATTTAAAGAGACTTTCTTATTGTTTCATTTGTTCTCTAAAATTATCAAAGAAAGAGATGATTATGAGTCCTATTACTTCGTTCTAATTTGATTAGCATCAAATAGAGCATTCCGTGAGTATCGCGTTAAAAACGATGTGTACATCTCACACAAGTCTTGATTTAGGGGAGAACTTCTTATTGTTTCATTGGTTCACTCGAATTATCAAAGAAAGAGGTGATTATGAGTCCTATGACTTTTTTCTTTTTAGATTAGTATTAAATGGAGCAATCCTATCAATAACGCCTTCAAAATGATCCGTACATCTCACACAAGTCTTCATTTAGGGAGACCTTCTTACTATTTCATTAGATCTCACAAATTGTCAAAATATAGGTGATTATGAGTCATATTACTTCGTTCTAGTTGAAATTAGCATCAAAAGGAGCAATCCAATCAATATCGCGTCCAAAACTATGCGTAGATCTCACACAAGTCTTCATTTAGTGAGACCTTCATATTGTTTCATTGGTTGTATCAAATTTACAAAGGAAGAGGTGATTAAGAGTTGTATTACTTCGTTCTACTTTGATTAGCGTTAAAAGGAGAAACCCATGACTGTGGCGTTCAAAGCCATGCGTACATCTCACACAAGTCTTGATTTAGGAAGACCTTCTTATTGTTTCATTGGTTTTCTCAAATTGTCAATGAAAGAGGTTTTTATGAGTCTTATGACTTCGTTCTAGTTTGATTTCCATCAAAAGGAGTAATCCTATCACTAGTGCCTTCAAAACGATCCGTACATCTCACACAAGTATTCAGTTAGGAAGATCTTCTTATTGTTTTATTAGTTCTCTCAAATTGTAAAAGTATAGGTGATTATGAGTCCTATTACATCGTTCTAGTTGAAGATAGAATCAAAAGGAGCAATCCCATCACTATCGCGTCCAAAACGATGCGTAGATCTCATATTGTTCATTGGTTGTTTCAAATTTATAAAAAATAGTTGATTAAGAGTTGTATTCCTTCGTTCTACTTTGATTAGCGTCAAAAGGAGAAACCCATGACTATCACGTGGAAAACCATGCGTACATCTCACACAAGTCCTCATTTAGGGAGACCTTTTTATTATTTCATTGGTGCTCTAAAATTGGCAAAGAAAGAGGTGATTAGGAATCCTATAACTTTGTTCTAGTTTGATTAGCATCAAAAGGAGCAATCCCATGACTATCGCGTTCAAAACGATGCGTACATCTCACACAAGTCTTTATGTAAAGAGATTTTCTTATTGTTTCATTTGTTCTCTAAAATTATCAAAGAAAGAGATGATTATGAGTCCTATTACTTCATTCTAATTTGATTAGCATCAAAAGGAGCATTCCACGACAATGGCGTTAAAAACGATGTGTACATCTCACACAAGTTGATTTAGGGGAGAACTTCTTATTGTTTCATTGGTTCCCTCAAATTATCAAAGAAAGAGGTGATTATGAGTCCTATGACTTCTTTCTATTTAGATTAGCATTAAATGGAGCAATCCTATCCATAGTGCATTCAAAACGATCCGTACATCTCACACAAGTCTTCATTTAGGGAGACCTTCTTATTGTTTCATTAGTTCTCACAAATTGTCAAAATATAGGTGATTATGAGACATATTACTTCGTTCTAGTTGAAATTAGCATCAAAAGGAGCAATCCAATCAATATCGCGTCCAAAACGATGCATAGATCTCACACAAGTCTTTATTTAGGGAGACACTCATATTGTTTTATTGGTTGTATCAAATTTACAAAGAAATAGGTGATTAAGAGTTGTATTACTTCGTTCTACTTTGATTAGCGTTAAAAGGAGAAACCCATGACCGTGGCGTTCAAAACTATGCGTACATCTCACACGAGTCTTCATTTAGGGAGACCTTATTGTTTCATTGGTGTTCTAAAATTGTCAAAGAAATAGGTGATTAGGAGTCATATAACTTCGTTCTTGTTTGATTAGCATCAAAATGAGCAATTTCATGACTATCACGTTCAAAACCATGCATACATCTCGCACAAGTCTTCATTTACGAGACCTTCTTATTGTTTCATTGGTTCTTTAAAATTGTCAAAGAAAGAGGTGATTAGGAGTTCTATTACTTCGTTCTAATATGATTAGCATCAAAAGGAGAAATCCCATGACTATCGCGTTAAAAACGATGTGTAGTACATCTCAGACAAGTCTTGATTTAGGAAGACCTTCTTATTGTTTCATTAGTTTTCTCAAATTGTCAATGAAAGAGGTTTTTATGAGTCCTATGACTTCGTTCTAGTTTGATTTGTATCAAAAGGAGTAATCCTATCACTAGTGCCTTCAAAACGATCCGTACATCTCACACAAGTCTTCATTTAGGAAGACCTTCTTATTGTTTTATTAGTTCTCTCAAATTATAAAAATATAGGTGATTATGAGCCCTATTACATCGTTCTAGTTGAAGATAGAATCAAAAGGAGCAATTCCATCACTATCGCGTCCAAAACGATGCGTAGATCTCAGACAAGTCTTCATTTAGGGAGACCTACATATTGTTCCATTGGTTGTTTCAAATTTACAAAGAAAGAGGTGATTAAGAGTTGTATTACTTCGTTCTACTTTGATTAGCGTCAAAAGGAGAAACCCATGACTATCACGTTCAAAACCATGCGTACATCTCACACAAGTCTTCATTTAGGGAGACCTTATTGTTTCATTGGTTTTCTCAAATTGTCAATGAAGGAGGTTTTTATGAGTCTTATGACTTCGTTCTAGTTTGATTTGCATCAAAAGGAGCAATCCTGTCACTAGTGCCTTCAAAACGATCCGTACATCTCACACAAGTCTTCATTTAGCAAGATCTTCGTATTATTTTATTAGTTCTCTCAAATTGTAAAAGTATAGGTGATTATGAGTCCTATTACATCGTTCTAGTTGAAGATAGAATCAAAAGGAGCAATCCCATCACAATCGCGTCCAAAACGATGCGTAGATCTCACACAAGTCCTCATTTAGGGAGACCTTCATATTGTTCCATTGGTTGTTTCAGATTTACAAAGAAAGAGGTGATTAAGAGTTGTATTACTTAGTTCTACTTTGATTAACGTCAAAAGGAGAAACCCATGACTATCACATTCAAAACCATGCGTACATCTCACACAAGTATTCATTTAGGGAGACCTTCTTATTATTTCATTGGTGCTCTAAAATTGTCAAAGTAAGAGCCGATTAGGAGTACTATAAATTTGTTCTAGTTTGATTAGCATCAAAATGAGCAATCCCATGACTATCGCGTTCAAAACGATGCGTACATCTCACACAAGTCATTATTTAAAGAGACTTTCTTATTGTTTCATTTGTTCTCTAAAATTATCAAAGAAAGAGATGATTATGAGTCCTATTACTTCGTTCTAATTTGATTAGCATCAAATAGAGCATTCCATGAGTATCGCGTTAAAAACGATGTGTACATCTCACACAAGTCTTGATTTAGGGGAGAACTTCTTATTGTTTCATTGGTTCACTCAAATTCTCAAAGAAAGAGGTGATTATGAGTCCTATGACATTTTTCTTTTTAGATTAGTATTAAATGGAGCAATCCTATCAATAACGCCTTCAAAATGATCCGTACATCTCACACAAGTCTTCATTTAGGGAGACCTTCTTACTATTTCATTAGTTCTCACAAATTGTCAAAATATAGGTGATTATGAGTCATATTACTTCGTTCTAGTTGAAATTAGCATCAAAAGGAGCAATCCAATCAATATCGCGTCCAAAACTATGCGTAGATCTCACACAAGTCTTCATTTAGTGAGACCTTCATATTGTTTCATTGGTTGTATCAAATTTACAAAGAAAGAGGTGATTAAGAGTTTTATTACTTCGTTCTACTTTGATTAGAGTTAAAAGGAGAAACCCATGATTGTGGCGTTCAAAGCCATGCGTACATCTCACACAAGTCTTGATTTAGGAAGACCTTCTTATTGTTTCATTGGTTTTCTCAAATTGTTAATGAAATAGGTTTTTATTAGTCCTATGACTTCGTTCTAGTTTGATTTCCATCAAAAGGAGTAATCCTATCACTAGTGCCTTCAGAACGATCCGTACATCTCACACAAGTCTTCATTTAGGAAGATCTTCTTATTGTTTTATTAGTTCTCTCAAATTGTAAAAGTATAGGTGATTATGAGTCCTATTACATCGTTCTAGTTGAAGATAGAATCAAAAGGAGCAATCCCATCACTATCGCGTCCAAAACGATGCGTAGATCGCACACAAGTCTTCGTTTAGGGAGACCTTCATATTGTTCCATTGGTTGTTTCAAATTTATAAAGAAATAGTTGATTAAGAGTTGTATTCCTTCGTTCTACTTTGATTAGCGTCAAAAGGAGAAACCCATGACTATCACGTGGAAAACCATACGTACATCTCACACAAGTCCTCATTTAGTGAGACCTTCTTATTATTTCATTGGTGCTCTAAAATTGTCAAAGAAAGAGGTGATTAGGAGTCCTATAACTTTGTTCTAGTTTGATTAGCATCAAAAGGAGCAATCCCATGACTATCGCGTTCAAAACGATGCGTACATCTCACATAAGTCTTTATTTAAAGAGACTTTCTTATTGTTTCATTTGTTCTCTAAAATTATAAAAGAAAGAGATGATTATGAGTCCTATTACTTCATTCTAATTTGATTAGCATCAAAAGGAGCATTCCACGACAATGGCGTTAAAAACGATGTGTACATCTCACACAAGTCTTGATTTAGGGGAGAACTTCTTATTGTTTCATTGGTTCACTCAAATTATCAAAGAAAGAGGTGATTATGAGTCCTATGACTTTTTTCGTTTTAGATTAGTATTAAATGGAGCAATCCTATCAATAACGCCTTCAAAATGATCCGTACATCTCACACAAGTCTTCATTTAGGGAGACCTTCTTACTATTTCATTAGTTCTCACAAATTGTCAAAATATAGGTGATTATGAGTCATATTACTTCGTTCTAGTTGAAATTAGCATCAAAAGGATCAATCCAATCAATATCGCGTCCAAAACTATGCGTAGATCTCACACAAGTCTTTATTTAGTGAGACCTTCATATTGTTTCATTGGTTGTATCAAATTTACAAAGAAAGAGGTGATTAACAGTTGTATTACTTCGTTCTACTTTGATTAGCGTTAAAAGGAGAAACCCATGACTGTGGCGTTCAAAGCCATGCGTACATCTCACACAAGTCTTGATTTAGGAAGACCTTCTTATTGTTTCATTGGTTTTCTCAAATTGTAAATGAAAGAGGTTTTTATGAGTCTTATGACTTCGTTCTAGTTTGATTTCCATCAAAAGGAGTAATCCTATCACTAGTGCCTTCAAAACGATCCGTACATCTCACACAAGTCTTCATCTAGGAAGATCTTCTTATTGTTTTATTAGTTCTCTCAAATTGTAAAAGTATAGGTGATTATGAGTCCTATTACATCGTTCTAGTTGAAGATAGAATCAAAAGGAGCAATCCCATCACTATCGCGTCCAAAACGATGCGTAGATCGCACACAAGTCTTCGTTTAGGGAGACCTTCATATTGTTCCATTGGTTGTTTCAAATTTATAAAGAAATAGTTGATTAAGAGTTGTATTCCTTCGTTCTACTTTGATTAGCGTCAAAAGGAGAAACCCATGACTATCACGTGGAAAACCATGCGTACATCTCACACAAGTCCTCATTTAGGGAGACCTTCTTATTATTTCATTGGTGCTCTAAAATTGTCAAAGAAAGAGGTGATTAGGAGTCCTATAACTTTGTTCTAGTTTGATTAGCATCAAAAGGAGCAATCCCATGACTATCGCGTTCAAAACGATGCGTACATCTCACACAAGTCTTTATTTAAAGAGACTTTCTTATTGTTTCATTTGTTCTCTAAAATTATCAAAGAAAGAGATGATTATGAGTCCTATTACTTCATTCTAATTTGATTAGCATCAAAAGGAGCATTCCACGACAATGGCGTTAAAAACGATGTGTACATCTCACACAAGTTGATTTAGGGGAGAACTTCTTATTGTTTCATTGGTTCCCTCAAATTATCAAAGAAAGAGGTGATTATGAGTCCTATGACTTCTTTCTATTTAGATTAGCATTAAATGGAGCAATCCTATCCATAGTGCATTCAAAACGATCCGTACATCTCACACAAGTCTTCATTTAGGGAGACCTTCTTATTGTTTCATTAGTTCTCACAAATTGTCAAAATATAGGTGATTATGAGACATATTACTTCGTTCTAGTTGAAATTAGCATCAAAAGGAGCAATCCAATCAATATCGCGTCCAAAACGATGCGTAGATCTCACACAAGTCTTCATTTAGGGAGACACTCATATTGTTTTATTGGTTGTATCAAATTTACAAAGAAATAGGTGATTAAGAGTTGTATTACTTCGTTCTACTTTGATTAGCGTTAAAAGGAGAAACCCATGACCGTGGCGTTCAAAACTATGCGTACATCTCACACGAGTCTTCATTTAGGGAGACCTTATTGTTTCATTGGTGTTCTAAAATTGTCAAAGAAATAGGTGATTAGGAGTCATATAACTTCGTTCTTGTTTGATTAGCATCAAAATGAGCAATTCCATGACTATCACGTTCAAAACCATGCATAAATCTCGCACAAGTCTTCATTTACGAGACCTTCTTATTGCTTCATTGGTTCTTTAAAATTGTCAAAGAAAGAGGTGATTAGGAGTTCTATTACTTCGTTCTAATATGATTAGCATCAAAAGGAGAAATCCCATGACTATCGCGTTAAAAACGATGTGTAGTACATCTCAGACAAGTCTTGATTTAGGAAGACCTTCTTATTGTTTCATTGGTTTTCTCAAATTGTCAATGAAAGAGGTTTTTATGAGTCCTATGACTTCGTTCTAGTTTGATTTGCATCAAAAGGAGTAATCCTATCACTAGTGCCTTCAAAACGATCCGTACATCTCACACAAGTCTTAATTTAGGAAGACCTTCTTATTGTTTTATTAGTTCTCTCAAATTATAAAAATATAGGTGATTATGAGCCCTATTACATCGTTCTATTTGAAGATAGAATCAAAAGGAGCAATTCCATCACTATCGCGTCCAAAACGATGCGTAGATCTCAGACAAGTCTTCATTTAGGGAGACCTACATATTGTTCCATTGGTTGTTTCAAATTTACAAAGAAAGAGGTGATTAAGAGTTGTATTATTTCGTTCTACTTTGATTAGCGTCAAAAGGAGAAACCCATGACTATCACGTTCAAAACCATGCGTACATCTCACACAAGTCTTCATTTAGGGAGACCTTATTGTTTCATTGGTTTTCTCAAATTGTCAATGAAGGAGGTTTTTATGAGTCTTATGACTTCGTTCTAGTTTGATTTGCATCAAAAGGAGCAATCCTATCACTAGTGCCTTCAAAACGATCCGTACATCTCACACAAGTCTTCATTTAGCAAGATCTTCGTATTATTTTATTAGTTCTCTCAAATTGTAAAAGTATAGGTGATTATGAGTCCTATTACATCGTTCTAGTTGAAGATAGAATCAAAAGGAGCAATCCCATCACAATCGCGTCCAAAACGAAGCGTAGATCTCACACAAGTCTTTATTTAGGGAGACCTTCATATTGTTCCATTGGTTGTTTCAGATTTACAAAGAAAGAGGTGATTAAGAGTTGTATTACTTCGTTCTACTTTGATTAACGTCAAAAGGAGAAACCCATGACTATCACGTTCAAAACCATGCGTACATCTCACACAAGTATTCATTTAGGGAGACCTTCTTATTATTTCATTGGTGCTCTAAAATTGTCAAAGTAAGAGCCGATTAGGAGTACTATAAATTTGTTCTAGTTTGATTAGCATCAAAATGAGCAATCCCATGACTATCGCGTTCAAAACGATGCGTACATCTCACACAAGTCATTATTTAAAGAGACTTTCTTATTGTTTCATTTGTTCTCTAAAATTATCAAAGAAAGAGATGATTATGAGTCCTATTACTTCGTTCTAATTTGATTAGCATCAAATAGAGCATTGCATGAGTATCGCGTTAAAAACGATGTGTACATCTCACACAAGTCTTGATTTAGGGGAGAACTTCTTATTGTTTCATTGGTTCACTCAAATTCTCAAAGAAAGAGGTGATTATGAGTCCTATGACTTTTTTCTTTTTAGATTAGTATTAAATGGAGCAATCCTATCAATAACGCCTTCAAAATGATCCGTACATCTCACACAAGTCTTCATTTAGGGAGACCTTCTTACTATTTCATTAGTTCTCACAAATTGTCAAAATATAGGTGATTATGAGTCATATTACTTCGTTCTAGTTGAAATTAGCATCAAAAGGAGCAATCCAATCAATATCGCGTCCAAAACTATGCGTAGATCTCACACAAGTCTTCATTTAGTGAGACCTTCATATTGTTTCATTGGTTGTATCAAATTTACAAAGAAAGAGGTGATTAAGAGTTTTATTACTTCGTTCTACTTTGATTAGCGTTAAAAGGAGAAACCCATGACTGTGGCGTTCAAAGCCATGCGTACATCTCACACAAGTCTTGATTTAGGAAGACCTTCTTATTGTTTCATTGGTTTTCTCAAATTGTTAATGAAATAGGTTTTTATTAGTCTTATGACTTCGTTCTAGTTTAATTTCCATCAAAAGGAGTAATCCTATCACTAGTGCCTTCAAAACGATCCGTACATCCCACACAAGTCTTCATTTAGGAAGATCTTCTTATTGTTTTATTAGTTCTCTCAAATTGTAAAAGTATAGGTGATTATGAGTCCTATTACATCGTTCTAGTTGAAGATAGAATCAAAAGGAGCAATCCCATCACTATCGCGTCCAAAACGATGCGTAGATCGCACACAAGTCTTCGTTTAGGGAGACCTTCATATTGTTCCATTGGTTGTTTCAAATTTATAAAGAAATAGTTGATTAAGAGTTGTATTCCTTCGTTCTACTTTGATTAGCGTCAAAAGGAGAAACCCATGACTATCACGTGGAAAACCATGCGTACATCTCACACAAGTCCTCATTTAGTGAGACCTTCTTATTATTTCATTGGTGCTCTAAAATTGTCAAAGAAAGAGGTGATTAGGAGTCCTATAACTTTGTTCTAGTTTGATTAGCATCAAAAGGAGCAATCCCATGACTATCGCGTTCAAAACGATGCGTACATCTCACATAAGTCTTTATTTAAAGAGACTTTCTTATTGTTTCATTTGTTCTCGAAAATTATCAAAGAAAGAGATGATTATGAGTCCTATTACTTCATTCTAATTTTATTAGCATCAAAAGGAGCATTCCACGACAATGGCGTTAAAAACGATGTGTACATCTCACACAAGTTGATTTAGGGGAGAACTTCTTATTGTTTCATTGGTTCCCTCAAATTATCAAAGAAAGAGGTGATTATGAGTCCTATGACTTCTTTCTATT
This sequence comes from Panax stipuleanatus, assembly GCA_020205555.1. Lineage (NCBI taxonomy): Eukaryota > Viridiplantae > Streptophyta > Magnoliopsida > Apiales > Araliaceae > Panax > Panax stipuleanatus. The sequence continues at coordinate 191,046 of JAINUT010002166.1, forward strand.
TAGATTAGCATTAAATGGAGCAATCCTATCCATAGTGCATTCAAAACGATCCGTACATCTCACACAAGTCTTCATTTAGGGAGACCTTCTTATTGTTTCATTAGTTCTCACAAATTGTCAAAATATAGGTGATTATGAGACATATTACTTCGTTCTAGTTGAAATTAGCATCAAAAGGAGCAATCCAATCAATATCGCGTCCAAAACGATGCGTAGATCTCACACAAGTCTTCATTTAGGGAGACACTCATATTGTTTTATTGGTTGTATCAAATTTACAAAGAAATAGGTGATTAAGAGTTGTATTACTTCGTTCTACTTTGATTAGCGTTAAAAGGAGAAACCCATGACTGTGGCGTTCAAAACTATGCGTACATCTCACACGAGTCTTCATTTAGGGAGACCTTATTGTTTCATTGGTGTTCTAAAATTGTCAAAGAAATAGGTGATTAGGAGTCATATAACTTCGTTCTTGTTTGATTAGCATCAAAATGAGCAATTTCATGACTATCACGTTCAAAACCATGCATACATCTCGCACAAGTCTTCATTTAGGAGACCTTCTTATTGTTTCATTGGTTCTTTAAAATTGTCAAAGAAAGAGGTGATTAGGAGTTCTATTACTTCGTTCTAATATGATTAGCATCAAAAGGAGAAATCCCATGACTATCGCGTTAAAAACGATGTGTAGTACATCTCACACAAGTCTTGATTTAGGAAGACCTTCTTATTGTTTCATTGGTTTTCTCAAATTGTCAATGAAAGAGGTTTTTATGAGTCCTATGACTTCGTTCTAGTTTGATTTGCATCAAAAGGAGTAATCGTATCACTAGTGCCTTCAAAACGATCCGTACATCTCACACAAGTCTTCATTTCGGAAGACCTTCTTATTGTTTTATTAGTTCTCTCAAATTATAAAAATATAGGTGATTATGAGTCCTATTACATCGTTCTAGTTGAAGATAGAATCAAAAGGAGCAATTCCATCACTATCGCGTCCAAAACGATGCGTAGATCTCAGACAAGTCTTCATTTAGGGAGACCTACATATTGTTCCATTGGTTGTTTCAAATTTACAAAGAAAGAGGTGATTAAGAGTTGTATTACTTCGTTCTACTTTGATTAGCGTCAAAAGGAGAAACCCATGACTATCACGTTCAAAACCATGCGTACATCTCACACAAGTATTCATTTAGGGAGACCTTCTTATTATTTCATTGGTGCTCTAAAATTGTCAAAGTAAGAGCCGATTAGGAGTACTATAAATTTGTTCTAGTTTGATTAGCATCAAAATGAGCAATCCCATGACTATCGCGTTCAAAACGATGCGTACATCTCACACAAGTCATTATTTAAAGAGACTTTCTTATTGTTTCATTTGTTCTCTAAAATTATCAAAGAAAGAGATGATTATGAGTCCTATTACTTCGTTCTAATTTGATTAGCATCAAATAGAGCATTCCATGAGTATCGCGTTAAAAACGATGTGTACATCTCACACAAGTCTTGATTTAGGGGAGAACTTCTTATCGTTTCATTGGTTCACTCAAATTCTCAAAGAAAGAGGTGATTATGAGTCCTATGACTTTTTTCTTTTTAGATTAGTATTAAATGGAGCAATCCTATCAATAACGCCTTCAAAATGATCCGTACATCTCACACAAGTCTTCATTTAGGGAGACCTTCTTACTATTTCATTAGATCTCACAAATTGTCAAAATATAGGTGATTATGAGTCATATTACTTCGTTCTAGTTGAAATTAGCATCAAAAGGAGCAATCCAATCAATATCGCGTCCAAAACTATGCGTAGATCTCACACAAGTCTTCATTTAGTGAGACCTTCATATTGTTTCATTGGTTGTATCAAATTTACAAAGAAAGAGGTGATTAAGAGTTGTATTACTTCGTTCTACTTTGATTAGCGTTAAAAGGAGAAACCCATGACTGTGGCATTCAAAGCCATGCGTACATCTCACACAAGTCTTGATTTAGGAAGACCTTCTTATTGTTTCATTGGTTTTCTCAAATTGTCAATGAAAGAGGTTTTTATGAGTCTTATGACTTCGTTCTAGTTTGATTTCCATCAAAAGGAGTAATCCTATCACTAGTGCCTTCAAAACGATCCGTACATCTCACACAAGTCTTCATTTAGGAAGATCTTCTTATTGTTTTATTAGTTCTCTCAAATTGTAAAACTATAGGTGATTATGAGTCCTATTACATCGTTCTAGTTGAAGATAGAATCAAAAGGAGCAATCCCATCACTATCGCGTCCAAAACGATGCGTAGATCTCATATTGTTCCATTGGTTGTTTCAAATTTATAAAAAATAGTTGATTAAGAGTTGTATTCCTTCGTTCTACTTTGATTAGCGTCAAAAGGAGAAACCCATGACTATCACGTGGAAAACCATGCGTACATCTCACACAAGTCCTCATTTAGGGAGACCTTCTTATTATTTCATTGGTGCTCTAAAATTGTCAAAGAAAGAGGTGATTAGGAATCCTATAACTTTGTTCTAGTTTGATTAGCATCAAAAGGAGCAATCCCATGACTATCGCGTTCAAAACGATGCGTACATCTCACACAAGTCTTTATTTAAAGAGATTTTCTTATTGTTTCATTTGTTCTCTAAAATTATCAAAGAAAGAGATGATTATGAGTCCTATTACTTCATTCTAATTTGATTAGCATCAAAAGGAGCATTCCACGACAATGGCGTTAAAAACGATGTGTACATCTCACACAAGTTGATTTAGGGGAGAACTTCTTATTGTTTCATTGGTTCCCTCAAATTATCAAAGAAAGAGGTGATTATGAGTCCTATGACTTCTTTCTATTTAGATTAGCATTAAATGGAGCAATCCTATCCATAGTGCATTCAAAACGATCCGTACATCTCACACAAGTCTTCATTTAGGGAGACCTTCTTATTGTTTCATTAGTTCTCACAAATTGTCAAAATATAGGTGATTATGAGACATATTACTTCGTTCTAGTTGAAATTAGCATCAAAAGGAGCAATCCAATCAATATCGCGTCTAAAACGATGCGTAGATCTCACACAAGTCTTCATTTAGGGAGACACTCATATTGTTTTATTGGTTGTATCAAATTTACAAAGAAATAGGTGATTAAGAGTTGTATTACTTCGTTCTACTTTGATTAGCGTTAAAAGGAGAAACCCATGACTGTGGCGTTCAAAACTATGCGTACATCTCACACGAGTCTTCATTTAGGGAGACCTTATTGTTTCATTGGTGTTCTAAAATTGTCAAAGAAATAGGTGATTAGGAGTCATATAACTTCGTCCTTGTTTGATTAGCATCAAAATGAGCATTTCCATGACTATCACGTTCAAAACCATGCATACATCTCGCACAAGTCTTCATTTACGAGACCTTCTTATTGTTTCATTGGTTCTTTAAAATTGTCAAAGAAAGAGGTGATTAGGAGTTCTATTACTTCGTTCTAATATGATTAGCATCAAAAGGAGAAATCCCATGACTATCGCGTTAAAAACGATGTGTAGTACATCTCAGACAAGTCTTGATTTAGGAAGACCTTCTTATTGTTTCATTGGTTTTCTCAAATTGTCAATGAAAGAGGTTTTTATGAGTCCTATGACTTCGTTGTAGTTTGATTTGCATCAAAAGGAGTAATCCTATCACTAGTGCCTTCAAAACGATCCGTACATCTCACACAAGTCTTCATTTAGGAAGACCTTCTTATTGTTTTATTAGTTCTCTCAAATTATAAAAATATAGGTGATTATGAGCCCTATTACATCGTTCTAGTTGAAGATAGAATCAAAAGGAGTAATTCCATCACTATCGCGTCCAAAACGATGCGTAGATCTCAGACAAGTCTTCATTTAGGGAGACCTACATATTGTTCCATTGGTTGTTTCAAATTTACAAAGAAAGAGGTGATTAAGAGTTGTATTACTTCGTTCTACTTTGATTAGCGTCAAAAGGAGAAACCCATGACTATCACGTTCAAAACCATGCGTACATCTCACACAAGTCTTCATTTAGGGAGACCTTATTGTTTCATTGGTTTTCTCAAATTGTCAATGAAGGAGGTTTTTATGAGTCTTATGACTTCGTTCTAGTTTGATTTGAATCAAAAGGAGCAATCCTATCACTAGTGCCTTCAAAACGATCCGTACATCTCACACAAGTCTTCATTTAGCAAGATCTTCGTATTATTTTATTAGTTCTCTCAAATTGTAAAAGTATAGGTGATTATGAGTCCTATTACATCGTTCTAGTTGAAGATAGAATCAAAAGGAGCAATCCCATCACAATCGCGTCCAAAACGATGCGTAGATCTCACACAAGTCTTCATTTAGGGAGACCTTCATATTGTTCCATTGGTTGTTTCAGATTTACAAAGAAAGAGGTGATTAAGAGTTGTATTACTTCGTTCTACTTTGATTAACGTCAAAAGGAGAAACCCATGACTATCACGTTCAAAACCATGCGTACATCTCACACAAGTATTCATTTAGGGAGACCTTCTTATTATTTCATTGGTGCTCTAAAATTGTCAAAGTAAGAGCCGATTAGGAGTACTATAAATTTGTTCTAGTTTGATTAGCATCAAAATGAGCAATCCCATGACTATCGCGTTCAAAACGATGCGTACATCTCACACAAGTCATTATTTAAAGAGACTTTCTTATTGTTTCATTTGTTCTCTAAAATTATCAAAGAAAGAGATGATTATGAGTCCTATTACTTCGTTCTAATTTGATTAGCATCAAATAGAGCATTCCATGAGTATCGCGTTAAAAACGATGTGTACATCTCACACAAGTCTTGATTTAGGGGAGAACTTCTTATCGTTTCATTGGTTCACTCAAATTCTCAAAGAAAGAGGTGATTATGAGTCCTATGACTTTTTTCTTTTTAGATTAGTATTAAATGGAGCAATCCTATCAATAACGCCTTCAAAATGATCCGTACATCTCACACAAGTCTTCATTTAGGGAGACCTTCTTACTATTTCATTAGTTCTCACAAATTGTCAAAATATAGGTGATTATGAGTCATATTACTTCGTTCTAGTTGAAATTAGCATCAAAAGGAGCAATCCAATCAATATCGTGTCCAAAACTATGCGTAGATCTCACACAATTCTTCATTTAGTGAGACCTTCATATTGTTTCATTGGTTGTATCAAATTTACAAAGAAAGAGGTGATTAAGAGTTTTATTACTTCGTTCTACTTTGATTAGCGTTAAAAGGAGAAACCCATGACTGTGACGTTCAAAGCCATGCGTACATCTCACACAAGTCTTGATTTAGGAAGACCTTCTTATTGTTTCATTGGTTTTCTCAAATTGTTAATGAAATAGGTTTTTATTAGTCTTATGACTTCGTTCTAGTTTGATTTCCATCAAAAGGAGTAATCCTATCACTAGTGCCTTCAAAACGATCCGTACATCTCACACAAGTCTTCATTTAGGAAGATCTTCTTATTATTTTATTAGTTCTCTCAAATTGTAAAAGTATAGGTGATTATGAGTCCTATTACATCGTTCTAGTTGAAGATAGAATCAAAAGGAGCAATCCCATCACTATCGCGTCCAAAACGATGCGTAGATCGCACACAAGTCTTCGTTTAGGGAGACCTTCATATTGTTCCATTGGTTGTTTCAAATTTATAAAGAAATAGTTGATTAAGAGTTGTATTCCTTCATTCTACTTTGATTAGCGTCAAAAGGAGAAACCCATGACTATCACGTGGAAAACCATGTGTACATCTCACACAAGTCCTCATTTAGTGAGACGTTCTTATTATTTCATTGGTGCTCTAAAATTGTCAAAAAAAGAGGTGATTAGGAGTCCTATAACTTTGTTCTAGTTTGATTAGCATCAAAAGGAGCAATCCCATGACTATCGCGTTCAAAACGATGCGTACATCTCACATAAGTCTTTATTTAAAGAGACTTTCTTATTGTTTCATTTGTTCTCTAAAATTATCAAAGAAAGAGATGATTATGAGTCCTATTACTTCATTCTAATTTGATTAGCATCAAAAGGAGCATTCCACGACAATGGCGTTAAAAACGATGTGTACATCTCACACAAGTCTTGATTTAGGGGAGAACTTCTTATTGTTTCATTGGTTCACTCAAATTATCAAAGAAAGAGGTGATTATGAGTCCTATGACATTTTTCTTTTTAGATTAGTATTAAATGGAGCAATCCTATCAATAACGCCTTCAAAATGATCCGTACATCTCACACAAGTCTTCATTTAGGGAGACCTTCTTACTATTTCATTAGTTCTCACAAATTGTCAAAATATAGGTGATTATGAGTCATATTACTTCGTTCTAGTTGAAATTAGCATCAAAAGGAGCAATCCAATCAATATCGCGTCCAAAACTATGCGTAGATCTCACACAAGTCTTTATTTAGTGAGACCTTCATATTGTTTCATTGGTTGTATCAAATTTACAAAGAAAGAGGTGATTAACAGTTGTATTACTTCGTTCTACTTTGATTAGCGTTAAAAGGAGAAACCCATGACTGTGGCGTTCAAAGCCATGCGTACATCTCACACAAGTCTTGATTTAGGAAGACCTTCTTATTGTTTCATTGGTTTTCTCAAATTGTCAATGAAAGAGGTTTTTATGAGTCTTATGACTTCGTTCTAGTTTGATTTCCATCAAATGGAGTAATCCTATCACTAGTGCCTTCAAAACGATCCGTACATCTCACACAAGTCTTCATTTAGGAAGATCTTCTTATTGTTTTATTAGTTCTCTCAAATTGTAAAAGTATAGGTGATTATGAGTCCTATTACATCGTTCTAGTTGAAGATAGAATCAAAAGGTGCAATCCCATCACTATCGCGTCCAAAACGATGCGTAGATCGCACACAAGTCTTCGTTTAGGGAGACCTTCATATTGTTCCATTGGTTGTTTCAAATTTATAAAGAAATAGTTGATTAAGAGTTGTATTCCTTCGTTCTACTTTGATTAGCGTCAAAAGGAGAAACCCATGACTATCACGTTCAAAACCATGCGTACATCTCACACAAGTCTTCATTCAGGGAGACCTTATTGTTTCATTGGTTTTCTCAAATTGTCAATGAAGGAGGTTTTTATGAGTCTTATGACTTCGTTCTAGTTTGATTTGCATCAAAAGGAGCAATCCTATCACTAGTGCCTTCAAAACGATCCGTACATCTCACACAAGTCTTCATTTAGGAAGATCTTCGTATTGTTTTATTAGTTCTCTCAAATTGTAAAAGTATAGGTGATTATGAGTCCTATTACATCGTTCTAGTTGAAGATAGAATCAAAAGGAGCAATCCCATCACAATCGCGTCCAAAACGATGCGTAGATCTCACACAAGTCTTCATTTAGGGAGACCTTCATATTGTTCCATTGGTTGTTTCAGATTTACAAAGAAAGAGGTGATTAGGAGTTGTATTACTTCGTTCTACTTTGATTAACGTCAAAAGGAGAAACCCATGACTATCACGTTCAAAACCATGCGTACATCTCACACAAGTCTTCATTTAGGGAGACCTTCTTATTATTTCATTGGTGCTCTAAAATTGTCAAAGTAAGAGCTGATTAGGAGTACTATAAATTTGTTCTAGTTTGATTAGCATCAAAATGAGCAATCCCATGACTATCGCGTTCAAAACGATGCGTACATCTCTCACAAGTCATTATTTAAAGAGACTTTCTTATTGTTTCATTTGTTCTCTAAAATTATCAAAGAAAGAGATGATTATGAGTCCTATTACTTCGTTCTAATTTGATTAGCATCAAATAGAGCATTCCGTGAGTATCGCGTTAAAAACGATGTGTACATCTCACACAAGTCTTGATTTAGGGGAGAACTTCTTATTGTTTCATTGGTTCACTCAAATTATCAAAGAAAGAGGTGATTATGAGTCCTATGACTTTTTTCTTTTTAGATTAGTATTAAATGGAGCAATCCTATCAATAACGCCTTCAAAATGATCCGTACATCTCACACAAGTCTTCATTTAGGGAGACCTTCTTACTATTTCATTAGATCTCACAAATTGTCAAAATATAGGTGATTATGAGTCATATTACTTCGTTCTAGTTGAAATTAGCATCAAAAGGAGCAATCCAATCAATATCGCGTCCAAAACTATGCGTAGATCTCACACAAGTCTTCATTTAGTGAGACCTTCATATTGTTTCATTGGTTGTATCAAATTTACAAAGAAAGAGGTGATTAAGAGTTGTATTACTTCGTTCTACTTTGATTAGCGTTAAAAGGAGAAACCCATGACTGTGGCGTTCAAAGCCATGCGTACATCTCACACAAGTCTTGATTTAGGAAGACCTTCTTATTGTTTCATTGGTTTTCTCAAATTGTCAATGAAAGAGGTTTTTATGAGTCTTATGACTTCGTTCTAGTTTGATTTCCATCAAAAGGAGTAATCCTATCACTAGTGCCTTCAAAACGATCCGTACATCTCACACAAGTCTTCATTTAGGAAGATCTTCTTATTGTTTTATTAGTTCTCTCAAATTGTAAAAGTATAGGTGATTATGAGTCCTATTACATCGTTCTAGTTGAAGATAGAATCAAAAGGATCAATCCCATCACTATCGCGTCCAAAACGATGCGTAGATCGCACACAAGTCTTCGTTTAGGGAGACCTTCATATTGTTCCATTGGTTGTTTCAAATTTATAAAGAAATAGTTGATTAAGAGTTGTATTCCTTCGTTCTACTTTGATTAGCGTCAAAAGGAGAAACCCATGACTATCACGTGGAAAACCATGCGTACATCTCACACAAGTCCTCATTTAGGGAGACCTTCTTATTATTTCATTGGTGCTCTAAAATTGTCAAAGAAAGAGGTGATTAGGAGTCCTATAACTTTGTTCTAGTTTGATTAGCATCAAAAGGAGCAATCCCATGACTATCGCGTTCAAAACGATGCGTACATCTCACACAAGTCTTTATTTAAAGAGACTTTCTTATTGTTTCATTTGTTCTCTAAAATTATCAAAGAAAGAGATGATTATGAGTTCTATTACTTCATTCTAATTTGATTAGCATCAAAAGGAGCATTCCACGACAATGGCGTTAAAAACGATGTGTACATCTCACACAAGTTGATTTAGGGGAGAACTTCTTATTGTTTCATTGGTTCCCTCAAATTATCAAAGAAAGAGGTGATTATGAGTCCTATGACTTCTTTCTATTTAGATTAGCATTAAATGGAGCAATCCTATCCATAGTGCATTCAAAACGATCCGTACATCTCACACAAGTCTTCATTTAGGGAGACCTTCTTATTGTTTCATTAGTTCTCACAAATTGTCAAAATATAGGTGATTATGAGACATATTACTTCGTTCTAGTTGAAATTAGCATCAAAAGGAGCAATCCAATCAATATCGCGTCCAAAACGATGCGTAGATCTCACACAAGTCTTCATTTAGGGAGACACTCATATTGTTTTATTGGTTGTATCAAATTTACAAAGAAATAGGTGATTAAGAGTTGTATTACTTCGTTCTACTTTGATTAGCGTTAAAAGGAGAAACCCATGACTGTGGCGTTCAAAACTATGCGTACATCTCACACGAGTCTTCATTTAGGGAGACCTTATTGTTTCATTGGTGTTCTAAAATTGTCAAAGAAATAGGTGATTAGGAGTCATATAACTTCGTTCTTGTTTGATTAGCATCAAAATGAGCAATTTCATGACTATCACGTTCAAAACCATGCATACATCTCGCACAAGTCTTCATTTAGGAGACCTTCTTATTGTTTCATTGGTTCTTTAAAATTGTCAAAGAAAGAGGTGATTAGGAGTTCTATTACTTCGTTCTAATATGATTAGCATCAAAAGGAGAAATCCCATGACTATCGCGTTAAAAACGATGTGTAGTACATCTCACACAAGTCTTGATTTAGGAAGACCTTCTTATTGTTTCATTGGTTTTCTCAAATTGTCAATGAAAGAGGTTTTTATGAGTCCTATGACTTCGTTCTAGTTTGATTTGCATCAAAAGGAGTAATCCTATCACTAGTGCCTTCAAAACGATCCGTACATCTCACACAAGTCTTCATTTCGGAAGACCTTCTTATTGTTTTATTAGTTCTCTCAAATTATAAAAATATAGGTGATTATGAGTCCTATTACATCGTTCTAGTTGAAGATAGAATCAAAAGGAGCAATTCCATCACTATCGCGTCCAAAACGATGCGTAGATCTCAGACAAGTCTTCATTTAGGGAGACCTACATATTGTTCCATTGGTTGTTTCAAATTTACAAAGAAAGAGGTGATTAAGAGTTGTATTACTTCGTTCTACTTTGATTAGCGTCAAAAGGAGAAACCCATGACTATCACGTTCAAAACCATGCGTACATCTCACACAAGTATTCATTTAGGGAGACCTTCTTATTATTTCATTGGTGCTCTAAAATTGTCAAAGTAAGAGCCGATTAGGAGTACTATAAATTTGTTCTAGTTTGATTAGCATCAAAATGAGCAATCCCATGACTATCGCGTTCAAAACGATGCGTACATCTCACACAAGTCATTATTTAAAGAGACTTTCTTATTGTTTCATTTGTTCTCTAAAATTATCAAAGAAAGAGATGATTATGAGTCCTATTACTTCGTTCTAATTTGATTAGCATCAAATAGAGCATTCCATGAGTATCGCGTTAAAAACGATGTGTACATCTCACACAAGTCTTGATTTAGGGGAGAACTTCTTATCGTTTCATTGGTTCACTCAAATTCTCAAAGAAAGAGGTGATTATGAGTCCTATGACTTTTTTCTTTTTAGATTAGTATTAAATGGAGCAATCCTATCAATAACGCCTTCAAAATGATCCGTACATCTCACACAAGTCTTCATTTAGGGAGACCTTCTTACTATTTCATTAGTTCTCACAAATTGTCAAAATATAGGTGATTATGAGTCATATTACTTCGTTCTAGTTGAAATTAGCATCAAAAGGAGCAATCCAATCAATATCGCGTCCAAAACTATGCGTAGATCTCACACAATTCTTCATTTAGTGAGACCTTCATATTGTTTCATTGGTTGTATCAAATTTACAAAGAAAGAGGTGATTAAGAGTTTTATTACTTCGTTCTACTTTGATTAGCGTTAAAAGGAGAAACCCATGACTGTGACGTTCAAAGCCATGCGTACATCTCACACAAGTCTTGATTTAGGAAGACCTTCTTATTGTTTCATTGGTTTTCTCAAATTGTTAATGAAATAGGTTTTTATTAGTCTTATGACTTCGTTCTAGTTTGATTTCCATCAAAAGGAGTAATCCTATCACTAGTGCCTTCAAAACGATCCGTACATCTCACACAAGTCTTCATTTAGGAAGATCTTCTTATTATTTTATTAGTTCTCTCAAATTGTAAAAGTATAGGTGATTATGAGTCCTATTACATCGTTCTAGTTGAAGATAGAATCAAAAGGAGCAATCCCATCACTATCGCGTCCAAAACGATGCGTAGATCGCACACAAGTCTTCGTTTAGGGAGACCTTCATATTGTTCCATTGGTTGTTTCAAATTTATAAAGAAATAGTTGATTAAGAGTTGTATTCCTTCGTTCTACTTTGATTAGCGTCAAAAGGAGAAACCCATGACTATCACGTGGAAAACCATGCGTACATCTCACACAAGTCCTCATTTAGTGAGACGTTCTTATTATTTCATTGGTGCTCTAAAATTGTCAAAGAAAGAGGTGATTAGGAGTCCTATAACTTTGTTCTAGTTTGATTAGCATCAAAAGGAGCAATCCCATAACTATCGCGTTCAAAACGATGCGTACATCTCACATAAGTCTTTATTTAAAGAGACTTTCTTATTGTATCATTTGTTCTCTAAAATTATCAAAGAAAGAGATGATTATGAGTCCTATTACTTCATTCTAATTTGATTAGCATCAAAAGGAGCATTCCACGACAATGGCGTTAAAAACGATGTGTACATCTCACACAAGTCTTGATTTAGGGGAGAACTTCTTATTGTTTCATTGGTTCACTCAAATTATCAAAGAAAGAGGTGATTATGAGTCCTATGACATTTTTCTTTTTAGATTAGTATTAAATGGAGCAATCCTATCAATAACGCCTTCAAAATGATCCGTACATCTCACACAAGTCTTCATTTAGGGAGACCTTCTTACTATTTCATTAGTTCTCACAAATTGTCAAAATATAGGTGATTATGAGTCATATTACTTCGTTCTAGTTGAAATTAGCATCAAAAGGAGCAATCCAATCAATATCGCGTCCAAAACTATGCGTAGATCTCACACAAGTCTTTATTTAGTGAGACCTTCATATTGTTTCATTGGTTGTATCAAATTTACAAAGAAAGAGGTGATTAACAGTTGTATTACTTCGTTCTACTTTGATTAGCGTTAAAAGGAGAAACCCATGACTGTGGCGTTCAAAGCCATGCGTACATCTCACACAAGTCTTGATTTAGGAAGACCTTCTTATTGTTTCATTGGTTTTCTCAAATTGTCAATGAAAGAGGTTTTTATGAGTCTTATGACTTCGTTCTAGTTTGATTTCCATCAAAAGGAGTAATCCTATCACTAGTGCCTTCAAAACGATCCGTACATCTCACACAAGTCTTCATTTAGGAAGATCTTCTTATTGTTTTATTAGTTCTCTCAAATTGTAAAAGTATAGGTGATTATGAGTCCTATTACATCGTTCTAGTTGAAGATAGAATCAAAAGGAGCAATCCCATCACTATCGCGTCCAAAACGATGCGTAGATCGCACACAAGTCTTCGTTTAGGGAGACCTTCATATTGTTCCATTGGTTGTTTCAAATTTATAAAGAAATAGTTGATTAAGAGTTGTATTCCTTCGTTCTACTTTGATTAGCGTCAAAAGGAGAAACCCATGACTATCACGTTCAAAACCATGCGTACATCTCACACAAGTCTTCATTCAGGGAGACCTTATTGTTTCATTGGTTTTCTCAAATTGTCAATGAAGGAGGTTTTTATGAGTCTTATGACTTTGTTCTAGTTTGATTTGCATCAAAAGGAGCAATCCTATCACTAGTGCCTTCAAAACGATCCGTACATCTCACACAAGTCTTCATTTAGGAAGATCTTCGTATTGTTTTATTAGTTCTCTCAAATTGTAAAAGTATAGGTGATTATGAGTCCTATTACATCGTTCTAGTTGAAGATAGAATCAAAAGGAGCAATCCCATCACAATCGCGTCCAAAACGATGCGTAGATCTCACACAAGTCTTCATTTAGGGAGACCTTCATATTGTTCCATTGGTTGTTTCAGATTTACAAAGAAAGAGGTGATTAAGAGTTGTATTACTTCGTTCTACTTTGATTAACGTCAAAAGGAGAAACCCATGACTATCACGTTCAAAACCATGCGTACATCTCACACAAGTCTTCATTTAGGGAGACCTTCTTATTATTTCATTGGTGCTCTAAAATTGTCAAAGTAAGAGCTGATTAGGAGTACTATAAATTTGTTCTAGTTTGATTAGCATCAAAATGAGCAATCCCATGACTATCGCGTTCAAAACGATGCGTACATCTCTCACAAGTCATTATTTAAAGAGACTTTCTTATTGTTTCATTTGTTCTCTAAAATTATCAAAGAAAGAGATGATTATGAGTCCTATTACTTCGTTCTAATTTGATTAGCATCAAATAGAGCATTCCGTGAGTATCGCGTTAAAAACGATGTGTACATCTCACACAACTCTTGATTTAGGGGAGAACTTCTTATTGTTTCATTGGTTCACTCAAATTATCAAAGAAAGAGGTGATTATGAGTCCTATGACTTTTTTCTTTTTAGATTAGTATTAAATGGAGCAATCCTATCAATAACGCCTTCAAAATGATCCGTACATCTCACACAAGTCTTCATTTAGGGAGACCTTCTTACTATTTCATTAGATCTCACAAATTGTCAAAATATAGGTGATTATGAGTCATATTACTTCGTTCTAGTTGAAATTAGCATCAAAAGGAGCAATCCAATCAATATCGCGTCCAAAACTATGCGTAGATCTCACACAAGTCTTCATTTAGTGAGACCTTCATATTGTTTCATTGGTTGTATCAAATTTACAAAGAAAGAGGTGATTAAGAGTTGTATTACTTCGTTCTACTTTGATTAGCGTTAAAAGGAGAAACCCATGACTGTGGCGTTCAAAGCCATGCGTACATCTCACACAAGTCTTGATTTAGGAAGACCTTCTTATTGTTTCATTGGTTTTCTCAAATTGTCAATGAAAGAGGTTTTTATGAGTCTTATGACTACGTTCTAGTTTGATTTCCATCAAAAGGAGTAATCCTATCACTAGTGCCTTCAAAACGATCCGTACATCTCACACAAGTCTTCATTTAGGAAGATCTTCTTATTGTTTTATTAGTTCTCTCAAATTGTAAAAGTATAGGTGATTATGAGTCCTATTACATCGTTCTAGTTGAAGATAGAATCAAAAGGAGCAATCCCATCACTATCGCGTCCAAAACGATGCGTAGATCGCACACAAGTCTTCGTTTAGGGAGACCTTCATATTGTTCCATTGGTTGTTTCAAATTTATAAAGAAATAGTTGATTAAGAGTTGTATTCCTTCGTTCTACTTTGATTAGCGTCAAAAGGAGAAACCCATGACTATCACGTTCAAAACCATGCGTACATCTCACACAAGTCTTCATTCAGGGAGACCTTATTGTTTCATTGGTTTTCTCAAATTGTCAATGAAGGAGGTTTTTATGAGTCTTATGACTTTGTTCTAGTTTGATTTGCATCAAAAGGAGCAATCCTATCACTAGTGCCTTCAAAACGATCCGTACATCTCACACAAGTCTTCATTTAGGAAGATCTTCGTATTGTTTTATTAGTTCTCTCAAATTGTAAAAGTATAGGTGATTATGAGTCCTATTACATCGTTCTAGTTGAAGATAGAATCAAAAGGAGCAATCCCATCACAATCGCGTCCAAAACGATGCGTAGATCTCACACAAGTCTTCATTTAGGGAGACCTTCATATTGTTCCATTGGTTGTTTCAGATTTACAAAGAAAGAGGTGATTAAGAGTTGTATTACTTCGTTCTACTTTGATTAACGTCAAAAGGAGAAACCCATGACTATCACGTTCAAAACCATGCGTACATCTCACACAAGTCTTCATTTAGGGAGACCTTCTTATTATTTCATTGGTGCTCTAAAATTGTCAAAGTAAGAGCTGATTAGGAGTACTATAAATTTGTTCTAGTTTGATTAGCATCAAAATGAGCAATCCCATGACTATCGCGTTCAAAACGATGCGTACATCTCTCACAAGTCATTATTTAAAGAGACTTTCTTATTGTTTCATTTGTTCTCTAAAATTATCAAAGAAAGAGATGATTATGAGTCCTATTACTTCGTTCTAATTTGATTAGCATCAAATAGAGCATTCCGTGAGTATCGCGTTAAAAACGATGTGTACATCTCACACAACTCTTGATTTAGGGGAGAACTTCTTATTGTTTCATTGGTTCACTCAAATTATCAAAGAAAGAGGTGATTATGAGTCCTATGACTTTTTTCTTTTTAGATTAGTATTAAATGGAGCAATCCTATCAATAACGCCTTCAAAATGATCCGTACATCTCACACAAGTCTTCATTTAGGGAGACCTTCTTACTATTTCATTAGATCTCACAAATTGTCAAAATATAGGTGATTATGAGTCATATTACTTCGTTCTAGTTGAAATTAGCATCAAAAGGAGCAATCCAATCAATATCGCGTCCAAAACTATGCGTAGATCTCACACAAGTCTTCATTTAGTGAGACCTTCATATTGTTTCGTTGGTTGTATCAAATTTACAAAGAAAGAGGTGATTAAGAGTTGTATTACTTCGTTCTACTTTGATTAGCGTTAAAAGGAGAAACCCATGACTGTGGCGTTCAAAGCCATGCGTACATCTCACACAAGTCTTGATTTAGGAAGACCTTCTTATTGTTTCATTGGTTTTCTCAAATTGTCAATGAAAGAGGTTTTTATGAGTCTTATGACTTCGTTCTAGTTTGATTTCCATCAAAAGGAGTAATCCTATCACTAGTGCCTTCAAAACGATCCGTACATCTCACACAAGTCTTCATTTAGGAAGATCTTCTTATTGTTTTATTAGTTCTCTCAAATTGTAAAAGTATAGGTGATTATGAGTCCTATTACATCGTTCTAGTTGAAGATAGAATCAAAAGGATCAATCCCATCACTATCGCGTCCAAAACGATGCGTAGATCGCACACAAGTCTTCGTTTAGGGAGACCTTGTGACAAACAAGATTTTTGTAATTTATTTTGAATATTTATTGAATTAAATAAATATTTTTTGATGATTTAATTATTGAGTTAAATAATTAATTGATGAATTTATGGTAGATTAATTTAATTATATGTGTCACATTAGTTAAATTAATGTGGTGAATTTTTATATTCAAAGTATGTATTTAATTGAGCTTATTTGATTAATATATTAATTAATAAGCATAATGTTATTCTAATTAATTTATTAATTAATTAGAGATTTATGATTAGACATAATTAATAAATAAGAATTTTAATTATGTGACTATGTGATTTAATGTAGATTTATGCTATTTTATTTAATTGATTTAAATAGCATTATTTGATTTAATTGGGTGTGACATTAATTAACTATATTATAATAAATTAATTAAAATAAATGAGAAGGGATTCCTTAAGCTAGCCAAACAAGGCCTTAAGGGGAGTTGGTCAGTTAACCCACTAAGGGACCAACTGACAACCACTCACCCATTATATATTATACGTATTATACTTATATACATATATACTATATCAATTCATATATTCATATCAGAGGAAATAAAAACTTAGAGAGTCAGAGAGAATTTTGAAAGAAAACAAGAATTCAACGTTACGGATTCGTTATAACACCGAATCCATTCGTTTAACTTTCATTTTGTTCGTTTAAATGTACACAATCACATTCAAGTGTTAATTAAAGTTAAATAAACGCATAAGGTGTGTAAATTTTGTACGTAAGGGCCATATGGGCCATATGTACAATTTTTACACTCTGTAACTTTTGAAAACCCAATTATCAACAAAATTCCATGGTGTGATCACTGAAAGTTATGCATATATGGCATATAATATGTTATGGACATCAATTAATATATATATAGCCATATCATGAACAAGTCATCAATTTAGTCTTTTACAGAAAACTTCAAAGTACGTTAATGGAAGTTTTGAAAACTTAATTAAGACGTAATTACATAAAATTGATCACTGTGATTTATGTATACATGGTATAAAACATGTTATAAACATAATTTAACCCATATAAAACCATATAACCAACAATGATTCAAAATTGACGATTACAGAGAACTTCAAAGTACGTAAAAATAGAAAGCTTAAAACTTAATATAACTGAATTTACCCTTGCTAGTTGGTGAAGATGATTCAAGGATGATGATATAAATTTCTCAAATTCTTCTCCCTCAATCTTTTCTCTCAAAATTCTCTCTGACTCTCTAAGTTTTTATTTCCTCTGATATGAATATATGAATTGATATAGTATATATGTATATAAGTATAATACGTATAATATATAATGGGTGAGTGGTTGTCAGTTGGTCCCTTAGTGGGTTAACTGACCAACTCCCCTTAAGGCCTTGTTTGGCTAGCTTAAGGAATCCCTTCTCATTTATTTTAATTAATTTATTATAATATAGTTAATTAATGTCACACCCAATTAAATCAAATAATGCTATTTAAATCAATTAAATAAAATAGCATAAATCTACATTAAATCACATAGTCACATAATTAAAATTCTTATTTATTAATTATGTCTAATCATAAATCTCTAATTAATTAATAAATTAATTAGAATAACATTATGCTTATTAATTAATATATTAATCAAATAAGCTCAATTAAATACATACTTTGAATATAAAAATTCACCACATTAATTTAACTAATGTGACACATATAATTAAATTAATCTACCATAAATTCATCAATTAATTATTTAACTCAATAATTAAATCATCAAAAAATATTTATTTAATTCAATAAATATTCAAAATAAATTACAAAAATCTTGTTTGTCACATCTTTCCCCCCTTAAAAGGATTCTGTCCCCAGAATCACGGTTCAATTAAATTTCGTCCCGTTACAGACCTTCATATTGTTCCATTGGTTGTTTCAAATTTATAAAGAAATAGTTGATTAAGAGTTGTATTCCTTCGTTCTACTTTGATTAGCGTCAAAAGGAGAAACCCATGACTATCACGTGGAAAACCATGCGTACATCTCACACAAGTCCTCATTTAGGGAGACCTTCTTATTATTTCATTGGTGCTCTAAAATTGTCAAAGAAAGAGGTGATTAGGAGTCCTATAACTTTGTTCTAGTTTGATTAGCATCAAAAGGAGCAATCCCATGACTATCGCGTTCAAAACGATGCGTACATCTCACACAAGTCTTTATTTAAAGAGACTTTCTTATTGTTTCATTTGTTCTCTAAAATTATCAAAGAAAGAGATGATTATGAGTCCTATTACTTCATTCTAATTTGATTAGCATCAAAAGGAGCATTCCACGACAATGGCGTTAAAAACGATGTGTACATCTCACACAAGTTGATTTAGGGGAGAACTTCTTATTGTTTCATTGGTTCCCTCAAATTATCAAAGAAAGAGGTGATTATGAGTCCTATGACTTCTTTCTATTTAGATTAGCATTAAATGGAGCAATCCTATCCATAGTGCATTCAAAACGATCCGTACATCTCACACAAGTCTTCATTTAGGGAGACCTTCTTATTGTTTCATTAGTTCTCACAAATTGTCAAAATATAGGTGATTATGAGACATATTACTTCGTTCTAGTTGAAATTAGCATCAAAAGGAGCAATCCAATCAATATCGCGTCCAAAACGATGCGTAGATCTCACACAAGTCTTCATTTAGGGAGACACTCATATTGTTTTATTGGTTGTATCAAATTTACAAAGAAATAGGTGATTAAGAGTTGTATTACTTCGTTCTACTTTGATTAGCGTTAAAAGGAGAAACCCATGACTGTGGCGTTCAAAACTATGCGTACATCTCACACGAGTCTTCATTTAGGGAGACCTTATTGTTTCATTGGTGTTCTAAAATTGTCAAAGAAATAGGTGATTAGGAGTCATATAACTTCGTTCTTGTTTGATTAGCATCAAAATAAGCAATTTCATGACTATCACGTTCAAAACCATGCATACATCTCGCACAAGTCTTCATTTAGGAGACCTTCTTATTGTTTCATTGGTTCTTTAAAATTGTCAAAGAAAGAGGTGATTAGGAGTTCTATTACTTCGTTCTAATATGATTAGCATCAAAAGGAGAAATCCCATGACTATCGCGTTAAAAACGATGTGTAGTACATCTCACACAAGTCTTGATTTAGGAAGACCTTCTTATTGTTTCATTGGTTTTCTCAAATTGTCAATGAAAGAGGTTTTTATGAGTCCTATGACTTCGTTCTAGTTTGATTTGCATCAAAAGGAGTAATCCTATCACTAGTGCCTTCAAAACGATCCGTACATCTCACACAAGTCTTCATTTCGGAAGACCTTCTTATTGTTTTATTAGTTCTCTCAAATTATAAAAATATAGGTGATTATGAGTCCTATTACATCGTTCTAGTTGAAGATAGAATCAAAAGGAGCAATTCCATCACTATCGCGTCCAAAACGATGCGTAGATCTCAGACAAGTCTTCATTTAGGGAGACCTACATATTGTTCCATTGGTTGTTTCAAATTTACAAAGAAAGAGGTGATTAAGAGTTGTATTACTTCGTTCTACTTTGATTAGCGTCAAAAGGAGAAACCCATGACTATCACGTTCAAAACCATGCGTACATCTCACACAAGTCTTCATTTAGGGAGACCTTATTGTTTCATTGGTTTTCTCAAATTGTCAATGAAGGAAGTTTTTATGAGTCTTATGACTTCATTCTAGTTTGATTTGCATCAAAAGGAGCAATCCTATCACTAGTGCCTTCAAAACGATCCGTACATCTCACACAAGTCTTCATTTAGCAAGATCTTCGTATTGTTTTATTAGTTCTCTCAAATTGTAAAAGTATAGGTGATTATGAGTCCTATTACATCGTTCTAGTTGAAGATAGAATCAAAAGGAGCAATCCCATCACAATCGCGTCCAAAACGATGCGTAGATCTCACACAAGTCTTCATTTAGGGAGACCTTCATATTGTTCCATTGGTTGTTTCAGATTTACAAAGAAAGAGGTGATTAAGAGTTGTATTACTTCGTTCTACTTTGATTAACGTCAAAAGGAGAAACCCATGACTATCACGTTCAAAACCATGCGTACATCTCACACAAGTCTTCATTTAGGGAGACCTTCTTATTATTTCATTGGTGCTCTAAAATTGTCAAAGTAAGAGCTGATTAGGAGTACTATAAATTTGTTCTAGTTTGATTAGCATCAAAATGAGCAATCCCATGACTATCGCGTTCAAAACGATGCGTACATCTCACACAAGTCATTATTTAAAGAGACTTTCTTATTGTTTTATTTGTTCTCTAAAATTATCAAAGAAAGAGATGATTATGAGTCCTATTACTTCGTTCTAATTTGATTAGCATCAAATAGAGCATTCCATGAGTATCGCGTTAAAAACGATGTGTACATCTCACACAAGTCTTGATTTAGGGGAGAACTTCTTATTGTTTCATTGGTTCACTCAAAGTATCAAAGAAAGAGGTGATTATGAGTCCTATGACTTTTTTCTTTTTAGATTAGTATTAAATGGAGCAATCCTATCAATAACGCCTTCAAAATGATCCGTATATCTCACACAATTCTTCATTTAGGGAGACCTTCTTACTATTTCATTAGTTCTCACAAATTGTCAAAATATAGGTGATTATGAGTCATATTACTTCGTTCTAGCTGAAATTAGCATCAAAAGGAGCAATCCAATCAATATCGCGTCCAAAACTATGCGTAGATCTCACACAAGTCTTCATTTAGTGAGACCTTCATATTGTTTCATTGGTTGTATCAAATTTACAAAGAAAGAGGTGATTAAGAGTTGTATTACTTCGTTCTACTTTGATTAGCGTTAAAAGGAGAAACCCATGACTGTGGCGTTCAAAGCCATGCGTACATCTCACACAAGTCTTGATTTAGGAAGACCTTCTTATTGTTTCATTGGTTTTCTCAAATTGTTAACGAAATAGGTTTTTATAAGTCTTATGACTTCATTCTAGTTTGATTTCCATCAAAAAGAGTAATCCTATCACTAGTGCCTTCAAAACGATCCGTACATCTCACACAAGTCTTCATTTAGGAAGATCTTCTTATTGTTTTATTAGTTCTCTCAAATTGTAAAAGTATAGGTGATTATGAGTCCTATTACATCGTTCTAGTTGAAGATAGAATCAAAAGGAGCAATCCCATCACTATCGCGTCCAAAACAATGCGTAGATCGCACACAAGTCTTCGTTTAGGGAGACCTTCATATTGTTCCATTGGTTGTTTCAAATTTATAAAGAAATAGTTGATTAAGAGTTGTATTCCTTCGTTCTACTTTGATTAACGTCAAAAGGAGAAACCCATGACTATCACGTGGAAAACCATGCGTACTCACACAAGTCCTCATTTAGTGAGACCTTCTTATTATTTCATTGGTGCTCTAAAATTGTCAAAGAAAGAGGTGATTAGGAGTCCTATAACTTTGTTCTAGTTTGATTAGCATCAAAAGGAGCAATCCCATGACTATCGCGTTCAAAACGATGCGTACATCTCATACAAGTCATTATTTAAAGAGACTTTCTTATTGTTTCATTTGTTCTCTAAAATTATCAAAGAAAGAGATGATTATGAGTCCTATTACTTCGTTCTAATTTGATTAGCATCAAATAGAGCATTCCATGAGTATCGCGTTAAAAACGATGTGTACATCTCACACAAGTCTTGATTTAGGGGAGAACTTCTTATTGTTTCATTGGTTCACTCAAATTATCAAAGAAAGAGGTGATTATGAGTCCTATGACTTTTTTCTTTTTAGATTAGTATTAAATGGAGCAATCCTATCAATAACGCCTTCAAAATGATCCGTACATCTCACACAAGTCTTCATTTAGGGAGACCTTCTTACTATTTCATTAGTTCTCACAAATTGTCAAAATATAGGTGATTATGAGTCATATTACTTCGTTCTAGTTGAAATTAGCATCAAAAGGAGCAATCCAATCAATATCGCGTCCAAAACTATGCGTAGATCTCACACAAGTCTTCATTTAGTGAGACCTTCATATTGTTTCATTGGTTGTATCAAATTTACAAAGAAAGAGGTGATTAAGAGTTGTATTACTTCGTTCTACTTTGATTAGCGTTAAAAGGAGAAACCCATGACTGTGGCGTTCAAAGCCATGCGTACATCTCACACAAGTCTTGATTTAGGAAGACCTTCTTATTGTTTCATTGGTTTTCTCAAATTGTTAATGAAATAGGTTTTTATGAGTCTTATGACTTCGTTCTAGTTTGATTTCCATCAAAAGGAGTAATCCTATCACTAGTGCCTTCAAAACGATCCGTACATCTCACACAAGTCTTCATTTAGGAAGATCTTCTTATTGTTTTATTAGTTCTCTCAAATTGTAAAAGTATAAGTGATTATGAGTCCTATTACATCGTTCTAGTGGAAGATAGAATCAAAGGGAGCAATCCCATCACTATCGTGTCCAAAACGATGCGTAGATCTCACACAAGTCTTCATTTAGGGAGACCTTCATATTGTTCCATTGGTTGTTTCAAATTTATAAAGAAATAGTTGATTAAGAGTTGTATTACTTCGTTCTAGTTTGATTAGCGTCAAAAGGAGAAACCCATGACTATCACGTGGAAAACCATGCGTACATCTCACACAAGTCCTCATTTAGGGAGACCTTCTTATTATTTCATTGGT
The DNA here is from genome assembly GCA_020205555.1 of Panax stipuleanatus. Taxonomy (NCBI): domain Eukaryota; kingdom Viridiplantae; phylum Streptophyta; class Magnoliopsida; order Apiales; family Araliaceae; genus Panax; species Panax stipuleanatus. The sequence goes on from JAINUT010002166.1 coordinate 214,090, forward strand.
GCTCTAAAATTGTCAAAGAAAGAGGTTATTAGGAGTCCTATAACTTTGTTCTAGTTTGATTAGCATCAAAAGGAGCAATCCCATGACTATCGCGTTCAAAACGATGCGTACATCTCACACAAGTCTTTATTTAAAGAGACTTTCTTATTGTTTCATTTGTTCTCTAAAATTATCAAAGAAAGAGATGATTATGAGTCCTATTACTTCATTCTAATTTGATTAGCATCAAAAGGAGCATTCCACGACAATGACGTTAAAAACGATGTGTACATCTCACACAAGTTGATTTAGGGGAGAACTTCTTATTGTTTCATTGGTTCCCTCAAATTATCAAAGAAAGAGGTGATTATGAGTCCTATGACTTCTTTCTATTTAGATTAGCATTAAATGGAGCAATCCTATCCATAGTGCATTCAAAACGATCCGTACATCTCACACAAGTCTTCATTTAGGGAGACCTTCTTATTGCTTCATTAGTTCTCACAAATTATCAAAATATAGGTGATTATGAGACATATTACTTCGTTCTAGTTGAAATTAGCATCAAAAGGAGCAATCCAATCAATATCGCGTCCAAAACGATGCGTAGATCTCACACAAGTCTTCATTTAGGGAGACACTCATATTGTTTTATTGGTTGTATCAAATTTACAAAGAAATAGGTGATTAAGAGTTGTATTACTTCGTTCTACTTTGATTAGCGTTAAAAGGACAAACCCATGACTGTGGCGTTCAAAACTATGCGTGCATCTCACACGAGTCTTCATTTAGGGAGACCTTATTGTTTCATTGGTGTTCTAAAATTGTCAAAGAAATAGGTGATTAGGAGTCATATAACTTCGTTCTTGTTTGATTAGCATCAAAATGAGCAATTTCATGACTATCACGTTCAAAACCATGCATACATCTCGCACAAGTCTTCATTTAGGAGACCTTCTTATTGTTTCATTGGTTCTTGAAAATTGTCAAAGAAAGAGGTGATTAGGAGTTCTATTACTTCGTTCTAATATGATTAGCATCAAAAGGAGAAATCCCATGACTATCGCGTTAAAAACGATGTGTAGTACATCTCACACAAGTCTTGATTTAGGAAGACCTTCTTATTGTTTCATTGGTTTTCTCAAATTGTCAATGAAAGAGGTTTTTATGAGTCCTATGACTTCGTTCTAGTTTGATTTGCATCAAAAGGAGTAATCCTATCACTAGTGCCTTCAAAACGATCCGTACATCTCACACAAGTCTTCATTTCGGAAGACCTTCTTATTGTTTTATTAGTTCTCTCTAATTATAAAAATATAGGTGATTATGAGTCCTATTACATCGTTCTAGTTGAAGATAGAATCAAAAGGAGCAATTCCATCACTATCGCGTCCAAAACGATGCGTAGATCTCAGACAAGTCTTCATTTAGGGAGACCTACATATTGTTCCATTGGTTGTTTCAAATTTACAAAGAAAGAGGTGATTAAGAGTTGTATTACTTCGTTCTACTTTGATTAGCGTCAAAAGGAGAAACCCATGACTATCACGTTCAAAACCATGCGTACATCTCACACAAGTCTTCATTCAGGGAGACCTTATTGTTTCATTGGTTTTCTCAAATTGTCAATGAAGGAGGTTTTTATGAGTCTTATGACTTCGTTCTAGTTTGATTTGCATCAAAAGGAGCAATCCTATCACTAGTGCCTTCAAAACGATCCGTACATCTCACACAAGTCTTCATTTAGGAAGATCTTCGTATTGTTTTATTAGTTCTCTCAAATTGTAAAAGTATAGGTGATTATTAGTCCTATTACATCGTTCTAGTTGAAGATAGAATCAAAAGGAGCAATCCCATCACAATCGCGTCCAAAACGATGCGTAGATCTCACACAAGTCTTCATTTAGGGAGACCTTCATATTGTTCCATTGGTTGTTTCAGATTTACAAAGAAAGAGGTGATTAAGAGTTGTATTACTTCGTTCTACTTTGATTAACGTCAAAAGGAGAAACCCATGACTATCACGTTCAAAACCATGCGTACATCTCACACAAGTCTTCATTTAGGGAGACCTTCTTATTATTTCATTGGTGCTCTAAAATTGTCAAAGTAAGAGCTGATTAGGAGTACTATAAATTTGTTCTAGTTTGATTAGCATCAAAATGAGCAATCCCATGACTATCGCGTTCAAAACGATGCGTACATCTCTCACAAGTCATTATTTAAAGAGACTTTCTTATTGTTTCATTTGTTCTCTAAAATTATCAAAGAAAGAGATGATTATGAGTCCTATTACTTCGTTCTAATTTGATTAGCATCAAATAGAGCATTCCGTGAGTATCGCGTTAAAAACGATGTGTACATCTCACACAACTCTTGATTTAGGGGAGAACTTCTTATTGTTTCATTGGTTCACTCAAATTATCAAAGAAATAGGTGATAATGAGTCCTATGACTTTTTTCTTTTTAGATTAGTATTAAATGGAGCAATCCTATCAATAACGCCTTCAAAATGATCCGTACATCTCACACAAGTCTTCATTTAGGGAGACCTTCTTACTATTTCATTAGATCTCACAAATTGTCAAAATATAGGTGATTATGAGTCATATTACTTCGTTCTAGTTGAAATTAGCATCAAAAGGAGCAATCCAATCAATATCGCGTCCAAAACTATGCGTAGATCTCACACAAGTCTTCATTTAGTGAGACCTTCATATTGTTTCATTGGTTGTATCAAATTTACAAAGAAAGAGGTGATTAAGAGTTGTATTACTTCGTTCTACTTTGATTAGCGTTAAAAGGAGAAACCCATGACTGTGGCGTTCAAAGACATGCGTACATCTCACACAAGTCTTGATTTAGGAAGACCTTCTTATTGTTTCATTGGTTTTCTCAAATTGTCAATGAAAGAGGTTTTTATGAGTCTTATGACTTCGTTCTAGTTTGATTTCCATCAAAAGGAGTAATCCTATCACTAGTGCCTTCAAAACGATCCGTACATCTCACACAAGTCTTCATTTAGGAAGATCTTCTTATTGTTTTATTAGTTCTCTCAAATCGTAAAAGTATAGGTGATTATGAGTCCTATTACATCGTTCTAGTTGAAGATAGAATCAAAAGGAGCAATCCCATCACTATCGCGTCCAAAACGATGCGTAGATCGCACACAAGTCTTCGTTTAGGGAGACCTTCATATTGTTCCATTGGTTGTTTCAAATTTATAAAGAAATAGTTGATTAAGAGTTGTATTCCTTCGTTCTACTTTGATTAGCGTCAAAAGGAGAAACCCATGACTATCACGTGGAAAACCATGCGTACATCTCACACAAGTCCTCATTTAGGGAGACCTTCTTATTATTTCATTGGTGCTCTAAAATTGTCAAAGAAAGAGGTGATTAGGAGTCCTATAACTTTGTTCTAGTTTGATTAGCATCAAAAGGAGCAATCCCATGACTATCGCGTTCAAAACGATGCGTACATCTTGTAGGGTTTTCGGCACATAAACGCAGCGGAAATTAAAATTTTTCGAAACCCTAAAACAGGATCCATGCGAAAACATATTAATTCAGAGGTTAAGATATGTTTTACCGATTATTCCAGCCTGAAAGGAGACGATGGAGATTCTGGAACTGCTTCGAATCCTCAACGCAATCCAACGGAACTGCGCCTCTATGGTATCCACACGAACGTCCCGCGAATTGTCACACGATCTGCACAAGGAAAGCTGCGGTACTAGCCGCCAAGGATCTGAATTTTTTTGAAAATTTTCTCTCTAGTCTCTCTCTAAGAGCGGCTAGGGTTTTGATATCGATAATACCCTAAACGGCTGATATATCATATATATAGCAGTTAAAGGAATTAACCAAAACCTAATCCAATTAGAAATATAAAATCCGAATTTATATATATATATATTATATCTTAATTAAGTCTTACTTAATTATTATACATATATATATATATACAAATTATCCTATTAATTTAAATTCATAATTTAAATACTATCAATCATATTGATATATTTAAATCCATACAATTTAAATTAATTCCCTTTTAATTACGTTCTAAGTGTGTGACCCTATAGGTTATTATTATGTTGGCAATAATTTTAAAATCATATTATAAAATTATAAATAGTGAGCGGCATCTAGTAATGCATCACTGCTACCCAAATAATAATAAGATCGGTGATTCGATACAACCTTTTCGTGACCAATGTTTCAATGTAATTTAATCCTTTTAACCTTGACATCCTAGATTAAACTCGAGGCATGGAATGTGTCATCCTCTTCATAATTTAATCTGAGTTTTCTTGATCGATGAGTAGACTATATGAAACAAATCACTATTTGAGCATGGCCATGCATTTCATAGTCTTACTCAATCAAGAGGCCTATGGATATCACCCCTAATATATAGGAGGGTTAAATTCCATCTAGATCACTCATATTCCTCACACGATTCATGATATACCCAATAATCACCTTTATCGTCCACCTATTAAAGGTGGCCTTTGATGATATCAAAGTACATAAATTCTCGTGTAGTAATATAGTGATTTCAGGTCGGAGGATCATTACATCATTGTCACTATGAGAATTGCTTATGACACTTTGCATAATGCTCCACGTAGAATTCTCATGGTGGGTCTGCCCAGTACATTGTTCTCTAACATGTACCTATGCATTGACTCAATATCTCATATATTTATGACCAATGAGATTTGGCCATCAGTCAATCCACATACTAGTCTCAATGTATCATTGTTGTCCCATTAACAATGACACTTGACTAGGGACATTTAAGAGTAATGATACTAATTGTAACTATATGATCTCATGTTCAAGTCACATACTTGAAGCCATATAATTTGTATCACTATTCTAAGGACTTTTATTATTTTAACATTTATATAACGCAGTAAATAAAACCATAATAAAATAATTCATTTATTCAATCAAATATAATATCAAAAAATGTCTAAACAATTACATCAAAGAATTAGCCTCTAGGGCATAAACTCTAACACATCTCACACAAGTCTTTATTTAAAGAGACTTTCTTATTGTTTCATTTGTTCTCTAAAATTATCAAAGAAAGAGATGATTATGAGTCCTATTACTTCATTCTAATTTGATTAGCATCAAAAGGAGCATTCCACGACAATGGCGTTAAAAACGATGTGTACATCTCACACAAGTTGATTTAGGGGAGAACTTCTTATTGTTTCATTGGTTCCCTCAAATTATCAAAGAAAGAGGTGATTATGAGTCCTATGACTTCTTTCTATTTAGATTAGCATTAAATGGAGCAATCCTATCCATAGTGCATTCAAAACGATCCGTACATCTCACACAAGTCTTCATTTAGGGAGACCTTCTTATTGTTTCATTAGTTCTCACAAATTGTCAAAATATAGGTGATTATGAGACATATTACTTCGTTCTAGTTGAAATTAGCATCAAAAGGAGCAATCCAATCAATATCGCGCCCAAAACGATGCGTAGATCTCACACAAGTCTTCATTTAGGGAGACACTCATATTGTTTTATTGGTTGTATCAAATTTACAAAGAAATAGGTGATTAAGAGTTGTATTACTTCGTTCTACTTTGATTAGCGTTAAAAGGAGAAACCCATGACTGTGGCGTTCAAAACTATGCGTACATCTCACACGAGTCTTCATTTAGGGAGACCTTATTGTTTCATTGGTGTTCTAAAATTGTCAAAGAAATAGGTGATTAGGAGTCATATAACTTCGTTCTTGTTTGATTAGCATCAAAATGAGCAATTCCATGACTATCACGTTCAAAACCATGCATACATCTCGCACAAGTCTTCATTTAGGAGACCTTCTTATTGTTTCATTGGTTCTTTAAAATTGTCAAAGAAAGAGGTGATTAGGAGTTCTATTACTTCGTTCTAATATGATTAGCATCAAAAGGAGAAATCCCATGACTATCGCGTTAAAAACGATGTGTAGTACATCTCACACAAGTCTTGATTTAGGAAGACCTTCTTATTGTTTCATTGGTTTTCTCAAATTGTCAATGAAAGAGGTTTTTATGAGTCCTATGACTTCGTTCTAGTTTGATTTGCATCAAAAGGAGTAATCCTATCACTAGTGCCTTCAAAACAATCCGTACATCTCACACAAGTCTTCATTTAGGAAGACCTTCTTATTGTTTTATTAGTTCTCTCAAATTATAAAAATATAGGTGATTATGAGTCCTATTACATCGTTCTAGTTGAAGATAGAATCAAAAGGAGCAATTCCATCACTATCGCGTCCAAAACGATGCGTAGATCTCAGACAAGTCTTCATTTAGGGAGACCTACATATTGTTCCATTGGTTGTTTCAAATTTACAAAGAAAGAGGTGATTAAGAGTTGTATTACTTCGTTCTACTTTGATTAGCGTCAAAAGGAGAAACCCATGACTACCACGTTAAAAACCATGCGTACATCTCACACAAGTCTTCATTTAGGGAGACCTTATTGTTTCATTGGTTTTCTCAAATTGTCAATGAAGGAGGTTTTTATGAGTCTTATGACTTCGTTCTAGTTTGATTTGCATCAAAAGGAGCAATCCTATCACTAGTGCCTTCAAAACGATCCGTACATCTCACACAAGTCTTCATTTAGGAAGATCTTTGTATTGTTGTATTAGTTCTCTCAAATTGTAAAAGTATAGGTGATTATGAGTCCTATTACATCGTTCTAGTTGAAGATAGAATCAAAAGGAGCAATCCCATCACAATCGCGTCCAAAACGATGCGTAGATCTCACACAAGTCTTCATTTAGGGAGACCTTCATATTGTTCCATTGGTTGTTTCAGATTTACAAAGAAAGAGGTGATTAAGAGTTGTATTACTTCGTTCTACTTTGATTAACGTCAAAAGGAGAAACCCATGACTATCACGTTCAAAACCATGCGTACATCTCACACAAGTCTTCATTTAGGGAGACCTTATTATTTCATTGGTGCTCTAAAATTGTCAAAGTAAGAGCTGAGTAGGAGTACTATAAATTTGTTCTAGTTTGATTAGCATCAAAATGAGCAATCCCATGACTATCGCGTTCAAAACGATGCGTACATCTCTCACAAGTCATTATTTAAAGAGACTTTCTTATTGTTTCATTTGTTCTCTAAAATTATCAAAGAAAGAGATGATTATGAGTCCTATTACTTCGTTCTAATTTGATTAGCATCAAATAGAGCATTCCGTGAGTATCGCGTTAAAAACGATGTGTACATCTCACACAAGTCTTGATTTAGGGGAGAACTTCTTATTGTTTCATTGGTTCACTCAAATTATCAAAGAAAGAGGTGATTATGAGTCCTAGGACTTTTTTCTTTTTAGATTAGTATTAAATGGAGCAATCCTATCAATAACGCCTTCAAAATGATCCGTACATCTCACACAAGTCTTCATTTAGGGAGACCTTCTTACTGTTTCATTAGTTCTCACAAATTGTCAAAATATAGGTGATTATGAGTTATATTACTTCGTTCTAGTTGAAATTAGCATCAAAAGGAGCAATCCAATCAATATCGCGTCCAAAACTATGCGTAGATCTCACACAAGTCTTCATTTAGTGAGACCTTCATATTGTTTCATTGGTTGTATCAAATTTACAAAGAAAGAGGTGATTAAGAGTTGTATTACTTCGTTCTACTTTGATTAGCGTTAAAAGGAGAAACCCATGACTGTGGCGTTCAAAGCCATGCGTACATCTCACACAAATCTTGATTTAGGAAGACCTTCTTATTGTTTCATTGGTTTTCTCAAATTGTCAATGAAAGAGGTTTTTATGAGTCTTATGACTTCGTTCTAGTTTGATTTCCATCAAAAGGAGTAATCCTATCACTAGTGCCTTCAAAACGATCCGTACATCTCACACAAGTCTTCATTTAGGAAGATCTTCTTATTGTTTTATTAGTTCTCTCAAATTGTAAAAGTATAGGTGATTATGAGTCCTATTACATCGTTCTAGTTGAAGATAGAATCAAAAGGAGCAATCCCATCACTATCGCGTCCAAAACGATGCGTAGATCGCACACAAGTCTTCATTTAGGGAGACCTTCATATTGTTCCATTGGTTGTTTCAAATTTATAAAGAAATAGTTGATTAAGAGTTGTATTCCTTCGTTCTACTTTGATTAGCGTCAAAAGGAGAAACCCATGACTATCACGTGGAAAACATGCGTACATCTCACACAAGTCCTCATTTAGGGAGACCTTCTTATTATTTCATTGGTGCTCTAAAATTGTCAAAGAAAGAGGTGATTAGGAATCCTATAACTTTGTTGTAGTTTGATTAGCATCAAAAGGAGCAATTCCATGACTATCGCGTTCAAAACGATGCGTACATCTCACACAATTCTTTATTTTAAGAGACTTTCTTATTGTTTCATTTGTTCTTTAAAATTATCAAAGAAAGAGATGATTATGAGTCCTATTACTTCATTCTAATTTGATTAGCATCAAAAGGAGCATTCCACGACAATGGCGTTAAAAACGATGTGTACATCTCACACAAGTTGATTTAGGGGAGAACTTCTTATTGTTTCATTGGTTCCCTCAAATTATCAAAGAAAGAGGTGATTATGAGTCCTATGACTTCTTTCTATTTAGATTAGCATTAAATGGAGCAATCCTATCCATAGTGCATTCAAAACGATCCGTACATCTCACACAAGTCTTCATTTAGGGAGACCTTCTTATTGTTTCATTAGTTCCCACAAATTGTCAAAATATAGGTGATTATGTGACATATTACTTCGTTCTAGTTGAAATTAGCATCAAAAGGAGCAATTCAATCAATATCGCGTCCAAAACGATGCGTAGATCTCACACAAGTCTTCATTTAGGGAGACACTCATATTGTTTTATTGGTTGTATCAAATTTACAAAGAAATAGGTGATTAAGAGTTGTATTACTTCGTTCTACTTTGATTAGCGTTAAAAGGAGAAACCCATGACTGTGGCGTTCAAAACTATGCGTACATCTCACACGAGTCTTCATTTAGGGAGACCTTATTGTTTCATTGGTGTTCTAAAATTGTCAAAGAAATAGGTGATTAGGAGTCATATAACTTCGTTCTTGTTTGATTAGCATCAAAATAAGCAATTTCATGACTATCACGTTCAAAACCATGCATACATCTCGCACAAGTCTTCATTTAGGAGACCTTCTTATTGTTTCATTGGTTCTTTAAAATTGTCAAAGAAAGAGGTGATTAGGAGTTCTATTACTTCGTTCTAATATGATTAGCATCAAAAGGAGAAATCCCATGACTATCGCGTTAAAAACGATGTGTAGTACATCTCACACAAGTCTTGATTTAGGAAGACCTTCTTATTGTTTCATTGGTTTTCTCAAATTGTCAATGAAAGAGGTTTTTATGAGTCCTATGACTTCGTTCTAGTTTGATTTGCATCAAAAGGAGTAATCCTATCACTAGTGCCTTCAAAACGATCCGTACATCTCACACAAGTCTTCATTTAGGAAGACCTTCTTATTGTTTTATTAGTTCTCTCAAATTATAAAAATATAGGTGATTATGAGTCCTATTACATCGTTCTAGTTGAAGATAGAATCAAAAGGAGCAATTCCATCACTATCGCGTCCAAAACGATGCGTAGATCTCAGACAAGTCTTCATTTAGGGAGACCTACATATTGTTCCATTGGTTGTTTCAAATTTACAAAGAAAGAGGTGATTAAGAGTTGTATTACTTCGTTCTACTTTCATTAGCGTCAAAAGGAGAAACCCATGACTATCACGTTCAAAACCATGCGTACATCTCACACAAGTCTTCATTTAGGGAGACCTTATTGTTTCATTGGTTTCTCAAATTGTCAATGAAGGAGGTTTTTATGAGTCTTATGACTTCGTTCTAGTTTGATTTGCATCAAAAGGAGCAATCCTATCACTAGTGCCTTCAAAACGATCCGTACATCTCACACAAGTCTTCATTTAGCAAGATCTTCGTATTGTTTTATTAGTTCTCTCAAATTGTAAAAGTATAGGTGATTATGAGTCCTATTACATCGTTCTAGTTGAAGATAGAATCAAAAGGAGCAATCCCATCACAATCGCGTCCAAAACGATGCGTAGATCTCACACAAGTCTTCATTTAGGGAGACCTTCATATTGTTCCATTGGTTGTTTCAGATTTACAAAGAAAGAGGTGATTAAGAGTTGTATTACTTCGTTCTACTTTGATTAACGTCAAAAGGAGAAACCCATGACTATCACGTTCAAAACCATGCGTACATCTCACACAAGTCTTCATTTAGGGAGACCTTCTTATTATTTCATTGGTGCTCTAAAATTGTCAAAGTAAGAGCTGATTAGGAGTACTATAAATTTGTTCTAGTTTGATTAGCATCAAAATGAGCAATCCCATGACTATCGCGTTCAAAACGATGCGTACATCTCACACAAGTCATTATTTAAAGAGACTTTCTTATTGTTTCATTTGTTCTCTAAAATTATCAAAGAAAGAGATGATTATGAGTCCTATTACTTCGTTCTAATTTGATTAGCATTAAATAGAGAATTCCATGAGTATCGCGTTAAAAACGATGTGTACATCTCACACAAGTCTTGATTTAGGGGAGAACTTCTTATTGTTTCATTGGTTCACTCAAATTATCAAAGAAAGAGGTGATTATGAGTCCTATGACTTTTTTCTTTTTAGATTATTATTAAATGGAGCAATCCTATCAATAACGCCTTCAAAATGATCCGTACATCTCACACAAGTCTTCATTTAGGGAGAACTTCTTACTATTTCATTAGTTCTCACAAATTGTCAAAATATAGGTGATTATGAGTCATATTACTTCGTTCTAGTTGAAATTAGCATCAAAAGGAGCAATCCAATCAATATCGCGTCCAAAACTATGCGTAGATCTCACACAAGTCTTCATTTAGTGAGACCTTCATATTGTTTCATTGGTTGTATCAAATTTACAAAGAAAGAGGTGATTAAGAGTTGTATTACTTCGTTCTACTTTGATTAGCGTTAAAAGGAGAAACCCATGACTGTGGCGTTCAAAGCCATGCGTACATCTCACACAAGTCTTGATTTAGGAAGACCTTCTTATTGTTTCATTGGTTTTCTCAAATTGTTAATGAAATAGGTTTTTATGAGTCTTATGACTTCGTTCTAGTTTGATTTCCATCAAAAGGAGTAATCCTATCACTAGTGCCTTCAAAACGATCCGTACATCTCACACAAGTCTTCATTTAGGAAGATCTTCATATTGTTTTATTAGTTCTCTCAAATTGTAAAAGTATAGGTGATTATGAGTCCTATTACATCGTTCTAGTTGAAGATAGAATCAAAAGGAGCAATCCCATCACTATCGCGTCCAAGACGATGCGTAGATCGCACACAAGTCTTCGTTTAGGGAGACCTTCATATTGTTCCATTGGTTGTTTCAAATTTATAAAGAAATAGTTGATTAAGAGTTGTATTTGTGACGAACGAGAATTTTGTAAAGATATTGAATATTTATGGAGATAAATAAATATTTTTAATGATTTAATTATTGAATTAAATAATTAATTCATGAATTTGTGGTAGATTAATTTAATTATATGTGTGACATTAATTAAATTAATATGTAGTGATTTAATAGTTCAAAGTATTTAATTAATTGAGTTTATTTGATTAATTGAATTAATTAAATAAGCATATGTTACTTTAATTAATTTAATAATTAATTAATGAGTTAATGAATTGACATAATTAATAAATAAAAATATTAATTATGTGACAATGTGTTTAATGTGAATTATCTTATTTTATTTAATTAATTTAAATAAAATTAATTAATTAATAAGTGATGTGACAATTAAGTATATAGTAAATTAGTTTATTAAAATAAATGGAAAAAAATAAAAGAAGAAGAAGCCAAACAAGGCCCTTGTGGGAGTTATATTACAACGGATATATTATATATTTATATATATATGTACGTTATCTTCCTAAGTCAGTTTATCAGAAGAAATTAGAGAAGTCAGAGAAAGAAAAACGTAGAAAGTTTCAGAGAGAAGAAGAAGAAGAGATTGAGAGAAAAGAATTTGAGAAATCTTAAGTATTGTTTGTGATTGTGTTATCTTCATACCAAAAGGGTAATTCTTCTTTTAAGTTCTCAAAATTAAGATTTCTTAAATACGTACTTTTAAGTTTTCTGTGAAAATTGGGTTTCCCAATTGGGTTATGATATGGCTTTATCTATATGGGTATGTAATTATAACATATTTTCTAACGTATATACATGTTTTAAAGTAATCAATTTTATATAATTTGGCCTTAATTGGATTTTTTGAAAAGTTACAGAGTTTTCTACGATGTTGTAAAAATTTCTCTGTCAGTACTTATTTTTGGGAAATTAAAGTGTGAGGTTATTATATATGTGACCGTATATGTTAGTATTATGTGTTGGATCATGTATCCATGATTTACACTGATCACACCAAATAACTTTGTTAATAAACGGGTTTGATGAAATTACAGAGTATTGAATATGGGTGAATAACCCATATGGGTTAAATTAATGATTGAATCATATGTTTATATTTAAATTGATACATGAATATGATTGTATATGTAAAACAAAGAAAATCGAATTGAAATGAATGGATTCGGTGTAGTAACGAATCCGTAAGGAGATTTTTATGTTTTTCATTAAACTCTTGAAAGTTTTGAAGAACAGTGAAAATTAATATTTTGATTTGTATAATTACATAACTTGGAATGTTAAGAATATGTTATAAGTGATATATAATGTTCCTGTGAAGTTTATACTTCATGGGTAACATTATAAATCAGTGTAATAATGTGAATTGGGAGAAAATGGGAGAAAATCTGTGTTCGTTCGCGAACTTCAGATTCTGAAATTCCGCAGCCGTGCGGCCGCGCCGGCTGCAAGGCAAAATGGCGCGCGGCCGCGCTTGTCCGAAAATTTTGAAAAAAATTGCTAAGTGTTGGAAAATTTTGAAATGTGTTTTGAGTCTAATGAACATGAACACATGTTGTATAAATATAATAAAATATTGATATGAGTTTAATAATTTATGTTATGTAATTAATTAATAAATTAATTACATGACTTAAACTATTATTTGTAAAGGTTAAATAATGTGTTATAAACATTAAGACATTATTTTAAATTTAATTAACATGATGACATGTTATGTATGTAATGAGTTATTAATACAAGTTAATAACTTAAGATACGTGATTAATTAACAAGTTAATTAATCAACGTAAACCATTATTTGAAAACCTAATAATGAGTTTGAAGAATACTATTGTAAATCAATCATCATATCGAACTTGTGATTAATTAATATTGTGAATGTATTGATAGGTAAGAGTAATTAAGAAGTGAGTAATAATTGTAGCTTGCGCACGAGGCAAGTTTCCTGAACTCAAATCTTTATATTTGAGCAAGTTTTCTATCCCTAACTTATTATTATTGTTTGGCAAGTTTCCTAAACTAAACTCTTTAAATTAAGCAATTGCTATGCTTAATTACTATTGTTGAGCAAATTCTTACTCTTGAATATCCAAGTTTAGAATTTCACATGAGATGCCATGATTCTTTTAAAAGTATCATTTAAGTGTACAATACTTATTCGATTGTATACCTTGAGAAGTTAATATTCAATTTGAATATCATTTATTGAGTTATCCAAACCAACTTTATTTGGTGCGGATTCTGATGTCAAACTGAGATGAACAACCCTAATATAGGGAATTAATGAAGATGCTTAAAGCGTTAAGATAGTGTGCACAGTATCAGTACGAAGGGCTGATCTCCCTAAGTACGAGAAGTAAAGTCTATAGTCTTGTGACTGTTAAAGGTTGGAAAGGTTAATATACTTGACAACCTAAGACTCGGTTCAAGGTCTTAATGACCCTCAGAAGTAATTTGACTTTTGACTAGTATTCTTGATTCAAAAGTTGAGAAGTAATTTGACTCTTGGTTAATATTCTTGATTCAAATGTTGAGCTTTCTGTTATTCAGAATTCTTTCACTCGCATGTTATTATTCTGTCATATTTTTTATACTTGCGGGCATCCGTGCTCACTCTTGCATAATAACATTGCAGCTAATAATGAACGAAGTGATGTACCTTCTAGTAGCAAGGGCAAAGGAAAAGCTAACAAGTGATGAAGATTTGTGTTGTCATGAATAATGTTAAAGTTTAAGATTTATGTGTGATGATTTAAGACTTATTTATTTACAGTTTCCGCAAAAGAGATTTAAGGTTAAGTATAACCTGGGATTTATGATGTACTTTTATTTCAGATGATGTAAGATGATGATTTATTTATCTAATAAATGAATTTCATTATTTATGGGTAGATAGTTGTATGATATTGGAACAGTGAACACCAAATCCTGTAGAAATTAAGATACCGGATTTGGGGGTGTCACAAGTTGGTATCAGAGCCGTAGGTTATGAACCTTAGGTGGGGGGAAAACCTTAGGATAGTAGCCTTCATGAAGATAGTAATGACAACTCTGATTGAGTTCTAAGAAAGATAATAAAATTACCTTATGTGCTATGTGCTTATGTGTTCATACTTGTTAGAGTATTGATTAACATCACGTAAAAACTAAGACTTAAAACTTATTTTGTCAGGATGTCAGATACTGGAGGAGCTAGTCAGTCCAGGGATGTTGTACCCCTAGAGACTAGAGATGAGGAGCCCCGGGACATACACACTGTCTGGGAGCAGTTAGTACAGCCAGAGCCATCTCCTGTAAATCCAGATTTTGGTCAGGAGCATGAGCCAGAGATTGACTCAGAGGAGGACCCTGAGGAGGTTGAGATCCCGGCTGAGGCAGCCGAGGAGGAGGAAGACCCTGAAGAGGAAGAGGAAGAGGAGGAGGAAGACCTTGAGGAGTTTCCACCGAACTCTGACAGTGCTGATATGTAATGATTTATTATATGATCGAAACGTAGAGTTACGAGATACAATTCAGGAGTTGAGGGAGCAGTCAGTTGCTCAGGGTGGTGAGATTGAGACACTCCACACCCGTCTTGGCAATGTGGAGTGGGATTTGGTTCATGAGAAGGGCCAAAGTGAGCAGAAGACAGAGGAGATAGAAAAGTTAAAGAATGAGTTGAAAGAGAAATCTGAAAGACTCGCCATAGTGGAAGAAGCTTGGGTGAGAAATGCACGACGTGCAGATCTGGCAGAGGATGATGCGCGTGCGAAGAGAGTTAAGGTTGCAGAGACGTGCTACACGTTTCTGAGGGCAATGGATGAGGCCCAGGACCGAGTTATGAGATATCCAATTCAGTTCGAGGGACTGCCTGGGTATATGTTAGATCGCAGGACTATGTCCCGCATTATAGAGGAGGAACGTAGTGAAGCTGTCCGACGCCTTAGTAGGCCGTGATAGGATAATATGATATTGTTAACGTTTAAACAATCGTAAATAATGTAAATTCCAATGTAATTATAAATAAAGGAATATTGTGATAATGTAAGTCCTGTAGAAACTTTATTTCAGGATAGTTGATGTACATGGCAGAAATGCTATCGTATTGTATTAAAAGCTTTTGGTTTTAATAAAATAATAAAGTTGTTTAAGATGATATGGGTTAAGTGAGTATGTTAAAGTATTTAACATTATGTGATACTCTTTGGAGTAGTTAATGTAAATTTCGATGTGATTAAAAAAAAATAAAGGAATATTTTGAGAAACTAAATCCTGAAGATTCTTTATCTTGGGATAGTTGAAGTAAATGGCAGAGATGCTATAGTACTATGTTTAAAACTTTTGATTTAAATAAAATATCAAAGGTTATTTAAAAAGAAAAGAGTAGTTAAAGTGGTTATGTTAAATATTTGAGTTAATTCTTAAATATTTAAGCGATTTAATAAAGATCTAATGAGCATATATTCTTAACAGAAATATGCCGCCAAGAAGGAGACAAAATCGTCGACAAGCCCAAGAGGGATCAACCAATAACAACAATGATGCCAATGCGAACCCCGTTCAGCAGTTGGTAAATCTGTTGGCTGGAGCGATGAACAATCAGCCTCAAGCTCCACCAAACACCTCATTTAAAGACTTTAAGGCAGTGGGACAGCCAGATTTTAAGGGTTCCACGAACCCGATAGAAGCTCAGACTTGGGTTATGGAAATGGAGAAAATTTTTGAGGTCGCCCGTGTTAGGGAGGACCAGAAGACCGCCTACGCGACATTTATGTTAAAATCAGAAGCCAGCTATTGGTGGCAGGCAAATAAGATCAGGGGAGGAGAAGGTGTAATAACCTGGGAAAGGTTTAAAGAAATGTTTTTCGAGATGTATTTCCCGACCAGCTCCCAGAATCAAATGGAGGTGCAGTTTCTGGAGTTGAAGCAGGGGAATATGTCTGTGCCCGACTACGCGGCAAAGTTTAACGAATTGTCTAGGTTTGCCCAATATCAGGTGCATACTGACGAAAGAAAGGCTAGGCGTTTTGAACAGGGACTGAAACCCTGGTTGTATAGCAAGGTGTCGATGTTTCAATTGAACACTTTTGCTGGAGTTCTAGTGTGACACCCCCAAATCCAGTATCTTAATTTCTACAGGATTTGGTGTTCACTGTTCCAATATCATACAACTATCTACCCATAAATAATGAAATTCATTTATTAGATAAATAAATCATCATCTTACATCATCTGAAATAAAAATACATCATAAATCCCAGGTTATACTTAACCTTAAATCTCTTTTGCGGAAACGTAAATAAATAAGTCTTAAATCATCACACATAAATCTTAAACTTTATCATTATTCATGACAACACAAATCTTCATCACTTGTTAGCTTTTCTTTTGCCCTTGCTACTAGAAGGTACATCACTTCGTTCATTATTAGCTGCAATGTTATTATGCAAGAGTGAGCACGGATGCCCGCAAGTATAAAAATATGACAGAATAATAACATGCGAGTGAAAGAATTCTGAATAACAGAAAGCTCAACATTTGAATCAAGAATATTAACCAAGAGTCAAATTACTTCTCAACTTTTGAATCAAGAATATTAGTCAAAAGTCAAATTACTTCTCAACTTTTGAATCAAGAATATTAGTCAAGAGTCAAATTACTTCTGAGGGTCATTAAGACCTTGAACCGAGTCTTAGGTTGTCAAGTATATTAACCTTTCCAACCTTTAACAGTCACAAGACTATAGACTTTACTTCTCGTACTTAGGGAGATCAGCCCTTCGTACTGATACTGTGTACATTATCTTAACGATTAAAGCATCTTCATTAATCCCCTACATTAGGGTTGTTCATCTCAATTTGACATCCGAATCCGTACCAAATAAAGTTGGTTTGGATAATTCAATAAATGATATTCATATTGAATATTAACTTCTCAATGTATACAATCGAATAAGTATTGTACACTTAAATGATACTTTTAAAAGAATCATGGCATCTCATGTGAAATTCTAAACTTGGATATTCAAGAGTAAGAATTTTCTCAACAATAGTAATTAAGCATAGCAATTGCTTAATTAAAAGAGTTTAGTTTAGGAAACTTGCCAAACAATAATAATAAGTTAGGGATAGAAAACTTGCTCAAATATAAAGATTTGAGTTTAGGAAACTTGCCTCGTGCGCAAGCTACAATTATTACTCACTTCTTTAATTACTCTTACCTATCAATACATTCACAATATCAATTAATCACAAGTTCGATATGATGATTGATTTACAATAGTATTCTTCAAACTCATTATTAGGTTTTCAAATAATGGTTTACGTTGATTAATTAACTTGTTAATTAATCACGTATCTTAAGTTATTAACTTGTATTAATAACTCATTACATACATAACATGTCATCATGTTAATTAAATTTAAAATAATGTCTTAATGTTTATAACACATTATTTAACCTTTACAAATAATAGTTTAAGTCATGTAATTAATTTATTAATTAATTACATAACATAAATTATTAAACTCATATCAATATTTTATTATATTTATACAACATGTGTTCATGTTCATTAGACTCAAAACACATTTCAAAATTTTCCAACACTTAGCAATTTTTTTTCAAAATTTTCGGACAGGCGCGGCCGCGCGGCTGCGGAATTTCAGAATCTGAAGTTCGCGAACGAACACAGATTTTCTCCCATTTTCTCCCAATTCACATTATTACACTGATTTATAATGTTACCCATGAAGTATAAACTTCAGAGGAACATTATATATCACTTATAACATATTCTTAACATTCCAAGTTATGTAATTATACAAATCAAAATATTAATTTTCACTGTTCTTCAAAACTTTCAAGAGTTTAATGAAAAACATAAAAATCTCCTTACGGATTCGTTACTACACCGAATCCATTCATTTCAATTCCATTTTCTTTGTTTTACATATACAATCATATTCATGTATCAATTTAAATATAAACATATGATTCAATCATTAATTTAACCCATATGGGTTATTCACCCATAATCAATACTCTGTAATTTCATCAAACCCATTTATTAACAAAGTTATTTGGTGTGATCAGTGTAAATCATGGATACATGATCCAACACATAATACTAACATATACGGTCACATATATAATAACCTCACACTTTAATTTCCCAAAAATAAGTACTGACAGAGAAATTTTTACAACATCGTAGAAAACTCTGTAACTTTTCGAAAAAACCAATTAAGGCCAAATTATATAAAATTGATTACTTTAAAACATGTATATACGTTAGAAAATATGTTATAATTACATACCCATATAGATAAAGCCATATCATAACCCAATTGGGAAACCCAATTTTCACAGAAAACTTAAAAGTACGTATTTAAGAAATCTTAATTTTGAAAACTTAAAAGAAGAATTACCCTTTTGGTATGAAGATAACACAATCACAAACAATACTTAAGATTTCTCAAATTCCTTTCTCTCAATCTCTTCTTCTTCTTCTCTCTGAAACTTTCTACGTTTTTCTTTCTCTGACTTCTCTAATTTCTTCTGATAAAATGACTTAGGAAGATAACGTACATATATATATAAATATATAATATATCCGTTGTAATATAACTCCCACAAGGGCCTTGTTTGGCTTCTTCTTCTTTTATTTTTTTCCATTTATTTTAATAAACTAATTTACTATATACTTAATTGTCACATCACTTATTAATTAATTAATTTTATTTAAATTAATTAAATAAAATAAGATAATTCACATTAAACACATTGTCACATAATTAATATTTTTATTTATTAATTATGTCAATTCATTAACTCATTAATTAATTATTAAATTAATTAAAGTAACATATGCTTATTTAATTAATTCAATTAATCAAATAAACTCAATTAATTAAATACTTTGAACTATTAAATCACTACATATTAATTTAATTAATGTCACACATATAATTAAATTAATCTACCACAAATTCATGAATTAATTATTTAATTCAATAATTAAATCATTAAAAATATTTATTTATCTCCATAAATATTCAATATCTTTACAAAATTCTCGTTCGTCACATCTTTCCCCCCTTAAAAGGATTCTGTCCTCAGAATCGCTGTTCGATTAATAATTTCGTCCCATCACATTCTCATAACCAAAATATTTATTTATTTCAATAAATATTCAAAACAACTTTGCAAAACTCTCGTTTGTCACATCTTTCCCCCCTTAAAATGATTCTGTCCCCAGAATCACGTTCACCTATTCAAGAAAATAAGTGTGGATAATTCTTCATCATATTCTCTTCGAGTTCCCACGTAGCTTCTTCAGCGTTGTGGTTCCTCCAAATTACCTTAACAGAAGGTATTACTTTGTTCCTGAGAACTTGCTCTTTCCTGTCAACTATCTGAACAGGAACTTCTTGGTATGATAAATCTTTCTCAAATTGTAGGGGTTCATATTCTATCACATGTTTGTAATCGTGTTTATAACGTCGTAATATCGACACATGGAAAACGTTGTGGACATGCTCCAGTGCCGGAGGTAAAGCTACCTCATAGGCTACTTCTCCAATTCTTCGGAGTACCTCAAAGGGTCCAATGAACCTTGGGCTCAATTTTCCCTTCTTACCAAATCTGATCTTTCCCTTCCAAGGAGAGACCTTCAAAAATACAAAACTACCCGATTCAAACTCTACATTCTTGCGGTGTGGATCGGCGTATTTCTTCTGCCTATCCTGAGCCGCTACTAATCTTGTCCGAATTACTTTAACTATTTCTGCCGTTTGTTGGACTAACTCTGGTCCTAGCAATTGTCTTTCACCAACTTCATCCCAATACAGTGGAGTTCTGCACTTTCTACCGTACAACGCTTCGTAAGGCGGCATACCAATACTAGCGTGGTAACTATTATTATAACCAAATTCTACAAGCGGCAAATGATCATCCCAATTGCCTTTAAAATCCATTATGCATGCTCTAAGCATATCCTCTAATGTTTGGATCGTTCTTTCACTTTGTCCGTCAGTCTGAGGGTGATAAGCGGTGCTCATCCTCAACTGTGTTCCCATGCATTCTTGTAGTCGCTTCCAGAAATTCGATGTGAAGCGCGGATCACGGTCAGAAATAATTGACACTGGCACCCCGTGCCTCGAAACAATCTCGTTTACATATAACTTCGCCAATTGTTCTAGGTTAAATCTGATTTTGGTGTGCGGATTTCGTTAATCGGTCGACGATAACCCATACTGCGTCATAGCCTTTCTGGGTCGTCGGAAGGCCAACAACAAAATCCATTGTAATATGTTCCCATTTCCATTCTGGGATTTCTAAAGGTTGTAACAAACCACTTGGTCTTTGGTGTTCTGCCTTGACCCTTTGGCAAGTCAGACACTTGGCAACACAATCGGCAACGTCCCTCTTCAAATTTGGCCACCAAAAGTGTTGTCGTAAATCCTGATACATCTTGGTACTTCCGGGGTGAATGGAATACCTCGAACTATGAGCCTCGCTCAGAATGTCCTCCTTGATTTCTGGTATTGGCGGTACCCAAACTCTACTTTCAAATCTCAAAAATCCTTCGCTATCCATTTTAAATCTAAGTTCAGTCCCTTCAGATATCTTTCTCTTTACTTCCTCACATTCCTTATCCAGGATTTGTGCTTCCATAATCTTATCCAATAAAGTTGTACCAGCTTGCAGGTGGAACAGTTTCTCGTCAGTCTCCATTGGACATCCTACTTCCAATTCCAGCTTTTCCATTGCTGAAATCAATTCTTCATGTGCTGTCAGCATCAGCAACTTTTCTCGACCCTTTCTGCTTAAGGCGTCGGCTACAACATTCGCTTTTCCTGGGTGGTATAAGATATCACAATCATAATCCTTTATTAACTCCAGCCACCTTCTTTGGCGCATATTCAAGTCTTTCTGTGTGAAAATATACTTCAGACTCTTATGGTCTGTATATATTTCACACTTTTCCCCATAGAGATAGTGTCTCCAAATCTTTAAAGCGAATACCACCGCAGCCAATTCCAAATCATGGGTTGGATATCCCTTCTCGAAATCTTTTAGTTGTCGTGACGCATACGCAATGACTCTGCCGTTTTGCATAAGCACACAACCTAGCCCTTTATGCGACGCATCACTATATACCACAAAATTTCCTGTGTCATCCGGAAGGGACAACACAGGTGCTGTACTTAACCTTCTCTTAAGTTCTTGAAAACTTTCCTCACACTTCTCCGTCCAAACGAATTTCACAACTTTCCTAGTCAAATTCGTTAATGGAGTGGCGATCTTGGAAAAATCCTGAATAAATCTTCTATAGTAACCAGCTAGTCCAAGAAAACTTCTTACTTCCGACGGTGTTTTCGGCTGATCCCAATTCATCACTGCTTCGACTTTGGAGGGATCCACCGAAATTCCGTCCTTATCAATCACATGTCCGAGAAATTGCACCCTTTCAATCCAGAATTCACACTTTGAGAATTTGGCATACAACTTCTCTCTTCTTAATACTTCTAACGTCAACTTCAAATGCTCAACATGTTCTTCCTTGGTCTTAGAATAGACCAATATATCATCAATAAAAACCACTACGAATTTGTCCAGAAACGGCTTGAACACTCCATTCATTAGGCCCATAAATGCTGCAGGCGCATTTGTTAGACCAAATGACATAACCAAAAATTCGTAGTGACCATATCGTGTCCTAAACGCTGTCTTTGGGACATCTTCGGGCCTCACCTTCAACTGATGATAACCACTTCTCAGGTCTATCTTCGAGAAATATCTCGCTCCTTTTAATTGATCAAACAGATCATCAATCCTTGGCAACGGATACCTATTCTTAATGGTAACCTTGTTCAATTCTCTATAGTCAATGCAGAGTCGCATTGTTCCATCCTTCTTCTTAACAAATAATACCGGCGCTCCCCACGGTGATACGCTCGGTTGAATATATTTCTTGTCCAACAGCTCTTGTAGCTGTACCATCAATTCTTTCATTTCTACCGGAGCCATCCGGTACGGTGCTTTTGATATTGGAGCCGTTCCTGGCACCAAATCGATAACAAAATCTACTTCCCTGTCAGGCGGAAGTCCTGGCAGATCATCCGGGAAAACATCCACGAAGTCTCTTACGACTGGTATTTCTTCTAACTTTGAATTCTCTTTACGACTATCGACTATGTAGGCTAAATACCCCACACAGCCTTGTCTTAATAACTTCCTGGCCTGCATCATCGTCAGACAACTCGCTTGTCTAGGCGATTTGCTGCCATAAAACACAACCTTTGATGGAGTCATAAGGTTAATACATTTCTTCTGGCAATCAATTACGGCTCCATAATTGAATAGCCAATCCATTCCCAGGATAACGTCAAATTCCCCAAGTTTAATCGGGATAAGATCTACATTCATAACGTTACCCTTAATATCCACTCTACAGTTCTTGTGTATATACTTAACAGGAATTACTTCCTTGTTCGCAATCTCTATGTTCATAGGGATTTTTAATTCGTCTTTAAGCAATTCTAAATTCTTTGCAAAGTCATCGGATATAAATGAACAAGTAGCACCCGAATCAAATAAAATATAAGCATTGACTTTATTGATCGGAATGATACCTGACACCACATCACAAGACTGCACAGCGTCTTGTACGGTCATGTTAAATGTCCTTGCAGTTGGTCGGTTTGTTGAAGTCGGTCCGGTAATGGTAAGAGGATTTCCACTATTATTTCCCTTATGTCCACCTGACCCTGCCCCTCCAGATGCCTTCTTTGGACAGTCTCTAGCCAAGTGATCCTTTGACCCACATGTATAGCAGGCGCTCTTCTTAGGGTTAGGGCAGTTAGGTGCTATGTGGCCTTCCTGACCACAGTTATAACAAACTCTTTTTCCTTTCATGCAGACTCCCAAGTGAGTATTCCCACAGGTTGGGCATGGTTCTAACTTTTTCTTCTAACTATCTTGCTGACTTACAGACGACGAGTTGTCATTCCATTTTCGTTTATGATTATTAATTCCCCCTGTGTGATTGCCACTAGCCTTATTGTTTCCTTCACTATCATTCTTCTTCTTCTTTTGATCCTGATTGTACTTAGACACCGCTTCGCTTCCACCTTCAGCGAGAATTGCCTTCTCCAGAACTCCAGCAAAAGTGTTCAATTGAAACATCGACACCTTGCTATACAACCAGGGTTTCAGTCCCTGTTCAAAACGCCTAGCCTTTCTTTCGTCAGTATGCACCTGATATTGGGCAAACCTAGACAATTCGTTAAACTTTGCCGCGTAGTCGGGCACAGACATATTCCCCTGCTTCAACTCCAGAAACTGCACCTCCATTTGATTCTGGGAGCTGGTCGGGAAATACATCTCGAAAAACATTTCTTTAAACCTTTCCCAGGTTATTACACCTTCTCCTCCCCTGATCTTATTTGCCTGCCACCAATAGCTGGCTTCTGATTTTAACATAAATGTCGCGTAGGCGGTCTTCTGGTCCTCCCTAACACGGGCGACCTCAAAAATTTTCTCCATTTCCATAACCCAAGTCTGAGCTTCTATCGGGTTCGTGGAACCCTTAAAATCTGGCGGTCCCACTGCCTTAAAGTCTTTAAATGAGGTGTTTGGTGGAGCTTGAGGCTGATTGTTCATCGCTCCAGCCAACAAATTTACCAACTGCTGAACGGGGTTCGCATTGGCATCATTGTTGTTATTGGTTGATCCCTCTTGGGCTTGTCGACGATTTTGTCTCCTTCTTGGCGGCATATTTCCTTTTAAGAATATATGCTCATTAGATCTTTATTAAATCACTTAAATATTTAAGAATTAACTCAAATATTTAACATAACCACTTTAACTACTCTTTTCTTTTCAAATAACCTTTGATATTTTATTTAAATCAAAAGTTTTAAACATAGTACTATAGCATCTCTGCCATTTACTTCAACTATCCCAAGATAAAGAATCTTCAGGATTTAGTTTCTCAAAATATTCCTTTGTTTTTTTAATCACATCGGAATTTACATTAACTACTCCAAAGAGTATCACATAATGTTAAATACTTTAACATACTCACTTAACCCATATCATCTTAAACAACTTTATTATTTTATTAAAACCAAAAGCTTTTAATACAATACGATAGCATTTCTGCCATGTACATCAACTATCCTGAAATAAAGTTTCTACAGGACTTACATTATCACAATATTCCTTTGTTTATAATTACATTGGAATTTACATTATTTACGATTGTTTAAACGTTAACAATATCATATTATCCTATCACGGCCTACTAAGGCGTCGGACAGCCTCACTACGTTCCTCCTCTATAATGCGGGACATAGTCCTGCGATCTAACATATACCCAGGCAGTCCCTCGAACTGAATTGGATATCTCATAACTCGGTCCTGGGCCTCATCCATTGCCCTCAGAAACGTGTAGCACGTCTCTGCAACCTTAACTCTCTTCGCACGCGCATCATCCTCTGCCAGATCTGCACGTCGTGCATTTCTCACCCAAGCTTCTTCCACTATGGCGAGTCTTTCAGATTTCTATTTCAACTCATTCTTTAACTTTTCTATCTCCTCTGTCTTCTGCTCACTTTGGCCCTTCTCATGAACCAAATCCCACTCCACATTGCCAAGACGGGTGTGGAGTGTCTCAATCTCACCACCCTGAGCAACTGACTGCTCCCTCAACTCCTGAATTGTATCTCGTAACTCTACGTTTCGATCATATAATAAATCATACATATCAGCACTGTCAGAGTTCGGTGGAAACTCCTCAAGGTCTTCCTCCTCCTCTTCCTCTTCCTCTTCAGGGTCTTCCTCCTCCTCGGCTGCCTCAGCCGGGATCTCAACCTCCTCAGGGTCCTCCTCTGAGTCAATCTCTGGCTCATGCTCCTGACCAAAATCTGGATTTACAGGAGATGGCTCTGGCTGTACTAACTGCTCCCAGACAGTGTGTATGTCCCGGGGCTCCTCAACTCTAGTCTCTAGGGGTACAACATCCCTGGACTGACTAGCTCCTCCAGTATCTGACATCCTGACAAAATAAGTTTTAAGTCTTAGTTTTTACGTGATGTTAATCAATACTCTAACAAGTATGAACACATAAGCACATAGCACATAAGGTAATTTTATTATCTTTCTTAGAACTCAATCAGAGTTGTCATTACTATCTTCATGAAGGCTACTATCCTAAGGTTTTCCCCCCACCTAAGGTTCATAACCTACGGCTCTGATACCAACTTGTGACACCCCCAAATCCAGTATCTTAATTTCTACAGGATTTGGTGTTCACTGTTCCAATATCATACAACTATCTACCCATAAATAATGAAATTCATTTATTAGATAAATAAATCATCATCTTACATCATCTGAAATAAAAATACATCATAAATCCCAGGTTATACTTAACCTTAAATCTCTTTTGCGGAAACGTAAATAAATAAGTCTTAAATCATCACACATAAATCTTAAACTTTAACATTATTCATGACAACACAAATCTTCATCACTTGTTAGCTTTTCCTTTGCCCTTGCTACTAGAAGGTACATCACTTCGTTCATTATTAGCTGCAATGTTATTATGCAAGAGTGAGCACGGATGCCCGCAAGTATAAAAAATATGACAGAATAATAACATGCGAGTGAAAGAATTCTGAATAACAGAAAGCTCAACATTTGAATCAAGAATATTAACCAAGAGTCAAATTACTTCTCAACTTTTGAATCAAGAATATTAGTCAAAAGTCAAATTACTTCTGAGGGTCATTAAGACCTTGAACCGAGTCTTAGGTTGTCAAGTATATTAACCTTTCCAACCTTTAACAGTCACAAGACTATAGACTTTACTTCTCGTACTTAGGGAGATCAGCCCTTCGTACTGATACTGTGCACACTATTTTAACGCTTTAAGCATCTTCATTAATTCCCTATATTAGGGTTGTTCATCTCAGTTTGACATCAGAATCCGCACCAAATAAAGTTGGTTTGGATAACTCAATAAATGATATTCAAATTGAATATTAACTTCTCAAGGTATACAATCGAATAAGTATTGTACACTTAAATGATACTTTTAAAAGAATCATGGCATCTCATGTGAAATTCTAAACTTGGATATTCAAGAGTAAGAATTTGCTCAACAATAGTAATTAAGCATAGCAATTGCTTAATTTAAAGAGTTTAGTTTAGGAAACTTGCCAAACAATAATAATAAGTTAGGGATAGAAAACTTGCTCAAATATAAAGATTTGAGTTTAGGAAACTTGCCTCGTGCGCAAGCTACAATTATTACTCACTTCTTTAATTACTCTTACCTATCAATACATTCACAATATTAATTAATCACAAGTTCGATATGATGATTGATTTACAATAGTATTCTTCAAACTCATTATTAGGTTTTCAAATAATGGTTTACGTTGATTAATTAACTTGTTAATTAATCACGTATCTTAAGTTATTAACTTGTATTAATAACTCATTACATACATAACATGTCATCATGTTAATTAAATTTAAAATAATGTCTTAATATTTATAACACATTATTTAACCTTTACAAATAATAGTTTAAGTCATGTAATTAATTTATTAATTAATTACATAACATAAATTATTAAACTCATATCAATATTTTATTATATTTATACAACATGTGTTCATGTTCATTAGACTCAAAACACATTTCAAAATTTTCCAACACTTAGCAATTTTTTTCAAAATTTTCGGACAGGCGCGGCCGCGCGCCATTTTGCCTTGCAGCCGGCGCGGCCGCGCGGCTGCGGAATTTCAGAATCTGAAGTTCGCGAACGAACACAGATTTTCTCCCATTTTCTCCCAATTCACATTATTACACTGATTTATAATGTTACCCATGAAGTATAAACTTCACAGGAACATTATATATCACTTATAACATATTCTTAACATTCCAAGTTATGTAATTATACAAATCAAAATATTAATTTTCACTGTTCTTCAAAACTTTCAAGAGTTTAATGAAAAACATAAAAATCTCCTTACGGATTCGTTACTACACCGAATCCATTCATTTCAATTCCATTTTCTTTGTTTTACATATACAATCATATTCATGTATCAATTTAAATATAAACATATGATTCAATCATTAATTTAACCCATATGGGTTATTCACCCATATTCAATACTCTGTAATTTCATCAAACCCATTTATTAACAAAGTTATTTGGTGTGATCAGTGTAAATCATGGATACATGATCCAACACATAATACTAACATATACGGTCACATATATAATAACCTCACACTTTAATTTCCCAAAAATAAGTACTGACAGAGAAATTTTTACAACATCGTAGAAAACTCTGTAACTTTTCGAAAAAAACCAATTAAGGCCAAATTATATAAAATTGATTACTTTAAAACATGTATATACGTTAGAAAATATGTTATAATTACATACCCATATAGATAAAGCCATATCATAACCCAATTGGGAAACCCAATTTTCACAGAAAACTTAAAAGTACGTATTTAAGAAATCTTAATTTTGAAAACTTAAAAGAAGAATTACCCTTTTGGTATGAAGATAACACAATCACAAACAATACTTAAGATTTCTCAAATTCCTTTCTCTCAATCTCTTCTTCTTCTTCTCTCTGAAACTTTCTACGTTTTTCTTTCTCTGACTTCTCTAATTTCTTCTGATAAAATGACTTAGGAAGATAACGTACATATATATATAAATATATAATATATCCGTTGTAATATAACTCCCACAAGGGCCTTGTTTGGCTTCTTCTTCTTTTATTTTTTTCCATTTATTTTAATAAACTAATTTACTATATACTTAATTGTCACATCACTTATTAATTAATTAATTTTATTTAAATTAATTAAATAAAATAAGATAATTCACATTAAACACATTGTCACATAATTAATATTTTATTTATTAATTATGTCAATTCATTAACTCATTAATTAATTATTAAATTAATTAAAGTAACATATGCTTATTTAATTAATTCAATTAATCAAATAAACTCAATTAATTAAATACTTTGAACTATTAAATCACTACATATTAATTTAATTAATGTCACACATATAATTAAATTAATCTACCACAAATTCATGAATTAATTATTTAATTCAATAATTAAATCATTAAAAATATTTATTTATCTCCATAAATATTCAATATCTTTACAAAATTCTCGTTCGTCACATCTTTCCCCCCTTAAAAGGATTCTGTCCTCAGAATCGCTGTTCGATTAATAATTTCGTCCCATCACATTCTCATAACCAAAATATTTATTTATTTCAATAAATATTCAAAACAACTTTGCAAAACTCTCGTTTGTCACATCTTTCCCCCCTTAAAATGATTCTGTCCCCAGAATCACGTTCACCTATTCAAGAAAATAAGTGTGGATAATTCTTCATCATATTCTCTTCGAGTTCCCACGTAGCTTCTTCAGCGTTGTGGTTCCTCCAAATTACCTTAACAGAAGGTATTACTTTGTTCCTGAGAACTTGCTCTTTCCTGTCAACTATCTGAACAGGAACTTCTTGGTATGATAAATCTTTCTCAAATTGTAGGGGTTCATATTCTATCACATGTTTGTAATCGGGTTTATAACGTCGTAATACCGACACATGGAAAACGTTGTGGACATGCTCCAGTGCCGGAGGTAAAGCTACCTCATAGGCTACTTCTCCAATTCTTCGGAGTACCTCAAAGGGTCCAATGAACCTTGGGCTCAATTTTCCCTTCTTACCAAATCTGATCTTTCCCTTCCAAGGAGAGACCTTCAAAAATACAAAACTACCCGATTCAAACTCTACATTCTTGCGGTGTGGATCGGCGTATTTCTTCTGCCTATCCTGAGCCGCTACTAATCTTGTCCGAATTACTTTAACTATTTCTGCCGTTTGTTGGACTAACTCTGGTCCTAGCAATTGTCTTTCACCAACTTCATCCCAATACAGTGGAGTTCTGCACTTTCTACCGTACAACGCTTCGTAAGGCGGCATACCAATACTAGCGTGGTAACTATTATTATAACCAAATTCTACAAGCGGCAAATGATCATCCCAATTGCCTTTAAAATCCATTATGCATGCTCTAAGCATATCCTCTAATGTTTGGATCGTTCTTTCACTTTGTCCGTCAGTCTGAGGGTGATAAGCGGTGCTCATCCTCAACTGTGTTCCCATGCATTCTTGTAGTCGCTTCCAGAAATTCGATGTGAAGCGCGGATCACGGTCAGAAATAATTGACACTGGCACCCCGTGCCTCGAAACAATCTCGTTTACATATAACTTCGCCAATTGTTCTAGGTTAAATCTGATTTTGATTGGAAGAAAGTGTGCGGATTTCGTTAATCGGTCGACGATAACCCATACTGCGTCATAGCCTTTCTGGGTCGTCGGAAGGCCAACAACAAAATCCATTGTAATATGTTCCCATTTCCATTCTGGGATTTCTAAAGGTTGTAACAAACCACTTGGTCTTTGGTGTTCTGCCTTGACCCTTTGGCAAGTCAGACACTTGGCAACACAATCGGCAACGTCCCTCTTCAAATTTGGCCACCAAAAGTGTTGTCGTAAATCCTGATACATCTTGGTACTTCCGGGGTGAATGGAATACCTCGAACTATGAGCCTCGCTCAGAATGTCCTCCTTGATTTCTGGTATTGGCGGTACCCAAACTCTACTTTCAAATCTCAAAAATCCTTCGCTATCCATTTTAAATCTAAGTTCAGTCCCTTCAGATATCTTTCTCTTTACTTCCTCACATTCCTTATCCAGGATTTGTGCTTCCATAATCTTATCCAATAAAGTTGTACCAGCTTGCAGGTGGAACAGTTTCTCGTCAGTCTCCATTGGACATCCTACTTCCAATTCCAGCTTTTCCATTGCTGAAATCAATTCTTCCTGTGCTGTCAGCATCAGCAACTTTTCTCGACCCTTTCTGCTTAAGGCGTCGGCTACAACATTCGCTTTTCCTGGGTGGTATAAGATATCACAATCATAATCCTTTATTAACTCCAGCCACCTTCTTTGGCGCATATTCAAGTCTTTCTGTGTGAAAATATACTTCAGACTCTTATGGTCTGTATATATTTCACACTTTTCCCCATAGAGATAGTGTCTCCAAATCTTTAAAGCGAATACCACCGCAGCCAATTCCAAATCATGGGTTGGATATCCCTTCTCGAAATCTTTTAGTTGTCGTGACGCATACGCAATGACTCTGCCGTTTTGCATAAGCACACAACCTAGCCCTTTATGCGACGCATCACTATATACCACAAAATTTCCTGTGTCATCCGGAAGGGACAACACAGGTGCTGTACTTAACCTTCTCTTAAGTTCTTGAAAACTTTCCTCACACTTCTCCGTCCAAACGAATTTCACAACTTTCCTAGTCAAATTCGTTAATGGAGTGGCGATCTTGGAAAAATCCTGAATAAATCTTCTATAGTAACCAGCTAGTCCAAGAAAACTTCTTACTTCCGACGGTGTTTTCGGCTGATCCCAATTCATCACCTGCTTCGACTTTGGAGGGATCCACCGAAATTCCGTCCTTATCAATCACATGTCCGAGAAATTGCACCCTTTCAATCCAGAATTCACACTTTGAGAATTTGGCATACAACTTCTCTCTTCTTAATACTTCTAACGTCAACTTCAAATGCTCAACATGTTCTTCCTTGGTCTTAGAATAGACCAATATATCATCAATAAAAACCACTACGAATTTGTCCAGAAACGGCTTGAACACTCCATTCATTAGGCCCATAAATGCTGCAGGCGCATTTGTTAGACCAAATGACATAACCAAAAATTCGTAGTGACCATATCGTGTCCTAAACGCTGTCTTTGGGACATCTTCGGGCCTCACCTTCAACTGATGATAACCACTTCTCAGGTCTATCTTCGAGAAATATCTCGCTCCTTTTAATTGATCAAACAGATCATCAATCCTTGGCAACGGATACCTATTCTTAATGGTAACCTTGTTCAATTCTCTATAGTCAATGCAGAGTCGCATTGTTCCATCCTTCTTCTTAACAAATAATACCGGCGCTCCCCACGGTGATACGCTCGGTTGAATATATTTCTTGTCCAACAGCTCTTGTAGCTGTACCATCAATTCTTTCATTTCTACCGGAGCCATCCGGTACGGTGCTTTTGATATTGGAGCCGTTCCTGGCACCAAATCGATAACAAAATCTACTTCCCTGTCAGGCGGAAGTCCTGGCAGATCATCCGGGAAAACATCCACGAAGTCTCTTACGACTGGTATTTCTTCTAACTTTGAATTCTCTTTACGACTATCGACTATGTAGGCTAAATACCCCACACAGCCTTGTCTTAATAACTTCCTGGCCTGCATCATCGTCAGACAACTCGCTTGTCTAGGCGATTTGCTGCCATAAAACACAACCTTTGATGGAGTCATAAGGTTAATACATTTCTTCTGGCAATCAATTACGGCTCCATAATTGAATAGCCAATCCATTCCCAGGATAACGTCAAATTCCCCAAGTTTAATCGGGATAAGATCTACATTCATAACGTTACCCTTAATATCCACTCTACAGTTCTTGTGTATATACTTAACAGGAATTACTTCCTTGTTCGCAATCTCTATGTTCATAGGGATTTTTAATTCGTCTTTAAGCAATTCTAAATTCTTTGCAAAGTCATCGGATATAAATGAACAAGTAGCACCCGAATCAAATAAAATATAAGCATTGACTTTATTGATCGGAATGATACCTGACACCACATCACGAGACTGCACAGCGTCTTGTACGGTCATGTTAAATGTCCTTGCAGTTGGTCGGTTTGTTGAAGTCGGTCCGGTAATGGTAAGAGGATTTCCACTATTATTTCCCTTATGTCCACCTGACCCTGCCCCTCCAGATGCCTTCTTTGGACAGTCTCTAGCCAAGTGATCCTTTGACCCACATGTATAGCAGGCGCTCTTCTTAGGGTTAGGGCAGTTAGGTGCTATGTGGCCTTCCTGACCACAGTTATAACAAACTCTTTTTCCTTTCATGCAGACTCCCAAGTGAGTATTCCCACAGGTTGGGCATGGTTCTAACTTTTTCTTCTAACTATCTTGCTGACTTACAGACGACGGGTTGTCATTCCATTTTCGTTTATGATTATTAATTCCCCCTGTGTGATTGCCACTAGCCTTATTGTTTCCTTCACTATCATTCTTCTTCTTCTTTTGATCCTGATTGTACTTAGACACCGCTTCGCTTCCACCTTCAGCGAGAATTGCCTTCTCCAGAACTCCAGCAAAAGTGTTCAATTGAAACATCGACACCTTGCTATACAACCAGGGTTTCAGTCCCTGTTCAAAACGCCTAGCCTTTCTTTCGTCAGTATGCACCTGATATTGGGCAAACCTAGACAATTCGTTAAACTTTGCCGCGTAGTTGGGCACAGACATATTCCCCTGCTTCAACTCCAGAAACTGCACCTCCATTTGATTCTGGGAGCTGGTCGGGAAATACATCTCGAAAAACATTTCTTTAAACCTTTCCCAGGTTATTACACCTTCTCCTCCCCTGATCTTATTTGCCTGCCACCAATAGCTGGCTTCTGATTTTAACATAAATGTCGCGTAGGCGGTCTTCTGGTCCTCCCTAACACGGGCGACCTCAAAAATTTTCTCCATTTCCATAACCCAAGTCTGAGCTTCTATCGGGTTCGTGGAACCCTTAAAATCTGGCGGTCCCACTGCCTTAAAGTCTTTAAATGAGGTGTTTGGTGGAGCTTGAGGCTGATTGTTCATCGCTCCAGCCAACAAATTTACCAACTGCTGAACGGGGTTCGCATTGGCATCATTGTTGTTATTGGTTGATCCCTCTTGGGCTTGTCGACGATTTTGTCTCCTTCTTGGCGGCATATTTCCTTTTAAGAATATATGCTCATTAGATCTTTATTAAATCACTTAAATATTTAAGAATTAACTCAAATATTTAACATAACCACTTTAACTACTCTTTTCTTTTCAAATAACCTTTGATATTTTATTTAAATCAAAAGTTTTAAACATAGTACTATAGCATCTCTGCCATTTACTTCAACTATCCCAAGATAAAGAATCTTCAGGATTTAGTTTCTCAAAATATTCCTTTGTTTTTTTTAATCACATCGGAATTTACATTAACTACTCCAAAGAGTATCACATAATGTTAAATACTTTAACATACTCACTTAACCCATATCATCTTAAACAACTTTATTATTTTATTAAAACCAAAAGCTTTTAATACAATACGATAGCATTTCTGCCATGTACATCAACTATCCTGAAATAAAGTTTCTACAGGACTTACATTATCACAATATTCCTTTGTTTATAATTACATTGGAATTTACATTATTTACGATTGTTTAAACGTTAACAATATCATATTATCCTATCACGGCCTACTAAGGAGTCGGACAGCCTCACTACGTTCCTCCTCTATAATGCGGGACATAGTCCTGCGATCTAACATATACCCAGGCAGTCCCTCGAACTGAATTGGATATCTCATAACTCGGTCCTGGGCCTCATCCATTGCCCTCAGAAACGTGTAGCACGTCTCTGCAACCTTAACTCTCTTCGCACGCGCATCATCCTCTGCCAGATCTGCACGTCGTGCATTTCTCACCCAAGCTTCTTCCACTATGGCGAGTCTTTCAGATTTCTATTTCAACTCATTCTTTAACTTTTCTATCTCCTCTGTCTTCTGCTCACTTTGGCCCTTCTCATGAACCAAATCCCACTCCACATTGCCAAGACGGGTGTGGAGTGTCTCAATCTCACCACCCTGAGCAACTGACTGCTCCCTCAACTCCTGAATTGTATCTCGTAACTCTACGTTTCGATCATATAATAAATCATACATATCAGCACTGTCAGAGTTCGGTGGAAACTCCTCAAGGTCTTCCTCCTCCTCTTCCTCTTCCTCTTCAGGGTCTTCCTCCTCCTCGGCTGCCTCAGCCGGGATCTCAACCTCCTCAGGGTCCTCCTCTGAGTCAATCTCTGGCTCATGCTCCTGACCAAAATCTGGATTTACAGGAGATGGCTCTGGCTGTACTAACTGCTCCCAGACAGTGTGTATGTCCCGGGGCTCCTCAACTCTAGTCTCTAGGGGTACAACATCCCTGGACTGACTAGCTCCTCCAGTATCTGACATCCTGACAAAATAAGTTTTAAGTCTTAGTTTTTACGTGATGTTAATCAATACTCTAACAAGTATGAACACATAAGCACATAGCACATAAGGTAATTTTATTATCTTTCTTAGAACTCAATCAGAGTTGTCATTACTATCTTCATGAAGGCTACTATCCTAAGGTTTTCCCCCCACCTAAGGTTCATAACCTACGGCTCTGATACCAACTTGTGACACCCCCAAATCCAGTATCTTAATTTCTACAGGATTTGGTGTTCACTGTTCCAATATCATACAACTATCTACCCATAAATAATGAAATTCATTTATTAGATAAATAAATCATCATCTTACATCATCTGAAATAAAAATACATCATAAATCCCAGGTTATACTTAACCTTAAATCTCTTTTGCGGAAACGTAAATAAATAAGTCTTAAATCATCACACATAAATCTTAAACTTTAACATTATTCATGACAACACAAATCTTCATCACTTGTTAGCTTTTCCTTTGCCCTTGCTACTAGAAGGTACATCACTTCGTTCATTATTAGCTGCAATGTTATTATGCAAGAGTGAGCACGGATGCCCGCAAGTATAAAAAATATGACAGAATAATAACATGCGAGTGAAAGAATTCTGAATAACAGAAAGCTCAACATTTGAATCAAGAATATTAACCAAGAGTCAAATTACTTCTCAACTTTTGAATCAAGAATATTAGTCAAAAGTCAAATTACTTCTGAGGGTCATTAAGACCTTGAACCGAGTCTTAGGTTGTCAAGTATATTAACCTTTCCAACCTTTAACAGTCACAAGACTATAGACTTTACTTCTCGTACTTAGGGAGATCAGCCCTTCGTACTGATACTGTGCACACTATTTTAACGCTTTAAGCATCTTCATTAATTCCCTATATTAGGGTTGTTCATCTCAGTTTGACATCAGAATCCGCACCAAATAAAGTTGGTTTGGATAACTCAATAAATGATATTCAAATTGAATATTAACTTCTCAAGGTATACAATCGAATAAGTATTGTACACTTAAATGATACTTTTAAAAGAATCATGGCATCTCATGTGAAATTCTAAACTTGGATATTCAAGAGTAAGAATTTGCTCAACAATAGTAATTAAGCATAGCAATTGCTTAATTTAAAGAGTTTAGTTTAGGAAACTTGCCAAACAATAATAATAAGTTAGGGATAGAAAACTTGCTCAAATATAAAGATTTGAGTTTAGGAAACTTGCCTCGTGCGCAAGCTACAATTATTACTCACTTCTTTAATTACTCTTACCTATCAATACATTCACAATATTAATTAATCACAAGTTCGATATGATGATTGATTTACAATAGTATTCTTCAAACTCATTATTAGGTTTTCAAATAATGGTTTACGTTGATTAATTAACTTGTTAATTAATCACGTATCTTAAGTTATTAACTTGTATTAATAACTCATTACATACATAACATGTCATCATGTTAATTAAATTTAAAATAATGTCTTAATATTTATAACACATTATTTAACCTTTACAAATAATAGTTTAAGTCATGTAATTAATTTATTAATTAATTACATAACATAAATTATTAAACTCATATCAATATTTTATTATATTTATACAACATGTGTTCATGTTCATTAGACTCAAAACACATTTCAAAATTTTCCAACACTTAGCATTTTTTTACAAAATTTTCGGACAGGCGCGGCCGCGCGCCATTTTGTCTTGCAGCCGGCGCGGCCGCGCGGCTGCGGAATTTCAGAATCTGAAGTTCGCGAACGAACACAGATTTTCTCCCATTTTCTCCCAATTCACATTATTACACTGATTTATAATGTTACCCATGAAGTATAAACTTCACAGGAACATTATATATCACTTATAACATATTCTTAACATTCCAAGTTATGTAATTATACAAATCAAAATATTAATTTTCACTGTTCTTCAAAACTTTCAAGATTTTAATGAAAAACATAAAAATCTCCTTACGGATTCGTTACTACACCGAATCCATTCATTTCAATTCCATTTTCTTTGTTTTACATATACAATCATATTCATGTATCAATTTAAATATAAACATATGATTCAATCATTAATTTAACCCATATGGGTTATTCACCCATATTCAATACTCTGTAATTTCATCAAACCCATTTATTAACAAAGTTATTTGGTGTGATCAGTGTAAATCATGGATACATGATCCAACACATAATACTAACATATACGGTCACATATATAATAACCTCACACTTTAATTTCCCAAAAATAAGTACTGACAGAGAAATTTTTACAACATCGTAGAAAACTCTGTAACTTTTCGAAAAAACCAATTAAGGCCAAATTATATAAAATTGATTACTTTAAAACATGTATATACGTTAGAAAATATGTTATAATTACATACCCATATAGATAAAGCCATATCATAACCCAATTGGGAAACCCAATTTTCACAGAAAACTTAAAAGTACGTATTTAAGAAATCTTAATTTTGAAAACTTAAAAGAAGAATTACCCTTTTGGTATGAAGATAACACAATCACAAACAATACTTAAGATTTCTCAAATTCCTTTCTCTCAATCTCTTCTTCTTCTTCTCTCTGAAACTTTCTACGTTTTTCTTTCTCTGACTTCTCTAATTTCTTCTGATAAAATGACTTAGGAAGATAACGTACATATATATATAAATATATAATATATCCGTTGTAATATAACTCCCACAAGGGCCTTGTTTGGCTTCTTCTTCTTTTATTTTTTTCCATTTATTTTAATAAACTAATTTACTATATACTTAATTATCACATCACTTATTAATTAATTAATTTTATTTAAATTAATTAAATAAAATAAGATAATTCACATTAAACACATTGTCACATAATTAATATTTTTATTTATTAATTATGTCAATTCATTAACTCATTAATTAATTATTAAATTAATTAAAGTAACATATGCTTATTTAATTAATTCAATTAATCAAATAAACTCAATTAATTAAATACTTTGAACTATTAAATCACTACATATTAATTTAATTAATGTCACACATATAATTAAATTAATCTACCACAAATTCATGAATTAATTATTTAATTCAATAATTAAATCATTAAAAATATTTATTTATCTCCATAAATATTCAATATCTTTACAAAATTCTCGTTCGTCACATCTTTCCCCCCTTAAAAGGATTCTGTCCTCAGAATCGCTGTTCGATTAATAATTTCGTCCCATCACATTCTCATAACCAAAATATTTATTTATTTCAATAAATATTCAAAACAACTTTGCAAAACTCTCGTTTGTCACATCTTTCCCCCCTTAAAATGATTCTGTCCCCAGAATCACGTTCACCTATTCAAGAAAATAAGTGTGGATAATTCTTCATCATATTCTCTTCGAGTTCCCACGTAGCTTCTTCAGCGTTGTGGTTCCTCCAAATTACCTTAACAGAAGGTATTACTTTGTTCCTGAGAACTTGCTCTTTCCTGTCAACTATCTGAACAGGAACTTCTTGGTATGATAAATCTTTCTCAAATTGTAGGGGTTCATATTCTATCACATGTTTGTAATCGGGTTTATAACGTCGTAATACCGACACATGGAAAACGTTGTGGACATGCTCCAGTGCCGGAGGTAAAGCTACCTCATAGGCTACTTCTCCAATTCTTCGGAGTACCTCAAAGGGTCCAATGAACCTTGGGCTCAATTTTCCCTTCTTACCAATCAGAGTAAATGGAGCAATCCTATCCATAGTGCATTCAAAACGATCCGTACATCTCACACAAGTCTTCATTTAGGGAGACCTTCTTATTGTTTCATTAGTTCTCACAAATTGTCAAAATATAGGTGATTATGAGTCATATTACTTCGTTCTAGTTGAAATTAGCATCAAAAGGAGCAATCCAATTAATATCGCGTCCAAAACGATGCGTAGATCTCACACAAGTCTTCATTTAGGGAGACACTCATATTGTTTCATTGGTTGTATCAAATTTACAAAGAAATAGGTGATTAAGAGTTCTATTACTTCATTCTACTTTGATTAGCGTTAAAAGGAGAAACCCATGACTGTGGCGTTCAAAACTATGCGTACATCTCACACGAGTCTTCATTTAGGGAGACCTTATTGTTTCATTGGTGTTCTAAAATTGTCAAAGAAATAGGTGATTAGGAGTCATATAACTTCGTTCTTGTTTGATTAGCATCAAAATGAGCAATTCCATGACTATCACGTTCAAAACCATGCATACATCTCGCACAAGTCTTCATTTAGGAGACCTTCTTATTGTTTCATTGGTTCTTTAAAATTGTCAAAGAAAGAGGTGATTAGGAGTTCTATTACTTCGTTCTAATATGATTAGCATCAAAAGGAGAAATCCCATGACTATCGCGTTAAAAACGATGTGTAGTACATCTCACACAAGTCTTGATTTAGGAAGACCTTCTTATTGTTTCATTGGTTTTCTCAAATTGTCAATGAAAGAGGTTTTTATGAGTCCTATGACTTCGTTCTAGTTTGATTTGCATCAAAAGGAGTAATCCTATCAATAGTGCCTTCAAAACGATCCGTACATCTCACACAAGTCTTCATTTAGGAAGACCTTCTTATTGTTTTATTAGTTCTCTCAAATTATAAAAATATAGGTGATTATGAGTCCTATTACATCGTTCTAGTTGAAGATAGAATCAAAAGGAGCAATTCCATCACTATCGCGTCCAAAACGATGCGTAGATCTCAGACAAGTCTTCATTTAGGGAGACCTACATATTTTTCCATTGGTTGTTTCAAATTTACAAAGAAAGAGGTGATTAAGAGTTGTATTACTTCGTTCTACTTTGATTAGCGTCAAAAGGAGAAACCCATGACTATCACGTTCAAAACCATGCGTACATCTCACACAAGTCTTCATTTAGTGAGACCTTATTGTTTCATTGGTTTTCTCAAATTGTCAATGAAGGAGGTTTTTATGAGTCTTATGACTTCGTTCTAATTTGATTTGCATCAAAAGGAGCAATCCTATCACTAGTGCCTTCAAAACGATCTGTACATCTCACACAAGTCTTCATTTAGGAAGATCTTCGTATTGATTTATTTGTTCTCTCAAATTGTAAAAGTATAGGTGATTATGAGTCTTATTACATCGTTCTAGTTGAAGATAGAATCAAAAGGAGCAATCCCATCACAATCGCGTCCAAAACGATGCGTAGATCTCACACAAGTCTTCATTTAGGGAGACCTTCATATTGTTCCATTGGTTGTTTCAGATTTACAAAGAAAGAGGTGATTAAGAGTTGTATTACTTCGTTCTACTTTGATTAACGTCAAAAGGAGAAACCCATGACTATCACGTTCAAAACCATGCGTACATCTCACACACGTCTTCATTTAGGGAGACCTTCTTATTATTTCATTGGTGCTCTAAAATTGTCAAAGTAAGAGCTGATTAGGAGTACTATAAATTTGTTCTAGTTTGATTAGCATCAAAATGAGCAATCCCATGACTATCGCGTTCAAAACGATGCGTACATCTCACACAAGTCATTATTTAAAGAGACTTTCTTATTGTTTCATTTGTTCTCTAAAATTATCAGAGAAAGAGATGATTATGAGTCCTATTACTTCGTTCTAATTTGATTAGCATCAAATAGAGCATTCCATGAGTATCGCGTTGAAAACGATGTGTACATCTCACACAAGTCTTGATTTAGGGGAGAACTTCTTATTGTTTCATTGGTTCACTCAAATTATCAACGAAAGAGGTGATTATGAGTCCTATGACTTCTTTCTTTTTAGATTAGCATTAAATGGAGCAATCCTATCAATAGCGCCTTCAAAATGATCCGTACATCTCACACAGGTCTTCATTTAGGGAGACCTTCTTATTGTTTTATTAGTTCTCACAAATTGTCAAAATATAGGTGATTATGAGTCATATTACTTCGTTCTAGTTGAAATTAGAATCAAAAGGAGCAATCCAATCAATATCGCATCCAAAACGATGTGTAGATCTCACACAAGTTTTCATTTAGGGAGACATTCATATTGTTTCATTGGTTGTATCAAATTTACAAAGAAAGAGGTGATTAACAGTTGTATTACTTCGTTCGACTTTGATTAGCGTTAAAAGGAGAAACCCATGACTGTGGCGTTCAAAACCATGCGTACATCTCACACAAGTCTTCATTTAGGGAGACCTTATTGTTTCATTGGTGTTCTAAATTTGTCAAAAATATACGTGATTAGAAGTCATACAACTTCGTTCTTGCTTGATTAGCATCAAAAGGAGCAATTCCATGACTATCGCGTTCAAAACCATGCATACATCTCACACAAGTCTTCATTTAAGGAGACCTTCTTATTGTGTCATTGGTTCTCTAAAATTGTCAAAGAAAGAGGTGATTAGGAGTTCTATTACTTCGTTCTAATATGATTAGCATCAATAGGAGCAATCCCATGACTATCGCGTTAAAAATGATGCGTAGTACATCTCACGCAAGTCTTGATTTAGGAAGACCTTATTGTTTCATTGGTTTTCTCAAATTGTCAATAAAAGAGGTTTTTACGAGTCCTATGACTTCGTTCTAGTTTGATTTGCATCAAAATCATCACTAGTGCCTTCAAAACAATCCGTACATCTCACACAAGTCTTTATTTAGGAAGACCTTCTTATTGTTTTATTAGTTCTCTCAAATTGTAAAAGTATAGGTGATTATGAGTCCTATTACATCGTTCTAGTTGAAGATAGAATCAAAAGGAGCAATCCCATCACTATCGCGTCCAAAACGATGCGTAGATCTCACACAAGTCTTCATTTAGGGAGACCTTCATATTTTCCATTGGTTGTTTCAAATTTACAAAGAAAGAGGTGATTAAGAGTTGTATTACTTCGTTCTACTTTGATTAACGTCAAAAGGAGAAACCCATGACTATCACGTTCAAAACCATGCGTACATCTCACACAAGTCTTCATTTAGGGAGACCTTCTTATTATTTCATTGGTACTCTAAAATTGTCAAAGTAAGAGCTGATTAGGAGTCCTATAAATTTGTTCTAGTTTGATTAGCATCAA
Organism: Panax stipuleanatus; assembly: GCA_020205555.1. NCBI lineage: Eukaryota > Viridiplantae > Streptophyta > Magnoliopsida > Apiales > Araliaceae > Panax > Panax stipuleanatus. Next base: position 255,875 of record JAINUT010002166.1, read on the forward strand.
AAGGAGCAATCCCATGACTATCGCGTTCAAAACGATGCGTACATCTCACACAAATCATTATTTAAAGAGACTTTCTTATTGTTTCATTTGTTCTCTAAAATTATCAAAGAAAGAGACGATTATGAGTCCTATTACTTCGTTCTAATTTGATTAGCATCAAATAGAGCATTCCATGAGTATCGCGTTAAAAACGATGTGTACATCTCACACAAGTCTTGATTTAGGGGAGAACTTCTTATTGTTTCATTGGTTCACTCAAATTATCAAAGAAAGAGGTGATTATGAGTCCTATGACTTTTTTCTTTTTGATTAGTATTAAATGGAGCAATCCTATCAATAACGCCTTCAAAATGATCCGTACATCTCACACAAGTCTTCATTTAGGAAGACCTTCTTACTGTTTCATTAGTTCTCACAAATTGTCAAAATATAGGTGATTATGAGTTATATTACTTCGTTCTAGTTGAAATTAGCATCAAAAGGAGCAATCCAATCAATATCGCGTCCAAAACGATGCGTAGATCTCACACAAGTCTTCATTTAGGGAGACCTTCATTTTGTTTCATTGGTTGTATCAAATTTACAAAGAAAGAGGTGATTAAGAGTTGTATTACTTCGTCTACTTTATTAGCGTTAAAAGGAGAAACCCATGACTGTGGCGTTCAAATCCATGCGTACATCTCACACAAGTCTTGATTTAGGAAGACCTTCTTATTGTTTCATTGGTTTTCTCAAATTGTCAATGAAAGTGGTTTTTATGAGTCTTATGACTACGTTCTAGTTTGATTTCCATCAAAAGGAGCAATCGTATCACTAGTGCCTTCAAAACGATCCGTACATCTCACACAAGTCTTCATTTAGGAAGATCTTCTTATTGTTTTATTAGTTCTCTCAAATTGTAAAAGTATAGGTGATTATGAATCCTATTACATCGTTCTAGTTGAAGATAGAATCAAAAGGAGCAATCCCATCACTATCGCGTCCAAAACGATGCGTAGATCTCACACAAGTCTTCATTTAGGGAGACCTTCATATTGTTCCATTGGTTGTTTCAAATTTATAAAGAAATAGTTGATTAAGAGTTGTATTACTTCGTTTTACTTTGATTAGCGTCAAAAGGAGAAACACATGACTATCACGTGGAAAACCATGCGTACATCTCACACAAGTCCTCATTTAGGGATACCTTCTTATTATTTCATTGGTGCTCTAAAATTGTCTAAGAAAGAGGTGATTAGGAGTCCTATAACTTTGTTCTAGTTTGATTAGCATCAAAAGGAGCAATCCCATGACTATCGCGTTCAAAACGATGCGTACATCTCACACAAGTCTTTATTTAAAGACACTTTCTTATTGTTTCATTTGTTCTCTAAAATTATCAAAGTTATAGATGATTATGAGTCCTATTACTTCGTTCTAATTTGATTAGCATCAAAAGGAGCATTCCATGACTATCTTGTAAAAAATAATGTGTACATCTCACACAAGTCTTGATTTAGGGGAGAACTTCTTATTATTTCATTGGTTCTCTCAAATTATCAAAAAAAGAGGTGATTATGAGTCCTATGACTTCGTTCTAGTTTGATTTGCATCAAAAGGAGCAATCTTATCACTAGTGCCTTCAAAACAATCCGTACATCTCACACAAGTCTTCATTTAGGAAGACCTTCTTATTGTTTTATTAGTTCTCTCAAATTATAAAAGTATAGGTGATTATGAGTCCTATTACATCGTTCTAGTTGAAGATAGAATCAAAAGGAGCAATCCCATCACTATCGCGTCCAAAACGATGCGTAGATCTCACACAAGTCTTCATTTAGGGAGACCTTCATATTGTTCCATTGGTTGTTTCAAATTTACAAACAAAGAGGTGATTAAGAGTTGTATTCGTTCTACTATGATTATCGTCAAAAGGAGAAACCCATGACTATCACGTTCAAAACCATGCGTACATCTCACACAAGTCTTCATTTAGGGATACCTTCTTATTATTTCATTGGTACTCTAAAATTGTCAAAGTAAGAGCTGATTAGGAGTACTATAAATTTGTTCTAGTTTGATTAGCATCAAAAGGAGCAATCCCATGACTATCGCGTTCAAAACGATGCGTACATCTCACACAAGTCATTATTTAAAAAGACTTTCTTATTATTTCATTTGTTCTCTAAAATTATCAAAGAAAGAGATGATTATGAGTCCTATTTCTTCGTTCTAATTTGATTAGCATCAAATAGAGCATTCCATGAGTATCGCGTTAAAAACGATGTGTACATCTCACACAAGTCTTGATTTAGGGGAGAACTTCTTATAGTTTCATTGGTTCACTCAAATTATCAAAGAAAGAGGTGATTATGAGTCCTATGACTTTTTTCTTTTTAGATTAGCATTAAATGGAGCAATCCTATCAATAACGCCTTCAAAATGATTCGTACATCTCACACAAGTCTTCATTTAGGGAGACCTTCTTACTGTTTCATTAGTTCTCACAAATTGTCAAAATATAGGTGATTATGAGTCATATTACTTCGTTCTAGTTGAAATTAGCATCAAAAGGAGCAATCCAATCAATATCGCGTCCAAAACGATGCATAGATCTCACACAAGTCTTCATTTAGGGAGACCTTCATATTGTTTCATTGGATGTATCAAATTTACAAAGAAAGATGTGATTAAGAGTTGTATTACTTCGTTCGACTTTGATTAGCGTTAAAAGGAGAAACCCATGACTGTGGCGTTCAAAACCATGCGTACATCTCACACAAGTCTTCATTTAGGGAGACCTTATTGTTTCATTGGTGTTCTAAATTTGTCAAAAATATACGTGATTAGAAGTCATACAACTTCGTTCTTGCTTGATTAGCATCAAAAGGAGCAATTCCATGACTATCGCGTTCAAAACCATGCATACATCTCACACAAGTCTTCATTTAAGGAGACCTTCTTATTGTGTCATTGGTTCTCTAAAATTGTCAAAGAAAGAGGTGATTAGGAGTTCTATTACTTCGTTCTAATATGATTAGCATCAATAGGAGCAATCCCATGACTATCGCATTAAAAATGATGCGTAGTACATCTCACGCAAGTCTTGATTTAGGAAGACCTTATTGTTTCATTGGTTTTCTCAAATTGTCAATAAAAGAGGTTTTTACGAGTCCTATGACTTCGTTCTAGTTTGATTTGCATCAAAATCATCACTAGTGCCTTCAAAACAATCCGTACATCTCACACAATCTTTATTTAGGAAGACCTTCTTATTATTTTATTAGTTCTCTCAAATTGTAAAAGTATAGGTGATTATGAGTCCTATTACATCGTTCTAGTTGAAGATAGAATCAAAAGGAGCAATCCCATCACTATCGCGTCCAAAACGATGCGTAGATCTCACACAAGTCTTCATTTAGGGAGACCTTCATATTGTTCCATTGGTTGTTTCAAATTTACAAAGAAAGAGGTGATTAAGAGTTGTATTACTTCGTTCTACTTTGATTAACGTCAAAAGGAGAAACCCATGACTATCACGTTCAAAACCATGCGTACATCTCACACAAGTCTTCATTTAGGGAGACCTTCTTATTATTTCATTAGTACTCTAAAATTGTCAAAGTAAGAGCTGATTAGGAGTCCTATAAATTTGTTCTAGTTTGATTAGCATCAAAAGGAGCAATCCCATGACTATCGCGTTCAAAAAGATGCGTACATCTCACACAAATCATTATTTAAAGAGACTTTCTTATTGTTTCATTTGTTCTCTAAAATTATCAAAGAAAGAGATGATTATGAGTCCTATTACTTCGTTCTAATTTGATTAGCATCAAATAGAGCATTCCATGAGTATCGCGTTAAAAACGATGTGTACATCTCACACACGTCTTGATTTAGGGGAGAACTTCTTATTGTTTCATTGGTTCACTCAAATTATCAAAGAAAGAGGTGATTATGAGTCCTATGACTTTTTTCTTTTTTGATTAGTATTAAATGGAGCAATCCTATCAATAACGCCTTCAAAATGATCCGTACATCTCACACAAGTCTTCATTTAGGAAGACCTTCTTACTGTTTCATTAGTTCTCACAAATTGTCAAAATATAGGTGATTATGAGTTATATTACTTCGTTCTAGTTGAAATTAGCATCAAAAGGAGCAATCCAATCAATATCGCGTTCAAAACGATGCGTAGATCTCACACAAGTCTTCATTTAGGGAGACCTTCATTTTGTTTCATTGGTTGTATCAAATTTACAAAGAAAGAGGTGATTAAGAGTTGTATTACTTCGTCTACTTTATTAGCGTTAAAAGGAGAAACCCATGACTGTGGCGTTCAAATCCATGCGTACATCTCACATAAGTCTTGATTTAGGAAGACCTTCTTATTGTTTCATTGGTTTTCTCAAATTGTCAATGAAAGTGGTTTTTATGAGTCTTATGACTACGTTCTAGTTTGATTTCCATCAAAAGGAGCAATCGTATCACTAGTGCCTTCAAAACGATCCGTACATCTCACACAAGTCTTCATTTAGGAAGATCTTTTTATTGTTTTATTAGTTCTCTCAAATTGTAAAAGTATAGGTGATTATGAGTCCTATTACATCGTTATAGTTGAAGATAGAATCAAAAGGAGCAATCCCATCACTATCGTGTCCAAAACGATGCGTAGATCTCACACAAGTCTTCATTTAGGTTGACCTTCATATTGTTACATTGGTTGTTTCAAATTTATAAAGAAATAGTTGATTAAGAGTTGTATTACTTCGTTTTACTTTGATTAGCGTCAAAAGGAGAAACACATGACTATCACGTGGAAAACCATGCGTACATCTCACACAAGTCCTCATTTAGGGATACCTTCTTATTATTTCATTGGTGCTCTAAAATTGTCAAAGAAAGAGGTGATTAGGAGTCCTATAACTTTGTTCTAGTTTGATTAGCATCAAAAGGAGCAATCCCATGACTATCGCGTTCAAAACGATGCGTACATCTCACACAAGTCTTTATTTAAAGAGACTTTCTTATTGTTTCATTTGTTCTCTAAAATTATCAAAGTTATAGATGATTGTGAGTCCTATTACTTCGTTCTAATTTGATTAGCATCAAAAGGAGCATTCCATGACTATCGCGTAAAAAATAATGTGTACATCTCACACAAGTCTTGATTTAGGGGAGAACTTCTTATTATTTCATTGGTTGTCTCAAATTATCAAAAAAAGAGGTGATTATGAGTCCTATGACTTCTTTCTATTTAGATTAGCATTAAATGGAGCAATCCTATCAATAGCGCCTTCAAAACGATCCGTACATCTCACACAAGTCTTCATTTAGGGAGTCCTTCTTATTGTTTTATTAGTTCTCACAAATTGTCAAAATATAGGTGATTATGAGTCACATTACTTCGTTCTAGTTGAAATTAGCATCAAAAGGAGCAATCCAATCACTATCGCGTCCAAAACGATGCGTAGATCTCACACAAGTTTTCAATTAGGGAGACCTTCATATTGTTCCATTGGTTGTTTCAAATTTACAAAGAAAGAGGTGATTAAGAGTTGTATTACTTCGTTCTACTTTGATTAACATTAAAAGGAGAAACCCATGACTATCACGTTCAAAATCATGCGTACATCTCACACAAGTCTTCATTTAGGGAGACCTTCTTATTATTTCATTGGTGCTCTAAAATTGTCAAAGAAAGAGCTGATTAGGAGTCCTATAAATTTGTTCTAGTTTGATTAGCATCAAAAGGAGCAATCCCATGACTATCGCGTTCAAAACGATGCGTACATCTCACACAAGTCATTATTTAAAGAGACATTCTTATTGTTTCATTTGTTCTCTAAAATTATCAAAGAAAGAGATGATTTTGAGTCCTATTACTTCGTTCAAATTTGATTAGCATCAAATAGAGCATTCCATGACTATCGCATTAAAAACGATATGTACATCTCACACAGGTCTTGATTTAGGGGAGAACTTCTTATTGTTTCATTGGTTCCCTCAAATTATCAAAGAAAGAGGTGATTATGTGTCCTATGACTTCTTTCTATTTAGATTAGCATTAAATGGAGCAATCCTATCAATAGCGCCTTCAAAATAATCCGTACATCTCACACAGGTCTTCATTTAGGGAGACCTTCTTATTGTTTCATTAGTTCTCATAAATTGTCAAAATATAGGTGATTATGAGTCATATTACTTCGTTCTAGTTGAAATTAGCATCAAAAGGAGCAATCCAATCAATATCGCATCCAAAACGATGTGTAGATCTCACACAAGTTTTCATTTAGGGAGACATTCATATTGTTTCATTGGTTGTATCAAATTTACAAAGAAAGAGGTGATTAAGAGTTGTATTACTTCGTTCGACTTTGATTAGCGTTAAAAGGAGAAACCCATGACTGTGGCGTTCAAAACCATGCGTACATCTCACACAAGTCTTCATTTAGGGAGACCTTATTGTTTCATTGGTGTTCTAAATTTGTCAAAAATATACGTGATTAGAAGTTATACAACTTCGTTCTTGCTTGATTAGCATCAAAAGGAGCAATTCCATGACTGTCGCGTTCAAAACCATGCATACATCTCACAGAAGTCTTTATTTAAGGAGACCTTCTTATTGTTTCATTGGTTCTCTAAAATTGTCAAAGAAAGAGGTGATTAGGAGTTCTATTACTTCGTTCTAATATGATTAGCATCAATAGGAGCAATCCCATGACTATCACGTTAAAAATGATGCGTAGTACATCTCACGCAAGTCTTGATTTAGGAAGACCTTATTGTTTCATTGGTTTTCTCAAATTGTCAATAAAAGAGATTTTTACGAGTCCTATGACTTCGTTCTAGTTTGATTTGCATCAAAAGGAGCAATCCTATCACTAGTGCCTTCAAAACAATCCGTACATCTCACACAAGTCTTTATTTAGGAAGACCTTCTTATTGTTTTATTAGTTCTCTCAAATTGTAAAAGTATAGGTGATTATAAGTCCTATTACATCGTTCTAGTTGAAGATAGAATCAAAAGGAGCAATCCCATCACTATCGCGTCCAAAACGATGCGTAAATCTCACACAAGTCTTCATTTAGGGAGACCTTCATATTGTTCCATTGGTTGTTTCAAATTTACAAAGAAAGAGGTGATTAAGAGTTGTATTACTTCGTTCTACTTTGATTAACGTCAAAAGGAGAAACCCATGACTATCACGTTCAAAACCATGCGTACATCTCACACAAGTCTTCATTTAGGGAGACCTTCTTATTATTTCATTGGTACTCTAAAATTGTCAAAGTAAGAGCTGATTAGGAGTCCTATAAATTTGTTCTAGTTTGATTAGCATCAAAAGGAGCAATCCCATGACTATCGCGTTCAAAACGATGCGTACATCTCACACAAATCATTATTTAAATAGACTTTCTTATTGTTTCATTTGTTCTCTAAAATTATCAAAGAAAGAGATGATTATGAGTCCTATTACTTCGTTCTAATTTGATTAGCATCAAATAGAGCATTCCATGAGTATCGCGTTAAAAACGATGTGTACATCTCACACAAGTCTTGATTTAGGGGAGAACTTCTTATTGTTTCATTGGTTCACTCAAATTATCAAAGAAAGAGGTGATTATGAGTCCTATGACTTTTTTCTTTTTAGATTAGTATTAAATGGAGCAATCCTATCAATAACGCCTTCAAAACGATCCGTACATCTCACACAAGTCTTCATTTAGGGAGACCTTCTTACTGTTTCATTAGTTCTCACAAATTGTCAAAATATAGGTGATTATGAGTTATATTACTTCGTTCTAGTTGAAATTAGCATCAAAAGGAGCAATCCAATCAATATCGCGTCCAAAACGATGTGTAGATCTCACACAAGTCTTCATTTAGGGAGACCTTCATTTTGTTTCATTGGTTGTATAAAATTTACAAAGAAAGAGGTGATTAAGAGTTGTATTACTTCGTTCTACTTTGATTAGCGTTAAAAGGAGAAACCCATTACTGTGGCGTTCAAAGCCATGCGTACATCTCACACAAGTCTTGATTTAGGAAGACCTTCTTATTGTTTCATTGGTTTTCTCAAATTGTCAATGAAAGAGGTTTTTATGAGTCTTATGACTACGTTCTAGTTTGATTTCCATCAAAAGGAGCAATCGTATCACTAGTACCTTCAAAACGATCCGTACATCTCACACAAGTCTTCATTTAGGAAGATCTTCTTATTGTTTTATTAGTTCTCTCAAATTGTAAAAGTATAGGTGATTATGAGTCCTATGACATCGTTCTAGTTGAAGATAGAATCAAATGGAGCAATCCCATCACTATCGAGTCCAAAACGTTGCGTAGATCTCACACAAGTCTTCATTTAGGGAGACCTTCATATTGTTCCATTGGTTGTTTCAAATTTATAAAGAAATAGTTGATTAAGAGTTATATTACTTCGTTTTACTTTGATTAGCGTCAAAAGGAGAAACACATGACTATCACGTGGAAAACCATGCGTACATCTCACACAAGTCCTCATTTAGGGAGACCTTCTTATTATTTCATTGGTGCTCTAAAATTGTCAAAGAAAGAGGTGATTAGGAGTCCTATAACTTTGTTCTAGTTTGATTAGCATCAAAAGGAGCAATCCCATGACTATCGCGTTCAAAACGATGCGTACATCTCACACAAGTCTTTATTTAAAGAGACTTTCTTATTGTTTCATTTGTTCTCTAAAATTATCAAAGTTATAGATGATTATGAGTCCTATTACTTCATTTTAATTTGATTAGCATCAAAAGGAGCCTTCCATGGCTATCGCGTAAAAAATAATGTGTACATCTCACACAAGTCTTGATTTAGGGGAGAACTTCTTATTATTTCATTGGTTCTCTCAAATTATCAAAAAAAGAGGTGATTATGAGTCCTATGACTTCTTTCTATTTAGATTAGCATTAAATGGAGCAATCCTATCAATAGCGCCTTCAAAACGATCCGTACATCTCACACAAGTCTTCATTTAGGGAGGCCTTCTTATTGTTTTATTAGTTCTCACAAATTGTCAAAATATAGGTGATTATGAGTCACATTACTTCGTTCTAGTTGAAATTAGCATAAAAAGGAGCAATCCAATCACTATCGCGTCCAAAACGATGCGTAGATCTCACACAAGTCTTCATTTAGGGAGACCTTCATATTGTTCCATTGGTTGTTTCAAATTTACAAAGAAAGAGGTGATTAAGAGTTGTATTACTTCGTTCTACTTTGATTAACATTAAAAGGCGAAACCCATGACTATCACGTTCAAAATCATGCGTACATCTCACACAAGTCTTCATTTAGGGAGACCTTCTTATTATTTCATTGGTGCTCTAAAATTGTCAAAGAAAGAGCTGATTAGGAGTCCTATAAATTTGTTCTAGTTTGATTAGCATCAAAAGGAGCAATCCCATGACTATCGCGTTCAAAACGATGCGTACATCTCACACAAGTCATTATTAAAAGAGACATTCTTATTGTTTCATTTGTTCTCTAAAATTATCAAAGAAAGAGATGATTATGAGTCCTATTACTTCGTTCAAATTTGATTAGCAACAAATAGAGCATTCCATGACTATCGCATTAAAAACGATATGTACATCTCACACAAGTCTTGATTTAGGGGAGAACTTCTTATTGTTTCATTGGTTCCCTCAAATTATCAAAGAAAGAGGTGATTATGTGTCTTATGACTTCTTTCTATTTAGATTAGCATTAAATGGAGCAATCCTATCAATAGCGCCTTCAAAATAATCCGTACATCTTACACAGGTCTTCATTTAGGGAGACCTTCTTATTGTTTCATTAGTTCTCACAAATTGTCAAAATATAGGTGATTATGAGTCATATTACTTCGTTCTAGTTGAAATTAGCATCAAAAGGAGCAATCCAATCAATATCGCATCCAAAACGATGTGTAGATCTCACACAAGTTTTCATTTAGGGAGACATTCATATTGTTTCATTGGTTGTATCAAATTTACAAAGAAAGAGGTGATTAACAGTTGTATTACTTCGTTCGACTTTGATTAGCGTTAAAAGGAGAAACCCATGACTGTGGCGTTCAAAACCATGCGTACATCTCACACAAGTCTTCATTTAGGGAGACCTTATTGTTTCATTGGTGTTCTAAATTTGTCAAAAATATACGTGATTAGAAGTTATACAACTTCGTTCTTGCTTGATTAGCATCAAAAGGAGCAATTCCATGACTGTCGCGTTCAAAACCATGCATACATCTCACAGAAGTCTTCATTTAAGGAGACCTTCTTATTGTTTCATTGGTTCTCTAAAATTGTCAAAGAAAGAGGTGATTAGGAGTTCTATTACTTCGTTCTAATATGATTAGCATCAATAGGAGCAATCCCATGACTATCATGTTAAAAATGATGCGTAGTACATCTCACGCAAGTCTTGATTTAGGAAGACCTTATTGTTTCATTGGTTTTCTCAAATTGTCAATAAAAGAGATTTTTACGAGTCCTATGACTTCGTTCTAGTTTGATTTGCATCAAAAGGAGCAATCCTATCACTAGTGCCTTCAAAACAATCCGTACATCTCACACAAGTCTTTATTTAGGAAGACCTTCTTATTGTTTTATTAGTTCTCTCAAATTGTAAAAGTATAGGTGATTATGAGTCCTATTACATCGTTCTAGTTGAAGATAGAATCAAAAGGAGCAATCCCATCACTATCGCGTCCAAAACGATGCGTAGATCTCACACAAGTCTTCATTTAGGGAGACCTTCATATTGTTCCATTGGTTGTTTCAAATTTACAAAGAAAGAGGTGATTAAGAGTTGTATTACTTCGTTCTACTTTGATTAACGTCAAAAGGAGAAACCCATGACTATCACGTTCAAAACCATGCGTACATCTCACACAAGTCTTCATTTAGGGAGACCTTCTTATTATTTCATTGGTACTCTAAAATTGTCAAAGTAAGAGCTGATTAGGAGTCCTATAAATTTGTTCTAGTTTGATTAGCATCAAAAGGAGCAATCCCATGACTATCGCGTTCAAAACGATGCGTACATCTCACACAAATCATTATTTAAAGAGACTTTCTTATTGTTTCATTTGTTCTCTAAAATTATCAAAGAAAGAGATGATTATGAGTCCTATTACTTCGTTCTAATTTGATTAGCATCAAATAGAGCATTCCATGAGTATCGCGTTAAAAACGATGTGTACATCTCACACAAGTCTTGATTTAGGGGAGAACTTCTTATTGTTTCATTGGTTCACTCAAATTATCAAAGAAAGAGGTGATTATGAGTCCTATGACTTTTTTCTTTTTAGATTAGTATTAAATGGATCAATCCTATCAATAACGCCTTCAAAATGAACCGTACATCTCACACAAGTCTTCATTTAGGGAGACCTTCTTACTGTTTCATTAGTTCTCACAAATTGTCAAAATATAGGTGATTATGAGTTATATTACTTCGTTCTAGTTGAAATTAGCATCAAAAGGAGCAATCCAATCAATATCGCGTCCAAAACGATGTGTAGATCTCACACAAGTCTTCATTTAGGGAGACCTTCATTTTGTTTCATTGGTTGTATAAAATTTACAAAGAAAGAGGTGATTAAGAGTTGTATTACTTCGTTCTACTTTGATTAGCGTTAAAAGGAGAAACCCATTACTGTGGCGTTCAAAGCCATGCGTACATCTCACACAAGTCTTGATTTAGGAAGACCTTCTTATTGTTTCATTGGTTTTCTCAAATTGTCAATGAAAGAGGTTTTTATGAGTCTTATGACTACGTTCTAGTTTGATTTCCATCAAAAGGAGCAATCGTATCACTAGTGCCTTCAAAACGATCCGTACATCTCACACAAGTCTTCATTTAGGAAGATCTTTTTATTGTTTTATTAGTTCTCTCAAATTGTAAAAGTATAGGTGATTATGAGTCCTATTACATCGTTATAGTTGAAGATAGAATCAAAAGGAGCAATCCCATCACTATCGTGTCCAAAACGATGCGTAGATCTCACACAAGTCTTCATTTAGGTTGACCTTCATATTGTTACATTGGTTGTTTCAAATTTATAAAGAAATAGTTGATTAAGAGTTGTATTACTTCGTTTTACTTTGATTAGCGTCAAAAGGAGAAACACATGACTATCACGTGGAAAACCATGCGTACATCTCACACAAGTCCTCATTTAGGGATACCTTCTTATTATTTCATTGGTGCTCTAAAATTGTCAAAGAAAGAGGTGATTAGGAGTCCTATAACTTTGTTCTAGTTTGATTAGCATCAAAAGGAGCAATCCCATGACTATCGCGTTCAAAACGATGCGTACATCTCACACAAGTCTTTATTTAAAGAGACTTTCTTATTGTTTCATTTGTTCTCTAAAATTATCAAAGTTATAGATGATTGTGAGTCCTATTACTTCGTTCTAATTTGATTAGCATCAAAAGGAGCATTCCATGACTATCGCGTAAAAAATAATGTGTACATCTCACACAAGTCTTGATTTAGGGGAGAACTTCTTATTATTTCATTGGTTGTCTCAAATTATCAAAAAAAGAGGTGATTATGAGTCCTATGACTTCTTTCTATTTAGATTAGCATTAAATGGAGCAATCCTATCAATAGCGCCTTCAAAACGATCCGTACATCTCACACAAGTCTTCATTTAGGGAGTCCTTCTTATTGTTTTATTAGTTCTCACAAATTGTCAAAATATAGGTGATTATGAGTCACATTACTTCGTTCTAGTTGAAATTAGCATCAAAAGGAGCAATCCAATCACTATCGCGTCCAAAACGATGCGTAGATCTCACACAAGTTTCAATTAGGGAGACCTTCATATTGTTCCATTGGTTGTTTCAAATTTACAAAGAAAGAGGTGATTAAGAGTTGTATTACTTCGTTCTACTTTGATTAACATTAAAAGGAGAAACCCATGACTATCACGTTCAAAATCATGCGTACATCTCACACAAGTCTTCATTTAGGGAGACCTTCTTATTATTTCATTGGTGCTCTAAAATTGTCAAAGAAAGAGCTGATTAGGAGTCCTATAAATTTGTTCTAGTTTGATTAGCATCAAAAGGAGCAATCCCATGACTATCGCGTTCAAAACGATGCGTACATCTCACACAAGTCATTATTAAAGAGACATTCTTATTGTTTCATTTGTTCTCTAAAATTATCAAAGAAAGAGATGATTTTGAGTCCTATTACTTCGTTCAAATTTGATTAGCAACAAATAGAGCATTCCATGACTATCGCATTAAAAACGATATGTACATCTCACACAAGTCTTGATTTAGGGGAGAACTTCTTATTGTTTCATTGGTTCCCTCAAATTATCAAAGAAAGAGGTGATTATGTGTCCTATGACTTCTTTCTATTTAGATTAGCATTAAATGGAGCAATCCTATCAATAGCGCCTTCAAAATAATCCGTACATCTCACACAGGTCTTCATTTAGGGAGACCTTCTTATTGTTTCATTAGTTCTCATAAATTGTCAAAATATAGGTGATTATGAGTCATATTACTTCGTTCTAGTTGAAATTAGCATCAAAAGGAGCAATCCAATCAATATCGCATCCAAAACGATGTGTAGATCTCACACAAGTTTTCATTTAGGGAGACATTCATATTGTTTCATTGGTTGTATCAAATTTACAAAGAAAGAGGTGATTAAGAGTTGTATTACTTCGTTCGACTTTGATTAGCGTTAAAAGGAGAAACCCATGACTGTGGCGTTCAAAACCATGCGTACATCTCACACAAGTCTTCATTTAGGGAGACCTTATTGTTTCATTGGTGTTCTAAATTTGTCAAAAATATACGTGATTAGAAGTTATACAACTTCGTTCTTGCTTGATTAGCATCAAAAGGAGCAATTCCATGACTGTCGCGTTCAAAACCATGCATACATCTCACAGAAGTCTTTATTTAAGGAGACCTTCTTATTGTTTCATTGGTTCTCTAAAATTGTCAAAGAAAGAGGTGATTAGGAGTTCTATTACTTCGTTCTAATATGATTAGCATCAATAGGAGCAATCCCATGACTATCACGTTAAAAATGATGCGTAGTACATCTCACGCAAGTCTTGATTTAGGAAGACCTTATTGTTTCATTGGTTTTCTCAAATTGTCAATAAAAGAGATTTTTACGAGTCCTATGACTTCGTTCTAGTTTGATTTGCATCAAAAGGAGCAATCCTATCACTAGTGCCTTCAAAACAATCCGTACATCTCACACAAGTCTTTATTTAGGAAGACCTTCTTATTGTTTTATTAGTTCTCTCAAATTGTAAAAGTATAGGTGATTATAAGTCCTATTACATCGTTCTAGTTGAAGATAGAATCAAAAGGAGCAATCCCATCACTATCGCGTCCAAAACGATGCGTAAATCTCACACAAGTCTTCATTTAGGGAGACCTTCATATTGTTCCATTGGTTGTTTCAAATTTACAAAGAAAGAGGTGATTAAGAGTTGTATTACTTCGTTCTACTTTGATTAACGTCAAAAGGAGAAACCCATGACTATCACGTTCAAAACCATGCGTACATCTCACACAAGTCTTCATTTAGGGAGACCTTCTTATTATTTCATTGGTACTCTAAAATTGTCAAAGTAAGAGCTGATTAGGAGTCCTATAAATTTGTTCTAGTTTGATTAGCATCAAAAGGAGCAATCCCATGACTATCGCGTTCAAAACGATGCGTACATCTCACACAAATCATTATTTAAAGAGACTTTCTTATTGTTTCATTTGTTCTCTAAAATTATCAAAGAAAGAGATGATTATGAGTCCTATTACTTCGTTCTAATTTGATTAGCATCAAATAGAGCATTCCATGAGTATCGCGTTAAAAACGATGTGTACATCTCACACAAGTCTTGATTTAGGGGAGAACTTCTTATTGTTTCATTGGTTCACTCAAATTATCAAAGAAAGAGGTGATTATGAGTCCTATGACTTTTTTCTTTTTAGATTAGTATTAAATGGAGCAATCCTATCAATAACGCCTTCAAAACGATCCGTACATCTCACACAAGTCTTCATTTAGGGAGACCTTCTTACTGTTTCATTAGTTCTCACAAATTGTCAAAATATAGGTGATTATGAGTTATATTACTTCGTTCTAGTTGAAATTAGCATCAAAAGGAGCAATCCAATCAATATCGCGTCCAAAACGATGTGTAGATCTCACACAAGTCTTCATTTAGGGAGACCTTCATTTTGTTTCATTGGTTGTATAAAATTTACAAAGAAAGAGGTGATTAAGAGTTGTATTACTTCGTTCTACTTTGATTAGCGTTAAAAGGAGAAACCCATTACTGTGGCGTTCAAAGCCATGCGTACATCTCACACAAGTCTTGATTTAGGAAGACCTTCTTATTGTTTCATTGGTTTTCTCAAATTGTCAATGAAAGAGGTTTTTATGAGTCTTATGACTACGTTCTAGTTTGATTTCCATCAAAAGGAGCAATCGTATCACTAGTACCTTCAAAACGATCCGTACATCTCACACAAGTCTTCATTTAGGAAGATCTTCTTATTGTTTTATTAGTTCTCTCAAATTGTAAAAGTATAGGTGATTATGAGTCCTATGACATCGTTCTAGTTGAAGATAGAATCAAATGGAGCAATCCCATCACTATCGAGTCCAAAACGTTGCGTAGATCTCACACAAGTCTTCATTTAGGGAGACCTTCATATTGTTCCATTGGTTGTTTCAAATTTATAAAGAAATAGTTGATTAAGAGTTGTATTACTTCGTTTTACTTTGATTAGCGTCAAAAGGAGAAACACATGACTATCACGTGGAAAACCATGCGTACATCTCACACAAGTCCTCATTTAGGGAGACCTTCTTATTATTTCATTGGTGCTCTAAAATTGTCAAAGAAAGAGGTGATTAGGAGTCCTATAACTTTGTTCTAGTTTGATTAGCATCAAAAGGAGCAATCCCATGACTATCGCAGTTCAAAACGATGCGTACATCTCACACAAGTCTTTATTTAAAGAGACTTTCTTATTGTTTCATTTGTTCTCTAAAATTATCAAAGTTATAGATGATTATGAGTCCTATTACTTCATTTTAATTTGATTAGCATCAAAAGGAGCCTTCCATGACTATCGCGTAAAAAATAATGTGTACATCTCACACAAGTCTTGATTTAGGGGAGAACTTCTTATTATTTCATTGGTTCTCTCAAATTATCAAAAAAAGAGGTGATTATGAGTCCTATGACTTCTTTCTATTTAGATTAGCATTAAATGGAGCAATCCTATCAATATCGCCTTCAAAACGATCCGTACATCTCACACAAGTCTTCATTTAGGGAGGCCTTCTTATTGTTTTATTAGTTCTCACAAATTGTCAAAATATAGGTGATTATGAGTCACATTACTTCGTTCTAGTTGAAATTAGCATCAAAAGGAGCAATCCAATCACTATCGCGTCCAAAACGATGCGTAGATCTCACACAAGTCTTCATTTAGGGAGACCTTCATATTGTTCCATTGGTTGTTTCAAATTTACAAAGAAAGAGGTGATTAAGAGTTGTATTACTTCGTTCTACTTTGATTAACATTAAAAGGCGAAACCCATGACTATCACGTTCAAAATCATGCGTACATCTCACACAAGTCTTCATTTAGGGAGACCTTCTTATTATTTCATTGGTGCTCTAAAATTGTCAAAGAAAGAGCTGATTAGGAGTCCTATAAATTTGTTCTAGTTTGATTAGCATCAAAAGGAGCAATCCCATGACTATCGCGTTCAAAACGATGCGTACATCTCACACAAGTCATTATTAAAAGAGACATTCTTATTGTTTCATTTGTTCTCTAAAATTATCAAAGAAAGAGATGATTATGAGTCCTATTACTTCGTTCAAATTTGATTAGCAACAAATAGAGCATTCCATGACTATCGCATTAAAAACGATATGTACATCTCACACAAGTCTTGATTTAGGGGAGAACTTCTTATTGTTTCATTGGTTCCCTCAAATTATCAAAGAAAGAGGTGATTATGTGTCTTATGACTTCTTTCTATTTAGATTAGCATTAAATGGAGCAATCCTATCAATAGCGCCTTCAAAATAATCCGTACATCTTACACAGGTCTTCATTTAGGGAGACCTTCTTATTGTTTCATTAGTTCTCACAAATTGTCAAAATATAGGTGATTATGAGTCATATTACTTCGTTCTAGTTGAAATTAGCATCAAAAGGAGCAATCCAATCAATATCGCATCCAAAACGATGTGTAGATCTCACACAAGTTTTCATTTAGGGAGACATTCATATTGTTTCATTGGTTGTATCAAATTTACAAAGAAAGAGGTGATTAAGAGTTGTATTACTTCGTTCGACTTTGATTAGCGTTAAAAGGAGAAACCCATGACTGTGGCGTTCAAAACCATGCGTACATCTCACACAAGTCTTCATTTAGGGAGACCTTATTGTTTCATTGGTGTTCTAAATTTGTCAAAAATATACGTGATTAGAAGTTATACAACTTCGTTCTTGCTTGATTAGCATCAAAAGGAGCAATTCCATGACTGTCGCGTTCAAAACCATGCATACATCTCACAGAAGTCTTCATTTAAGGAGACCTTCTTATTGTTTCATTGGTTCTCTAAAATTGTCAAAGAAAGAGGTGATTAGGAGTTCTATTACTTCGTTCTAATATGATTAGCATCAATAGGAGCAATCCCATGACTATCATGTTAAAAATGATGCGTAGTACATCTCACGCAAGTCTTGATTTAGGAAGACCTTATTGTTTCATTGGTTTTCTCAAATTGTCAATAAAAGAGATTTTTACGAGTCCTATGACTTCGTTCTAGTTTGATTTGCATCAAAAGGAGCAATCCTATCACTAGTGCCTTCAAAACAATCCGTACATCTCACACAAGTCTTTATTTAGGAAGACCTTCTTATTGTTTTATTAGTTCTCTCAAATTGTAAAAGTATAGGTGATTATGAGTCCTATTACATCGTTCTAGTTGAAGATAGAATCAAAAGGAGCAATCCCATCACTATCGCGTCCAAAACGATGCGTAGATCTCACACAAGTCTTCATTTAGGGAGACCTTCATATTGTTCCATTGGTTGTTTCAAATTTACAAAGAAAGAGGTGATTAAGAGTTGTATTACTTCGTTCTACTTTGATTAACGTCAAAAGGAGAAACCCATGACTATCACGTTCAAAACCATGCGTACATCTCACACAAGTCTTCATTTAGGGAGACCTTCTTATTATTTCATTGGTACTCTAAAATTGTCAAAGTAAGAGCTGATTAGGAGTCCTATAAATTTGTTCTAGTTTGATTAGCATCAAAAGGAGCAATCCCATGACTATCGCGTTCAAAACGATGCGTACATCTCACACAAATCATTATTTAAAGAGACTTTCTTATTGTTTCATTTGTTCTCTAAAATTATCAAAGAAAGAGATGATTATGAGTCCTATTACTTCGTTCTAATTTGATTAGCATCAAATAGAGCATTCCATGAGTATCGCGTTAAAAACGATGTGTACATCTCACACAAGTCTTGATTTAGGGGAGAACTTCTTATTGTTTCATTGGTTCACTCAAATTATCAAAGAAAGAGGTGATTATGAGTCCTATGACTTTTTTCTTTTTAGATTAGTATTAAATGGAGCAATCCTATCAATAACGCCTTCAAAATGAACCGTACATCTCACACAAGTCTTCATTTAGGGAGACCTTCTTACTGTTTCATTAGTTCTCACAAATTGTCAAAATATAGGTGATTATGAGTTATATTACTTCGTTCTAGTTGAAATTAGCATCAAAAGGAGCAATCCAATCAATATCGCGTCCAAAACGATGTGTAGATCTCACACAAGTCTTCATTTAGGGAGACCTTCATTTTGTTTCATTGGTTGTATAAAATTTACAAAGAAAGAGGTGATTAAGAGTTGTATTACTTCGTTCTACTTTGATTAGCGTTAAAAGGAGAAACCCATTACTGTGGCGTTCAAAGCCATGCGTACATCTCACACAAGTCTTGATTTAGGAAGACCTTCTTATTGTTTCATTGGTTTTCTCAAATTGTCAATGAAAGAGGTTTTTATGAGTCTTATGACTACGTTCTAGTTTGATTTCCATCAAAAGGAGCAATCGTATCACTAGTGCCTTCAAAACGATCCGTACATCTCACACAAGTCTTCATTTAGGAAGATCTTCTTATTGTTTTATTAGTTCTCTCAAATTGTAAAAGTATAGGTGATTATGAGTCCTATGACATCGTTCTAGTTGAAGATAGAATCAAAAGGAGCAATCCCATCACTATCGAGTCCAAAACGATGCGTAGATCTCACACAAGTCTTCATTTAGGGAGACCTTCATATTGTTCCATTGGTTGTTTCAAATTTATAAAGAAATAGTTGATTAAGAGTTGTATTACTTCGTTTTACTTTGATTAGCGTCAAAAGGAGAAACACATGACTATCACGTGGAAAACCATGCGTACATCTCACACAAGTCCTCATTTAGGGAGACCTTCTTATTATTTCATTGGTGCTCTAAAATTGTCAAAGAAAGAGGTGATTAGGAGTCCTATAACTTTGTTCTAGTTTGATTAGCATCAAAAGGAGCAATCCCATGACTATCGCGTTCAAAACGATGCGTACATCTCACACAAGTCTTTATTTAAAGAGACTTTCTTATTGTTTCATTTGTTCTCTAAAATTATCAAAGTTATAGATGATTATGAGTCCTATTACTTCATTTTAATTTGATTAGCATCAAAAGGAGCCTTCCATGACTATCGCGTAAAAAATAATGTGTACATCTCACACAAGTCTTGATTTAGGGGAGAACTTCTTATTATTTCATTGGTTCTCTCAAATTATCAAAAAAAGAGGTGATTATGAGTCCTATGACTTCTTTCTATTTAGATTAGCATTAAATGGAGCAATCCTATCAATAGCGCCTTCAAAACAATCCGTACATCTCACACAAGTCTTCATTTAGGGAGGCCTTCTTATTGTTTTATTAGTTCTCACAAATTGTCAAAATATAGGTGATTATGAGTCACATTACTTCGTTCTAGTTGAAATTAGCATCAAAAGGAGCAATCCAATCACTATCGCGTCCAAAACGATGCGTAGATCTCACACAAGTCTTCATTTAGGGAGACCTTCATATTGTTCCATTGGTTGTTTCAAATTTACAAAGAAAGAGGTGATTAAGAGTTGTATTACTTCGTTCTACTTTGATTAACATTAAAAGGCGAAACCCATGACTATCACGTTCAAAATCATGCGTACATCTCACACAAGTCTTCATTTAGGGAGACCTTCTTATTATTTCATTGGTGCTCTAAAATTGTCAAAGAAAGAGCTGATTAGGAGTCCTATAAATTTGTTCTAGTTTGATTAGCATCAAAAGGAGCAATCCCATGACTATCGCGTTCAAAACGATGCGTACATCTCACACAAGTCATTATTAAAAGAGACATTCTTATTGTTTCATTTGTTCTCTAAAATTATCAAAGAAAGAGATGATTATGAGTCCTATTACTTCGTTCAAATTTGATTAGCAACAAATAGAGCATTCCATGACTATCGCATTAAAAACGATATGTACATCTCACACAAGTCTTGATTTAGGGGAGAACTTCTTATTGTTTCATTGGTTCCCTCAAATTATCAAAGAAAGAGGTGATTATGTGTCTTATGACTTCTTTCTATTTAGATTAGCATTAAATGGAGCAATCCTATCAATAGCGCCTTCAAAATAATCCGTACATCTCACACAGGTCTTCATTTAGGGAGACCTTCTTATTGTTTCATTAGTTCTCACAAATTGTCAAAATATAGGTGATTATGAGTCATATTACTTCGTTCTAGTTGAAATTAGCATCAAAAGGAGCAATCCAATCAATATCGCATCCAAAACGATGTGTAGATCTCACACAAGTTTTCATTTAGGGAGACATTCATATTGTTTCATTGGTTGTATCAAATTTACAAAGAAAGAGGTGATTAAGAGTTGTATTACTTCGTTCGACTTTGATTAGCGTTAAAAGGAGAAACCCATGACTGTGGCGTTCAAAACCATGCGTACATCTCACACAAGTCTTCATTTAGGGAGACCTTATTGTTTCATTGGTGTTCTAAATTTGTCAAAAATATACGTGATTAGAAGTTATACAACTTCGTTCTTGCTTGATTAGCATCAAAAGGAGCAATTCCATGACTGTCGCGTTCAAAACCATGCATACATCTCACAGAAGTCTTCATTTAAGGAGACCTTCTTATTGTTTCATTGGTTCTCTAAAATTGTCAAAGAAAGAGGTGATTAGGAGTTCTATTACTTCGTTCTAATATGATTAGCATCAATAGGAGCAATCCCATGACTATCACGTTAAAAATGATGCGTAGTACATCTCACGCAAGTCTTGATTTAGGAAGACCTTATTGTTTCATTGGTTTTCTCAAATTGTCAATAAAAGATATTTTTACGAGTCCTATGACTTCGTTCTAGTTTGATTTGCATCAAAAGGAGCAATCCTATCACTAGTGCCTTCAAAACAATCCGTACATCTCACACAAGTCTTTATTTAGGAAGACCTTCTTATTGTTTTATTAGTTCTCTCAAATTGTAAAAGTATAGGTGATTATGAGTCCTAGTACATCGTTCTAGTTGAAGATAGAATCAAAAGGAGCAATCCCATCACTATCGCGTCCAAAACGATGCGTAGATCTCACACAAGTCTTCATTTAGGGAGACCTTCATATTGTTCCATTGGTTGTTTCAAATTTACAAAGAAAGAGGTGATTAAGAGTTGTATTACTTCGTTCTACTTTGATTAACGTCAAAAGGAGAAACCCATGACTATCACGTTCAAAACCATGCGTACATCTCACACAAGTCTTCATTTAGGGAGACCTTCTTATTATTTCATTGGTACTCTAAAATTGTCAAAGTAAGAGCTGATTAGGAGTCCTATAAATTTGTTCTAGTTTGATTAGCATCAAAAGGAGCAATCCCATGACTATCGCGTTCAAAACGATGCGTACATCTCACACAAATCATTATTTAAAGAGACTTTCTTATTGTTTTATTTGTTCTCTAAAATTATCAAAGAAAGAGATGATTATGAGTCCTATTACTTCGTTCTAATTTGATTAGCATCAAATAGAGCATTCCATGAGTATCGCGTTAAAAACGATGTGTACATCTCACACAAGTCTTGATTTAGGGGAGAACTTCTTATTGTTTTATTGGTTCACTCAAATTATCAAAGAAAGAGGTGATTATGAGTCCTATGACTTTTTTCTTTTTAGATTAGTATTAAATGGAGCAATCCTATCAATAACGCCTTCAAAATGATCCGTACATCTCACACAAGTCTTCATTTAGGGAGACCTTCTTACTGTTTCATTAGTTCTCACAAATTGTCAAAATATAGGTGATTATGAGTTATATTACTTCGTTCTAGTTGAAATTAGCATCAAAAGGAGCAATCCAATCAATATCGCGTCCAAAACGATGTGTAGATCTCACACAAGTCTTCATTTAGGGAGACCTTCATTTTGTTTCATTGGTTGTATCAAATTTACAAAGAAAGAGGTGATTAAGAGTTGTATTACTTCGTTCTACTTTGATTAGCGTTACAAGGAGAAACCCATTACTGTGGCGTTCAAAGCCATGCGTACATCTCACACAAGTCTTGATTTAGGAAGACCTTCTTATTGTTTCATTGGTTTTCTCAAATTGTCAATGAAAGAGGTTTTTATGAGTCTTATGACTACGTTCTAGTTTGATTTCCATCAAAAGGAGCAATCGTATCACTAGTGCCTTCAAAACGATCCGTACATCTCACACAAGTTTTCATTTAGGAAGATCTTCTTATTGTTTTATTAGTTCTCTCAAATTGTAAAAGTATAGGTGATTATGAGTCCTATGACATCGTTCTAGTTGAAGATAGAATCAAAAGGAGCAATCCCATCACTATCGAGTCCAAAACGATGCGTAGATCTCACACAAGTCTTCATTTAGGGAGACCTTCATATTGTTCCATTGGTTGTTTCAAATTTATAAAGAAATAGTTGATTAAGAGTTGTATTACTTCGTTTTACTTTGATTAGCGTCAAAAGGAGAAACACATGACTATCACGTGGAAAACCATGCGTACATCTCACACAAGTCCTCATTTAGGGAGACCTTCTTATTATTTCATTGGTGCTCTAAAATTGTCAAAGAAAGAGGTGATTAGGAGTCCTATAACTTTGTTCTAGTTTGATTAGCATCAAAAGGAGCAATCCCATGACTATCGCGTTCAAAACGATGCGTACATCTCACACAAGTCTTTATTTAAAGAGACTTTCTTATTGTTTCATTTGTTCTCTAAAATTATCAAAGTTATAGATGATTATGAGTCCTATTACTTCATTTTAATTTGATTAGCATCAAAAGGAGCCTTCCATGACTATCGCGTAAAAAATAATGTGTACATCTCACACAAGTCTTGATTTAGGGGAGAACTTCTTATTATTTCATTGGTTCTCTCAAATTATCAAAAAAAGAGGTGATTATGAGTCCTATGACTTCTTTCTATTTAGATTAGCATTAAATGGAGCAATCCTATCAATAGCGCCTTCAAAACGATCCGTACATCTCACACAAGTCTTCATTTAGGGAGGCCTTCTTATTGTTTTATTAGTTCTCACAAATTGTCAAAATATAGGTGATTATGAGTCACATTACTTCGTTCTAGTTGAAATTAGCATCAAAAGGAGCAATCCAATCACTATCGCGTCCAAAACGATGCGTAGATCTCACACAAGTCTTCATTTAGGGAGACCTTCATATTGTTCCATTGGTTGTTTCAAATTTACAAAGAAAGAGGTGATTAAGAGTTGTATTACTTCGTTCTACTTTGATTAACATTAAAAGGCGAAACCCATGACTATCACGTTCAAAATCATGCGTACATCTCACACAAGTCTTCATTTAGGGAGACCTTCTTATTATTTCATTGGTGCTCTAAAATTGTCAAAGAAAGAGCTGATTAGGAGTCCTATAAATTTGTTCTAGTTTGATTAGCATCAAAAGGAGCAATCCCATGACTATCGCGTTCAAAACGATGCGTACATCTCACACAAGTCATTATTAAAAGAGACATTCTTATTGTTTCATTTGTTCTCTAAAATTATCAAAGAAAGAGATGATTATGAGTCCTATTACTTCGTTCAAATTTGATTAGCAACAAATAGAGCATTCCATGACTATCGCATTAAAAACGATATGTACATCTCACACAAGTCTTGATTTAGGGGAGAACTTCTTATTGTTTCATTGGTTCCCTCAAATTATCAAAGAAAGAGGTGATTATGTGTCTTATGACTTCTTTCTATTTAGATTAGCATTAAATGGAGCAATCCTATCAATAGCGCCTTCAAAATAATCCGTACATCTCACACAGGTCTTCATTTAGGGAGACCTTCTTATTGTTTCATTAGTTCTCACAAATTGTCAAAATATAGGTGATTATGAGTCATATTACTTCGTTCTAGTTGAAATTAGCATCAAAAGGAGCAATCCAATCAATATCGCATCCAAAACGATGTGTAGATCTCACACAAGTTTTCATTTAGGGAGACATTCATATTGTTTCATTGGTTGTATCAAATTTACAAAGAAAGAGGTGATTAAGAGTTGTATTACTTCGTTCGACTTTGATTAGCGTTAAAAGGAGAAACCCATGACTGTGGCGTTCAAAACCATGCGTACATCTCACACAAGTCTTCATTTAGGGAGACCTTATTGTTTCATTGGTGTTCTAAATTTGTCAAAAATATACGTGATTAGAAGTCATACAACTTCGTTCTTGCTTGATTAGCATCAAAAGGAGCAATTCCATAACTATCGCGTTCAAAACCATGCATACATCTCACACAAGTCTTCATTTAAGGAGACCTTCTTATTGTTTCATTGGTTCTCTAAAATTGTCAAAGAAAGAGGTGATTAGGAGTTCTATTACTTCGTTCTAATATGATTAGCATCAATAGGAGCAATCCCATGACTATCGCGTTAAAAATGATGCGTAGTACATCTCACGCAAGTCTTGATTTAGGAAGACCTTATTGTTTCATTGGTTTTCTCAAATTGTCAATAAAAGAGGTTTTTACGAGTCCTATGACTTCGTTCTAGTTTGATTTGCATCAAAAGGAGCAATCCTATCACTAGTGCCTTCAAAACAATCCGTACATCTCACACAAGTCTTTATTTAGGAAGACCTTCTTATTGTTTTATTAGTTCTCTCAAATTGTAAAAGTATAGGTGATTATGAGTCCTATTACATCGTTCTAGTTGAAGATAGAATCAAAAGGAGCAATCCCATCACTATCGCGTCCAAAACGATGCGTAGATCTCACACAAGTCTTCATTTAGGGAGACCTTCATATTGTTCCATTGGTTGTTTCAAATTTACAAAGAAAGAGATGATTAAGAGTTGTATTACTTCGTTCTACTTTGATTAACGTCAAAAGGAGAAACCCATGACTATCACGTTCAAAACCATGCGTACATCTCACACAAGTCTTCATTTAGGGAGACCTTCTTATTATTTCATTGGTACTCTAAAATTGTCAAAGTAAGAGCTGATTAGGAGTCCTATAAATTTGTTCTAGTTTGATTAGCATCAAAAGGAGCAATCCCATGACTATCGCGTTCAAAACGATGCGTACATCTCACACAAATCATTATTTAAAGAGACTTTCTTATTGTTTCATTTGTTCTCTAAAATTATCAAAGAAAGAGATGATTATGAGTCCTATTACTTCGTTCTAATTTGATTAGCATCAAATAGAGCATTCCATGAGTATCGCGTTAAAAACGATGTGTACATCTCACACAAGTCTTGATTTAGGGGAGAACTTCTTATTGTTTCATTGGTTCACTCAAATTATCAAAGAAAGAGGTGATTATGAGTCCTATGACTTTTTTCTTTTAGATTAGTATTAAATGGAGCAATCCTATCAATAACGCCTTCAAAATGATCCGTACATCTCACACAAGTCTTCATTTAGGGAGTCCTTCTTACTGTTTCATTAGTTCTCACAAATTGTCAAAATATAGGTGATTATGAGTCATATTACTTCGTTCTAGTTGAAATTAGCATCAAAAGGAGCAATCCAATCAATATCGCGTCCAAAACGATGCGTAGATCTCACACAAGTCTTCATTTAGGGAGACCTTCATATTGTTTCATTGGTTGTATCAAATTTACAAAGAAAGAGGTGATTAAGAGTTGTATTATTTCGTTCTACTTTGATTAGCGTTAAAAGGAGAAACCCATGATTGTGGCGTTCAAAGCCATGCGTACATCTCACACAAGTCTTGATTTAGGAAGACCTTCTTATTGTTTCATTGGTTTTCTCAAATTGTCAATGAAAGAGGTTTTTATGAGTCTTATGACTTCGTTCTAGTTTGATTTCCATCAAAAGGAGCAATTGTATCACTAGTGCCTTCAAAACGATCCGTACATCTCACACAAGTCTTCATTTAGGAAGATCTTCTTATTATTTTATTAGTTCTCTCAAATTGTAAAAGTATAGGTGATTATGAGTCCTATTACATCGTTCTAGTTGCAGATAGAATCAAAAGGAGCAATCCCATCACTATCGCGTCCAAAACGATGCGTAGATCTCACACAAGTCTTCATTTAGGGAGACCTTCATATTGTTCCATTGGTTGTTTCAAATTTACAAAGAAAGAGGTGATTAAGAGTTGTATTACTTCGTTCTACTTTGATTAACATTAAAAGGAGAAACCCATGACTATCACATTCAAAATCATGCGTACATCTCACACAAGTCTTCATTTAGGGAGACCTTCTTATTATTTCATTGGTGCTCTAAAATTGTCAAAGAAAGAGCTGATTAGGAGTCCTATAAATTTGTTCTAGTTTGATTAGCATCAAAAGGAGCAATCCCATGACTATCGCGTTCAAAACGATGCGTACATCTCACACAAATCATTATTTAAAGAGACTTTCTTATTGTTTCATTTGTTCTCTAAAATTATCAAAGAAAGAGATGATTATGAGTCCTATTACTTCGTTCTAATTTGATTAGCATCAAATAGAGCATTCCATGAGTATCGCGTTAAAAACGATGTGTACATCTCACACAAGTCTTGATTTAGGGGAGAACTTCTTATTGTTTCATTGGTTCACTCAAATTATCAAAGAAAGAGGTGATTATGAGTCCTATGACTTTTTTCTTTTTAGATTAGTATTAAATGGAGCAATCCTATCAATAACGCCTTCAAAATGAACCGTACATCTCACACAAGTCTTCATTTAGGGAGACCTTCTTACTGTTTCATTAGTTCTCACAAATTGTCAAAATATAGGTGATTATGAGTTATATTACTTCGTTCTAGTTGAAATTAGCATCAAAAGGAGCAATCCAATCAATATCGCGTCCAAAACGATGTGTAGATCTCACACAAGTCTTCATTTAGGGAGACCTTCATTTTGTTTCATTGGTTGTATCAAATTTACAAAGAAAGAGGTGATTAAGAGTTGTATTACTTCGTTCTACTTTGATTAGCGTTAAAAGGAGAAACCCATTACTGTGGCGTTCAAAGCCATGCGTACATCTCACACAAGTCTTGATTTAGGAAGACCTTCTTATTGTTTCATTGGTTTTCTCAAATTGTCAATGAAAGAGGTTTTTATGAGTCTTATGACTACGTTCTAGTTTGATTTCCATCAAAAGGAGCAATCGTATCACTAGTGCCTTCAAAACGATCCGTACATCTCACACAAGTCTTCATTTAGGAAGATCTTCTTATTGTTTTATTAGTTCTCTCAAATTGTAAAAGTATAGGTGATTATGAGTCCTATGACATCGTTCTAGTTGAAGATAGAATCAAAAGGAGCAATCCCATCACTATCGAGTCCAAAACGATGCGTAGATCTCACACAAGTCTTCATTTAGGGAGACCTTCATATTGTTCCATTGGTTGTTTCAAATTTATAAAGAAATAGTTGATTAAGAGTTGTATTACTTCGTTTTACTTTGATTAGCGTCAAAAGGAGAAACACATGACTATCACGTGGAAAACCATGCGTACATCTCACACAAGTCCTCATTTAGGGAGACCTTCTTATTATTTCATTGGTGCTCTAAAATTGTCAAAGAAAGAGGTGATTAGGAGTCCTATAACTTTGTTCTAGTTTGATTAGCATCAAAAGGAGCAATCCCATGACTATCGCGTTCAAAACGATGCGTACATCTCACACAAGTCTTTATTTAAAGAGACTTTCTTATTGTTTCATTTGTTCTCTAAAATTATCAAAGTTATAGATGATTATGAGTCCTATTACTTCATTTTAATTTGATTAGCATCAAAAGGAGCCTTCCATGACTATCGCGTAAAAAATAATGTGTACATCTCACACAAGTCTTGATTTAGGGGAGAACTTCTTATTATTTCATTGGTTCTCTCAAATTATCAAAAAAAGAGGTGATTATGAGTCCTATGACTTCTTTCTATTTAGATTAGCATTAAATGGAGCAATCCTATCAATAGCGCCTTCAAAACGATCCGTACATCTCACACAAGTCTTCATTTAGGGAGGCCTTCTTATTGTTTTATTAGTTCTCACAAATTGTCAAAATATAGGTGATTATGAGTCACATTACTTCGTTCTAGTTGAAATTAGCATCAAAAGGAGCAATCCAATCACTATCGCGTCCAAAACGATGCGTAGATCTCACACAAGTCTTCATTTAGGGAGACCTTCATATTGTTCCATTGGTTGTTTCAAATTTACAAAGAAAGAGGTGATTAAGAGTTGTATTACTTCGTTCTACTTTGATTAACATTAAAAGGCGAAACCCATGACTATCACGTTCAAAATCATGCGTACATCTCACACAAGTCTTCATTTAGGGAGACCTTCTTATTATTTCATTGGTGCTCTAAAATTGTCAAAGAAAGAGCTGATTAGGAGT
The DNA here is from genome assembly GCA_020205555.1 of Panax stipuleanatus. Classification (NCBI taxonomy): domain Eukaryota; kingdom Viridiplantae; phylum Streptophyta; class Magnoliopsida; order Apiales; family Araliaceae; genus Panax; species Panax stipuleanatus. Next base: position 284,880 of record JAINUT010002166.1, read on the forward strand.
CCTATAAATTTGTTCTAGTTTGATTAGCATCAAAAGGAGCAATCCCATGACTATCGCGTTCAAAACGATGCGTACATCTCACACAAGTCATTATTAAAAGAGACATTCTTATTGTTTCATTTGTTCTCTAAAATTATCAAAGAAAGAGATGATTATGAGTCCTATTACTTCGTTCAAATTTGATTAGCAACAAATAGAGCATTCCATGACTATCGCATTAAAAACGATATGTACATCTCACACAAGTCTTGATTTAGGGGAGAACTTCTTATTGTTTCATTGGTTCCCTCAAATTATCAAAGAAAGAGGTGATTATGTGTCTTATGACTTCTTTCTATTTAGATTAGCATTAAATGGAGCAATCCTATCAATAGCGCCTTCAAAATAATCCGTACATCTCACACAGGTCTTCATTTAGGGAGACCTTCTTATTGTTTCATTAGTTCTCACAAATTGTCAAAATATAGGTGATTATGAGTCATATTACTTCGTTCTAGTTGAAATTAGCATCAAAAGGAGCAATCCAATCAATATCGCATCCAAAACGATGTGTAGATCTCACACAAGTTTTCATTTAGGGAGACATTCATATTGTTTCATTGGTTGTATCAAATTTACAAAGAAAGAGGTGATTAAGAGTTGTATTACTTCGTTCGACTTTGATTAGCGTTAAAAGGAGAAACCCATGACTGTGGCGTTCAAAACCATGCGTACATCTCACACAAGTCTTCATTTAGGGAGACCTTATAGTTTCATTGGTGTTCTAAATTTGTCAAAAATATACGTGATTAGAAGTTATACAACTTCGTTCTTGCTTGATTAGCATCAAAAGGAGCAATTCCATGACTGTCGCGTTCAAAACCATGCATACATCTCACAGAAGTCTTCATTTAAGGAGACCTTCTTATTGTTTCATTGGTTCTCTAAAATTGTCAAAGAAAGAGGTGATTAGGAGTTCTATTACTTCGTTCTAATATGATTAGCATCAATAGGAGCAATCCCATGACTATCACGTTAAAAATGATGCGTAGTACATCTCACGCAAGTCTTGATTTAGGAAGACCTTATTGTTTCATTGGTTTTCTCAAATTGTCAATAAAAGAGATTTTTACGAGTCCTATGACTTCGTTCTAGTTTGATTTGCATCAAAAGGAGCAATCCTATCACTAGTGCCTTCAAAACAATCCGTACATCTCACACAAGTCTTTATTTAGGAAGACCTTCTTATTGTTTTATTAGTTCTCTCAAATTGTAAAAGTATAGGTGATTATGAGTCCTAGTACATCGTTCTAGTTGAAGATAGAATCAAAAGGAGCAATCCCATCACTATCGCGTCCAAAACGATGCGTAGATCTCACACAAGTCTTCATTTAGGGAGACCTTCATATTGTTCCATTGGTTGTTTCAAATTTACAAAGAAAGAGGTGATTAAGAGTTGTATTACTTCGTTCTACTTTGATTAACGTCAAAAGGAGAAACCCATGACTATCACGTTCAAAACCATGCGTACATCTCACACAAGTCTTCATTTAGGGAGACCTTCTTATTATTTCATTGGTACTCTAAAATTGTCAAAGTAAGAGCTGATTAGGAGTCCTATAAATTTGTTCTAGTTTGATTAGCATCAAAAGGAGCAATCCCATGACTATCGCGTTCAAAACGATGCGTACATCTCACACAAATCATTATTTAAAGAGACTTTCTTATTGTTTCATTTGTTCTCTAAAATTATCAAAGAAAGAGATGATTATGAGTCCTATTACTTCGTTCTAATTTGATTAGCATCAAATAGAGCATTCCATGAGTATCGCGTTAAAAACGATGTGTACATCTCACACAAGTCTTGATTTAGGGGAGAACTTCTTATTGTTTCATTGGTTCACTCAAATTATCAAAGAAAGAGGTGATTATGAGTCCTATGACTTTTTTCTTTTTAGATTAGTATTAAATGGAGCAATCCTATCAATAACGCCTTCTAAATGATCCGTACATCTCACACAAGTCTTCATTTAGGGAGACCTTCTTACTGTTTCATTAGTTCTCACAAATTGTCAAAATATAGGTGATTATGAGTTATATTACTTCGTTCTAGTTGAAATTAGCATCAAAAGGAGCAATCCAATCAATATCGCGTCCAAAACGATGTGTAGATCTCACACAAGTCTTCATTTAGGGAGACCTTCATTTTGTTTCATTGGTTGTATCAAATTTACAAAGAAAGAGGTGATTAAGAGTTGTATTACTTCGTTCTACTTTGATTAGCGTTAAAAGGAGAAACCCATTACTGTGGCGTTCAAAGCCATGCGTACATCTCACACAAGTCTTGATTTAGGAAGACCTTCTTATTGTTTCATTGGTTTTCTCAAATTGTCAATGAAAGAGGTTTTTATGAGTCTTATGACTACGTTCTAGTTTGATTTCCATCAAAAGGAGCAATCGTATCACTAGTGCCTTCAAAACGATCCGTACATCTCACACAAGTCTTCATTTAGGAAGATCTTCTTATTGTTTTATTAGTTCTCTCAAATTGTAAAAGTATAGGTGATTATGAGTCCTATGACATCGTTCTAGTTGAAGATAGAATCAAAAGGAGCAATCCCATCACTATCGAGTCCAAAACGATGCGTAGATCTCACACAAGTCTTCATTTAGGGAGACCTTCATATTGTTCCATTGGTTGTTTCAAATTTATAAAGAAATAGTTGATTAAGAGTTGTATTACTTCGTTTTACTTTGATTAGCGTCAAAAGGAGAAACACATGACTATCACGTGGAAAACCATGCGTACATCTCACACAAGTCCTCATTTAGGGAGACCTTCTTATTATTTCATTGGTGCTCTAAAATTGTCAAAGAAAGAGGTGATTAGGAGTCCTATAACTTTGTTCTAGTTTGATTAGCATCAAAAGGAGCAATCCCATGACTATCGCGTTCAAAACGATGCGTACATCTCACACAAGTCTTTATTTAAAGAGACTTTCTTATTGTTTCATTTGTTCTCTAAAATTATCAAAGTTATAGATGATTATGAGTCCTATTACTTCATTTTAATTTGATTAGCATCAAAAGGAGCCTTCCATGACTATCGCGTAAAAAATAATGTGTACATCTCACACAAGTCTTGATTTAGGGGAGAACTTCTTATTATTTCATTGGTTCTCTCAAATTATCAAAAAAAGAGGTGATTATGAGTCCTATGACTTCTTTCTATTTAGATTAGCATTAAATGGAGCAATCCTATCAATAGCGCCTTCAAAACGATCCGTACATCTCACACAAGTCTTCATTTAGGGAGGCCTTCTTATTATTTTATTAGTTCTCACAAATTGTCAAAATATAGGTGATTATGAGTCACATTACTTCGTTCTAGTTGAAATTAGCATCAAAAGGAGCAATCCAATCACTATCGCGTCCAAAACGATGCGTAGATCTCACACAAGTCTTCATTTAGGGAGACCTTCATATTGTTCCATTGGTTGTTTCAAATTTACAAAGAAAGAGGTGATTAAGAGTTGTATTACTTCGTTCTACTTTGATTAACATTAAAAAGCGAAACCCATGACTATCACGTTCAAAATCATGCGTACATCTCACACAAGTCTTCATTTAGGGAGACCTTCTTATTATTTCATTGGTGCTCTAAAATTGTCAAAGAAAGAGCTGATTAGGAGTCCTATAAATTTGTTCTAGTTTGATTAGCATCAAAAGGAGCAATCCCATGACTATCGCGTTCAAAACGATGCGTACATCTCACACAAGTCATTATTAAAAGAGACATTCTTATTGTTTCATTTGTTCTCTAAAATTATCAAAGAAAGAGATGATTATGAGTCCTATTACTTCGTTCAAATTTGATTAGCAACAAATAGAGCATTCCATGACTATCGCATTAAAAACGATATGTACATCTCACACAAGTCTTGATTTAGGGGAGAACTTCTTATTGTTTCATTGGTTCCCTCAAATTATCAAAGAAAGAGGTGATTATGTGTCTTATGACTTCTTTCTATTTAGATTAGCATTAAATGGAGCAATCCTATCAATAGCGCCTTCAAAATAATCCGTACATCTCACACAGGTCTTCATTTAGGGAGACCTTCTTATTGTTTCATTAGTTCTCACAAATTGTCAAAATATAGGTGATTATGAGTCATATTACTTCGTTCTAGTTGAAATTAGCATCAAAAGGAGCAATCCAATCAATATCGCATCCAAAACGATGTGTAGATCTCACACAAGTTTTCATTTAGGGAGACATTCATATTGTTTCATTGGTTGTATCAAATTTACAAAGAAAGAGGTGATTAAGAGTTGTATTACTTCGTTCGACTTTGATTAGCGTTAAAAGGAGAAACCCATGACTGTGGCGTTCAAAACCATGCGTACATCTCACACAAGTCTTCATTTAGGGAGACCTTATTGTTTCATTGGTGTTCTAAATTTGTCAAAAATATACGTGATTAGAAGTCATACAACTTCGTTCTTGCTTGATTAGCATCAAAAGGAGCAATTCCATAACTATCGCGTTCAAAACCATGCATACATCTCACACAAGTCTTCATTTAAGGAGACCTTCTTATTGTTTCATTGGTTCTCTAAAATTGTCAAAGAAAGAGGTGATTAGGAGTTCTATTACTTCGTTCTAATATGATTAGCATCAATAGGAGCAATCCCATGACTATCGCGTTAAAAATGATGCGTAGTACATCTCACGCAAGTCTTGATTTAGGAAGACCTTATTGTTTCATTGGTTTTCTCAAATTGTCAATAAAAGAGGTTTTTACGAGTCCTATGACTTCGTTCTAGTTTGATTTGCATCAAAAGGAGCAATCCTATCACTAGTGCCTTCAAAACAATCCGTACATCTCACACAAGTCTTTATTTAGGAAGACCTTCTTATTGTTTTATTAGTTCTCTCAAATTGTAAAAGTATAGGTGATTATGAGTCCTATTACATCGTTCTAGTTGAAGATAGAATCAAAAGGAGCAATCCCATCACTATCGCGTCCAAAACGATGCGTAGATCTCACACAAGTCTTCATTTAGGGAGACCTTCATATTGTTCCATTGGTTGTTTCAAATTTACAAAGAAAGAGGTGATTAAGAGTTGTATTACTTCGTTCTACTTTGATTAACGTCAAAAGGAGAAACCCATGACTATCACGTTCAAAACCATGCGTACATCTCACACAAGTCTTCATTTAGGGAGACCTTCTTATTATTTCATTGGTACTCTAAAATTGTCAAAGTAAGAGCTGATTAGGAGTCCTATAAATTTGTTCTAGTTTGATTAGCATCAAAAGGAGCAATCCCATGACTATCGCGTTCAAAACGATGCGTACATCTCACACAAATCATTATTTAAAGAGACTTTCTTATTGTTTCATTTGTTCTCTAAAATTATCAAAGAAAGAGATGATTATGAGTCCTATTACTTCGTTCTAATTTGATTAGCATCAAATAGAGCATTCCATGAGTATCGCGTTAAAAACGATGTGTACATCTCACACAAGTCTTGATTTAGGGGAGAACTTCTTATTGTTTCATTGGTTCACTCAAATTATCAAAGAAAGAGGTGATTATGAGTCCTATGACTTTTTTCTTTTTAGATTAGTATTAAATGGAGCAATCCTATCAATAACGCCTTCAAAATGATCCGTACATCTCACACAAGTCTTCATTTAGGGAGTCCTTCTTACTGTTTCATTAGTTCTCACAAATTGTCAAAATATAGGTGATTATGAGTCATATTACTTCGTTCTAGTTGAAATTAGCATCAAAAGGAGCAATCCAATCAATATCGCGTCCAAAACGATGCGTAGATCTCACACAAGTCTTCATTTAGGGAGACCTTCATATTGTTTCATTGGTTGTATCAAATTTACAAAGAAAGAGGTGATTAAGAGTTGTATTATTTCGTTCTACTTTGATTAGCGTTAAAAGGAGAAACCCATGATTATGGCGTTCAAAGCCATGCGTACATCTCACACAAGTCTTGATTTAGGAAGACCTTCTTATTGTTTCATTGGTTTTCTCAAATTGTCAATGAAAGAGGTTTTTATGAGTCTTATGACTTCGTTCTAGTTTGATTTCCATCAAAAGGAGCAATTGTATAACTAGTGCCTTCAAAACGATCCGTACATCTCACACAAGTCTTCATTTAGGAAGATCTTCTTATTATTTTATTAGTTCTCTCAAATTGTAAAAGTATAGGTGATTATGAGTCCTATTACATCGTTCTAGTTGCAGATAGAATCAAAAGGAGCAATCCCATCACTATCGCGTCCAAAACGATGCGTAGATCTCACACAAGTCTTCATTTAGGGAGACCTTCATATTGTTCCATTGGTTGTTTCAAATTTACAAAGAAAGAGGTGATTAAGAGTTGTATTACTTCGTTCTACTTTGATTAACATTAAAAGGAGAAACCCATGACTATCACATTCAAAATCATGCGTACATCTCACACAAGTCTTCATTTAGGGAGACCTTCTTATTATTTCATTGGTGCTCTAAAATTGTCAAACAAAGAGCTGATTAGGAGTCCTATAAATTTGTTCTAGTTTGATTAGCATCAAAAGGAGCAATCCCATGACTATCGCGTTCAAAACGATGCGTACATCTCACACAAGTCATTATTTAAAGAGACATTCTTATTGTTTCATTTGTTCTCTAAAATTATCAAAGAAAGAGATGATTATGAGTCCTATTACTTCGTTCTAATTTGATTAGCATCAAATAGAGCATTCCATGAGTATCGCATTAAAAACGATGTGTACATCTCACACAAGTCTTGATTTAGGGGAGAACTTCTTATTGTTTCATTGGTTCCCTCAAATTATCAAAGAAAGAGGTGATTATGAGTCCTATGACTTCTTTCTATTTAGATTAGTATTAAATGGAGCAATCCTATCACTAGCGCCTTCAAAAAAATTCGTACATCTCACACAAGTCTTCATTTAGGGAGACCTTCTTATTGTTTCATTAGTTCTCACAAATTGTCAAAATATAGGTGATTATGAGTCATATTACTTCGTTCTAGTTGAAATTAGCATCAAAAGGAGCAATCCAATCAATATCGCATCCAAAAAGATGTGTAGATCACACACAAGTTTTCATTTAGGGAGACATTCATATTGTTTCATTGGTTGTATCAAATTTACAAAGAAAGAGGTGATTAAGAGTTGTATTACTTCGTTCGACTTTGATTTGCGTTAAAAGGAGAAACCCATGACTGTGGCGTTCAAAACCATGCGTACATCTCACACAAGTTTTCATTTAGGGAGACCTTATTGTTTCATTGGTGTTCTAAATCTGTCAAAAATATACGTGATTAGAAGTCATACAACTTCGTTCTTGCTTGATTAGCATCCAAAGGAGCAATTCCATGACTATCGCGTTCAAAACCATGCATACATCTCACACAAGTCTTCATTTAAGGAAACCTTCTTATTGTTTCATTGGTTCTCTAAAATTGTCAAAGAAAGAGGTGATTAGGAGTTCTATTACTTCGTTCTAATAGGATTAGCATCAAAAGGAGCAATCCCATGAGTATCGCGTTAAAAATGATGCGTAGTACATCTCACGCAAGTCTTGATTTAGGAAGACCTTATTGTTTCATTGGTTTCTCAAATTGTCAATAAAAGAGGTTTTTACGAGTCCTATGACTTCGTTCTAGTTTGATTTGCATCAAAAGGAGCAATCCTATCACTAGTGCCTTCAAAACAATCCGTACATCTCACACAAGTCTTCATTTAGGAAGACCTTCTTATTGTTTTATTAGTTCTCTCAAATTGTAAAAGTATAGGTGATTATGAGTCCTATTACATCGTTCTAGTTGAAGATAGAATCAAAAGGAGCAATCCCATCATTATCGCGTCCAAAACGATGCGTAGATCTCACACAAGTCTTCATTTAGGGAGACCTTTATATTATTCCATTGGTTGTTTCAAATTTACAAAGAAAGAGGTGAATAAGAGTTGTATTACTTCGTTCTACTATGATTAACGTCAAAAGGAGAAACCCATGACTATCACGTTCAAAACCATGCGTACATCTCACACAAGTCTTCATTTAGGGAGACCTTCTTATTATTTCATTGGTACTCTAAAATTGTCAAAGTAAGAGCTGATTAGGAGTCCTATAAATTTGTTCTAGTTTGATTAGCATCAAAAGGAGCAATCCCATGACTATCGCGTTCAAAACGATGCGTACATCTCACACAAGTCATTATTTAAAGAGACTTTCTTATTGTTTCATTTGTTCTCTAAAATTATCAAAGAAAGAGATGATTATGAGTCCTATTACTTTGTTCTAATTTGATTAGCATCAAATAGATCATTCCATGAGTATCGCGTTAAAAACGATGTGTACATCTCACACAAGTCTTGATTTAGGGGAGAACTTCTTATTGTTTCATTGGTTCCCTCAAATTATCAAAGAAAGAGGTGATTATGAGTCCTATGACTTCTTTCTATTTAGATTAGCATTAAATGGAGCAATCCTATCACTAGCGCCTTCAAAAAAATTCGTACATCTCACACAAGTCTTCATTTAGGGAGACCTTCTTATTGTTTCATTAGTTCTCACAAATTGTCAAAATATAGGTGATTATGAGTCATATTACTTCGTTCTAGTTGAAATTAGCATCAAAAGGAGCAATCCAATCAATATCGCATCCAAAAAGATGTGTAGATCACACACAAGTTTTCATTTAGGGAGACATTCATATTGTTTCATTGGTTGTATCAAATTTACAAAGAAAGAGGTGATTAAGAGTTGTATTACTTCGTTCGACTTTGATTTGCGTTAAAAGGAGAAACCCATGACTGTGGCGTTCAAAACCATGCGTACATCTCACACAAGTTTTCATTTAGGGAGACCTTATTGTTTCATTGGTGTTCTAAATCTGTCAAAAATATACGTGATTAGAAGTCATACAACTTCGTTCTTGCTTGATTAGCATCCAAAGGAGCAATTCCATGACTATCGCGTTCAAAACCATGCATACATCTCACACAAGTCTTCATTTAAGGAAACCTTCTTATTGTTTTATTGGTTCTCTAAAATTGTCAAAGAAAGAGGTGATTAGGAGTTCTATTACTTCGTTCTAATAGGATTAGCATCAAAAGGAGCAATCCCATGAGTATCGCGTTAAAAATGATGCGTAGTACATCTCACGCAAGTCTTGATTTAGGAAGACCTTATTGTTTCATTGGTTTCTCAAATTGTCAATAAAAGAGGTTTTTACGAGTCCTATGACTTCGTTCTAGTTTGATTTGCATCAAAAGGAGCAATCCTATCACTAGTGCCTTCAAAACAATCCGTACATCTCACACAAGTCTTCATTTAGGAAGACCTTCTTATTGTTTTATTAGTTCTCTCAAATTGTAAAAGTATAGGTGATTATGAGTCCTATTACATCGTTCTAGTTGAAGATAGAATCAAAAGGAGCAATCCCATCATTATCGCGTCCAAAACGATGCGTAGATCTCACACAAGTCTTCATTTAGGGAGACCTTTATATTATTCCATTGGTTGTTTCAAATTTACAAAGAAAGAGGTGAATAAGAGTTGTATTACTTCGTTCTACTATGATTAACGTCAAAAGGAGAAACCCATGACTATCACGTTCAAAACCATGCGTACATCTCACACAAGTCTTCATTTAGGGAGACCTTCTTATTATTTCATTGGTACTCTAAAATTGTCAAAGTAAGAGCTGATTAGGAGTCCTATAAATTTGTTCTAGTTTGATTAGCATCAAAAGGAGCAATCCCATGACTATCGCGTTCAAAACGATGCGTACATCTCACACAAGTCATTATTTAAAGAGACTTTCTTATTGTTTCATTTGTTCTCTAAAATTATCAAAGAAAGAGATGATTATGAGTCCTATTACTTTGTTCTAATTTGATTAGCATCAAATAGATCATTCCATGAGTATCGCGTTAAAAACGATGTGTACATCTCACACAAGTCTTGATTTAGGGGAGAACTTCTTATTGTTTCATTGGTTCCCTCAAATTATCAAAGAAAGAGGTGATTATGAGTCCTATGACTTCTTTCTATTTAGATTAGCATTAAATGGAGCAATCCTATCACTAGCGCCTTCAAAAAAATTCGTACATCTCACACAAGTCTTCATTTAGGGAGACCTTCTTATTGTTTCATTAGTTCTCACAAATTGTCAAAATATAGGTGATTATGAGTCATATTACTTCGTTCTAGTTGAAATTAGCATCAAAAGGAGCAATCCAATCAATATCGCATCCAAAAAGATGTGTAGATCACACACAAGTTTTCATTTAGGGAGACATTCATATTGTTTCATTGGTTGTATCAAATTTACAAAGAAAGAGGTGATTAAGAGTTGTATTACTTCGTTCGACTTTGATTTGCGTTAAAAGGAGAAACCCATGACTGTGGCGTTCAAAACCATGCGTACATCTCACACAAGTTTTCATTTAGGGAGACCTTATTGTTTCATTGGTGTTCTAAATCTGTCAAAAATATACGTGATTAGAAGTCATACAACTTCGTTCTTGCTTGATTAGCATCCAAAGGAGCAATTCCATGACTATCGCGTTCAAAACCATGCATACATCTCACACAAGTCTTCATTTAAGGAAACCTTCTTATTGTTTTATTGGTTCTCTAAAATTGTCAAAGAAAGAGGTGATTAGGAGTTCTATTACTTCGTTCTAATAGGATTAGCATCAAAAGGAGCAATCCCATGAGTATCGCGTTAAAAATGATGCGTAGTACATCTCACGCAAGTCTTGATTTAGGAAGACCTTATTGTTTCATTGGTTTCTCAAATTGTCAATAAAAGAGGTTTTTACGAGTCCTATGACTTCGTTCTAGTTTGATTTGCATCAAAAGGAGCAATCCTATCACTAGTGCCTTCAAAACAATCCGTACATCTCACACAAGTCTTCATTTAGGAAGACCTTCTTATTGTTTTATTAGTTCTCTCAAATTGTAAAAGTATAGGTGATTATGAGTCCTATTACATCGTTCTAGTTGAAGATAGAATCAAAAGGAGCAATCCCATCATTATCGCGTCCAAAACGATGCGTAGATCTCACACAAGTCTTCATTTAGGGAGACCTTTATATTATTCCATTGGTTGTTTCAAATTTACAAAGAAAGAGGTGAATAAGAGTTGTATTACTTCGTTCTACTATGATTAACGTCAAAAGGAGAAACCCATGACTATCACGTTCAATACCATGCGTACATCTCACACAAGTCTTCATTTAGGGAGACCTTCTTATTATTTCATTGGTACTCTAAAATTGTCAAAGTAAGAGCTGATTAGGAGTCCTATAAATTTGTTCTAGTTTGATTAGCATCAAAAGGAGCAATCCCATGACTATCGCGTTCAAAACGATGCGTACATCTCACACAAGTCATTATTTAAAGAGACTTTCTTATTGTTTCATTTGTTCTCTAAAATTATCAAAGAAAGAGATGATTATGAGTCCTATTACTTTGTTCTAATTTGATTAGCATCAAATAGATCATTCCATGAGTATCGCGTTAAAAACGATGTGTACATCTCACACAAGTCTTGATTTAGGGGAGAACTTCTTATTGTTTCATTGGTTCACTCAAATTATCAAAGAAAGAGGTGATTATGAGTCCTATGACTTTTTTTTTTAGATTAGCATTAAATGGAGCAATCCTATCAATAACGCCTTCAAAATGATCCGTACATCTCACACAAGTCTTCATTTAGGGAGACCTTCTTACTGTTTCATTAGTTCTCACAAATTGTCAAAATATAGGTGATTATGAGCCATATTACTTCGTTCTAGTTGAAATTAGCATCAAAAGGAGCAATCCAATCAATATCTCGTCCAAAACGATGCCTAGATCTCACACAAGTCTTCATTTAGGGAGACCTTCATATTGTTTCATTGGTTGTATCAAATTTACAAAGAAAGAGGTGATTAAGAGTTGTATTACTTCGTTCTATTTTGATTAGCGTTAAAAGGAGAATCCCATGACTGTGGCGTTCAAAGCCATGCGTACATCTCACACAAGTCTTCATTTAGGAAGACCTTCTTAATGTTTCATTGGTTTTCTCAAATTGTCAATGAAATAGGTTTTTATGAGTCTTATGACTTCGTTCTAGTTTGATTTCCATCAAAAGGAGCAATCGTATCACTAGTGCCTTCAAAACGATCCGTACATCTCACACAAGTCTTCATTTAGATTAGCATTAAATGGAGCAATCCTATCAATAACGCCTTCAAAATGATTCGTACATCTCACACAAGTCTTCATTTAGGGAGACCTTCTTACTGTTTCATTAGTTCTCACAAATTGTCAAAATATAGGTGATTATGAGTCATATTACTTCGTTCTAGTTGAAATTAGCATCAAAAGGAGCAATCCAATCAATATCGCGTCCAAAACGATGCGTAGATCTCAGACAAGTCTTCATTTAGGGAGACCTTCATATTGTTTCATTGGATGTATCAAATTTACAAAGAAAGATGTGATTAAGAGTTGTATTACTTCGTTCTACTTTGATTAACGTTAAAAGGAGAAACCCATGACTGTGGCGTTCAAAACCATGCGTACATCTCACACAAGTCTTCATTTAGAGAGACCTTATTGTTTCATTGGCGTTCTGAATTTGTCAAAGAAAGAGGTGATTAGGAGTCTTATAACTTCGTTCTTGTTTGATTACCATCAAAAGGAGCAATTCCATGACTATCGCCTTCAAAACCATGCATACATCTCACACAAGTCTTCATTTAGGAGACCATCTTAATGTTTCATTGGTTCTCTAAAATTATCAATGAAAGAGGTGATTACGAGTTCTATTACTTCATTCTAATATGATTAGCATCAAAAGGAGCAATCCCATGACTATCGCGTTAAAAACGATGCGTAGTACATCTCACACAAGTCTTGATTTAGGAAGACCTTCTTATTGTTTCATTGGTTTTCTCAAATTGTCAATGAAAGAAGTTTTTATGAGTCTTATGACTTCGTTCTAGATTGATTTGCATCAAAAGGAGCAATCCTATCACTAGTGCCTTCAAAACAATCCGTACATCTCACACAGGTCTTCATTTAGGAAGATCTTCTTATTGTTTTATTAGTTCTCTCCAATTATAAAAGTATAGGTGATTATGAGTCATATTACATCGTTCTAGTTGAAGATAGAATCAAAAGGAGCAATCCCATCACTATCGCGTCCAAAACGATGCGTAGATCTCACACAAGTCTTCATTTAGGGAGACCTTCATATTGTTCCATTGGTTGTTTCAAATTTACAAAGAAATAGGTGATTAAGAGTTGTATTACTTCGTTCTTCTTTGATTAACGTTAAAAGGAGAAACCCATAACTATCACGTTCAAAATCATGCGTACATCTCACACAAGTCTTCATTCAGGGAGACCTTCTTATTATTTCATTGGTGCTCTAAAATTGTCAAAGAAAGAGCTGATTAGGAGTCCTATAAATTTGTTCTAGTTTGATTAGCATCAAAAGGAGCAATCCCACGACTATCGCGTTCAAAACGATGCGTACATCTCACACAAGTCATTATTTAAAGAGACATTCTTATTGTTTCATTTGTTCTCTAAAATTATCAAAGAAAGAGATGATTATGAGTCCTATTACTTCGTTCTAATTTGATTAGCATCAAATAGAGCATTCCATGACTATCGCATTAAAAACGATGTGTACATCTCACACAAGTCTTGATTTAGGGGAGAACTTATTGTTTCATTGGTTCCCTCAAATTATCAAAGAAAGAGGTGATTATGAGTCCTATGACTTCTTTCTATTTAGATTAGCATTAAATGGAGCAATCCTATCACTAGCGCCTTCAAAAAAATTCGTACATCTCACACAAGTCTTCATTTAGGGAGACCTTCTTATTGTTTCATTAGTTCTCACAAATTGTCAAAATATAGGTGATTATGAGTCATATTACTTCGTTCTAGTTGAAATTAGCATCAAAAGGAGCAATCCAATCAATATCGCATCCAAAAAGATGTGTAGATCACACACAAGTTTTCATTTAGGGAGACATTCATATTGTTTCATTGGTTGTATCAAATTTACAAAGAAAGAGGTGATTAAGAGTTGTATTACTTCGTTCGACTTTGATTTGCGTTAAAAGGAGAAACCCATGACTGTGGCGTTCAAAACCATGCGTACATCTCACACAAGTTTTCATTTAGGGAGACCTTATTGTTTCATTGGTGTTCTAAATCTGTCAAAAATATACGTGATTAGAAGTCATACAACTTCGTTCTTGCTTGATTAGCATCCAAAGGAGCAATTCCATGACTATCGCGTTCAAAACCATGCATACATCTCACACAAGTCTTCATTTAAGGAAACCTTCTTATTGTTTTATTGGTTCTCTAAAATTGTCAAAGAAAGAGGTGATTAGGAGTTCTATTACTTCGTTCTAATAGGATTAGCATCAAAAGGAGCAATCCCATGAGTATCGCGTTAAAAATGATGCGTAGTACATCTCACGCAAGTCTTGATTTAGGAAGACCTTATTGTTTCATTGGTTTCTCAAATTGTCAATAAAAGAGGTTTTTACGAGTCCTATGACTTCGTTCTAGTTTGATTTGCATCAAAAGGAGCAATCCTATCACTAGTGCCTTCAAAACAATCCGTACATCTCACACAAGTCTTCATCTAGGAAGACCTTCTTATTGTTTTATTAGTTCTCTCAAATTGTAAAAGTATAGGTGATTATGAGTCCTATTACATCGTTCTAGTTGAAGATAGAATCAAAAGGAGCAATCCCATCATTATCGCGTCCAAAACGATGCGTAGATCTCACACAAGTCTTCATTTAGGGAGACCTTTATATTATTCCATTGGTTGTTTCAAATTTACAAAGAAAGAGGTGAATAAGAGTTGTATTACTTCGTTCTACTATGATTAACGTCAAAAGGAGAAACCCATGACTATCACGTTCAATACCATGCGTACATCTCACACAAGTCTTCATTTAGGGAGACCTTCTTATTATTTCATTGGTACTCTAAAATTGTCAAAGTAAGAGCTGATTAGGAGTCCTATAAATTTGTTCTAGTTTGATTAGCATCAAAAGGAGCAATCCCATGACTATCGCGTTCAAAACGATGCGTACATCTCACACAAGTCATTATTTAAAGAGACTTTCTTATTGTTTCATTTGTTCTCTAAAATTATCAAAGAAAGAGATGATTATGAGTCCTATTACTTTGTTCTAATTTGATTAGCATCAAATAGATCATTCCATGAGTATCGCGTTAAAAACGATGTGTACATCTCACACAAGTCTTGATTTAGGGGAGAACTTCTTATTGTTTCATTGGTTCACTCAAATTATCAAAGAAAGAGGTGATTATGAGTCCTATGACTTTTTTTTTTAGATTAGCATTAAATGGAGCAATCCTATCAATAACGCCTTCAAAATGATCCGTACATCTCACACAAGTCTTCATTTAGGGAGACCTTCTTACTGTTTCATTAGTTCTCACAAATTGTCAAAATATAGGTGATTATGAGCCATATTACTTCGTTCTAGTTGAAATTAGCATCAAAAGGAGCAATCCAATCAATATCTCGTCCAAAACGATGCCTAGATCTCACACAAGTCTTCATTTAGGGAGACCTTCATATTGTTTCATTGGTTGTATCAAATTTACAAAGAAAGAGGTGATTAAGAGTTGTATTACTTCGTTCTATTTTGATTAGCGTTAAAAGGAGAATCCCATGACTGTGGCGTTCAAAGCCATGCGTACATCTCACACAAGTCTTCATTTAGGAAGACCTTCTTAATGTTTCATTGGTTTTCTCAAATTGTCAATGAAATAGGTTTTTATGAGTCTTATGACTTCGTTCTAGTTTGATTTCCATCAAAAGGAGCAATCGTATCACTAGTGCCTTCAAAACGATCCGTACATCTCACACAAGTCTTCATTTAGATTAGCATTAAATGGAGCAATCCTATCAATAACGCCTTCAAAATGATTCGTACATCTCACACAAGTCTTCATTTAGGGAGACCTTCTTACTGTTTCATTAGTTCTCACAAATTGTCAAAATATAGGTGATTATGAGTCATATTACTTCGTTCTAGTTGAAATTAGCATCAAAAGGAGCAATCCAATCAATATCGCGTCCAAAACGATGCGTAGATCTCAGACAAGTCTTCATTTAGGGAGACCTTCATATTGTTTCATTGGATGTATCAAATTTACAAAGAAAGATGTGATTAAGAGTTGTATTACTTCGTTCTACTTTGATTAACGTTAAAAGGAGAAACCCATGACTGTGGCGTTCAAAACCATGCGTACATCTCACACAAGTCTTCATTTAGAGAGACCTTATTGTTTCATTGGCGTTCTGAATTTGTCAAAGAAAGAGGTGATTAGGAGTCTTATAACTTCGTTCTTGTTTGATTACCATCAAAAGGAGCAATTCCATGACTATCGCCTTCAAAACCATGCATACATCTCACACAAGTCTTCATTTAGGAGACCATCTTAATGTTTCATTGGTTCTCTAAAATTGTCAATGAAAGAGGTGATTACGAGTTCTATTACTTCATTCTAATATGATTAGCATCAAAAGGAGCAATCCCATGACTATCGCGTTAAAAACGATGCGTAGTACATCTCACACAAGTCTTGATTTAGGAAGACCTTCTTATTGTTTCATTGGTTTTCTCAAATTGTCAATGAAAGAAGTTTTTATGAGTCTTATGACTTCGTTCTAGATTGATTTGCATCAAAAGGAGCAATCCTATCACTAGTGCCTTCAAAACAATCCGTACATCTCACACAGGTCTTCATTTAGGAAGATCTTCTTATTGTTTTATTAGTTCTCTCCAATTATAAAAGTATAGGTGATTATGAGTCCTATTACATCGTTCTAGTTGAAGATAGAATCAAAAGGAGCAATCCCATCACTATCGCGTCCAAAACGATGCGTAGATCTCACACAAGTCTTCATTTAGGGAGACCTTCATATTGTTCCATTGGTTGTTTCAAATTTACAAAGAAATAGGTGATTAAGAGTTGTATTACTTCGTTCTTCTTTGATTAACGTTAAAAGGAGAAACCCATAACTATCACGTTCAAAATCATGCGTACATCTCACACAAGTCTTCATTCAGGGAGACCTTCTTATTATTTCATTGGTGCTCTAAAATTGTCAAAGAAAGAGCTGATTAGGAGTCCTATAAATTTGTTCTAGTTTGATTAGCATCAAAAGGAGCAATCCCACGACTATCGCGTTCAAAACGATGCGTACATCTCACACAAGTCATTATTTAAAGAGACATTCTTATTGTTTCATTTGTTCTCTAAAATTATCAAAGAAAGAGATGATTATGAGTCCTATTACTTCGTTCTAATTTGATTAGCATCAAATAGAGCATTCCATGACTATCGCATTAAAAACGATGTGTACATCTCACACAAGTCTTGATTTAGGGGAGAACTTATTGTTTCATTGGTTCCCTCAAATTATCAAAGAAAGAGGTGATTATGAGTCCTATGACTTCTTTCTATTTAGATTAGCATTAAATGGGGCAATCCTATCAATAGCGCCTTCAAAATAATCTGTACATCTCACACAAGTCTTCATTTAGAGAGACCTTCTTATTGTTTCATTAGTTCTCACAAATTGTCAAAATATAGATGATTATGAGTCATATTACTTCGTTCTAGTTGAAATTAGCATCAAAAGGAGCAATCCAATCAATATCGCGTCCAAAACGATGCGTAGATCTCACACAAGTCTTCATTTAGGGAGACCTTCATATTGTTTCATTGGTTGTATCAAATTTACAAAGAAAGAGGTGATTAAGAGTTGTATTACTTCGTTCGACTTTGATTAGCGTTAAAAGGAGAAACCCATGACTGTGGCGTTCAAAATCATGCGTACATCTCACACAAGTCTTCATTTAGGGAGAGCTTATTGTTTCATTGGTGTTCTAAATCTGTCAAAAATATACGTGATTAGAAGTCATACAACTTCGTTCTTGCTTGATTAGCATCAAAAGGAGCAATTCCATGACAATCGCGTTCAAAACCATGCATACATCTCACACAAGTCTTCATTTAAGGAGACCTTCTTATTGTTTCATTGGTTCTCTAAAATTGTCAAAGAAAGAGGTGATTAGGAGTTCTATTACTTCGTTCTAATAGGATTAACATCAAAAGGAGCAATCCCATGACTATCGCGTTAAAAATGATGCGTAGTACATCTCACGCAAGTCTTGATTTAGGAAGACCTTATTGTTTCATTGGTTTCTCAAATTGTCAATAAAAGAGGTTTTTACGAGTCCTATGACTTCGTTCTAGTTTGATTTGCTTCAAAAGGAGCAATCCTATCACTAGTGCCTTCAAAACAATCCGTACATCTCACACAAGTCTTTATTTAGGAAGACCTTCTTATTGTTTTATTAGTTCTCTCAAATTGTAAAAGTATAGGTGATTATGAGTCCTATTACATCGTTCTAGTTGAAGATAGAATCAAAAGGAGCAATCCCATCACTATCGCGTCCAAAACGACGTGTAGATCTCACACAAGTCTTCATTTAGGGAGACCTTCATATTGTTCCATTGGTTGTTTCAAATTTACAAAGAAAGAGGTGATTAAGAGTTGTATTACTTCGTTCTACTATGATTAACGTCAAAAGGAGAAACCCATGACTATCACGTTCAAAACCATGCGTACATCTCACACAAGTCTTCATTTAAGGAGACCTTCTTATTATTTCATTGGTACTCTAAAATTATCAAAGTAAGAGCTGATTAGGAGTATTATAAATTCGTTCTAGTTTGATTAAAACCAAAAGGAGCAATTCCATGACTATCGCGTTCAAAACGATGCGTACATCTCACACAAGTCATTATTTAAAGAGACATTCTTATTGTTTCATTTGTTCTCTAAAATTATCAAAGAAAGAGATGATTATGAGTCCTATTACTTCGTTCTAATTTTATTAGCATCAAATAGAGCATTCCATGACTATCGCATTAAAAACGATGTGTACATCTCACACAAGTCTTGATTTAGGGGAGACCTTATTGTTGTTGGGTTTGTACGAAATCGTGACGCAATCAAATTGCAAAAATTAGCGGAAGCATGGTATATCAGAGTTTAAAAAAAATTTCTACAAAACCATTACCCGGATCATCCTTTATGCAAATTATTAATTTAAAACGATAAATAAGAAGTTATGGAATCATACCCTTGTAGAACGAAGCTTCCACAGGTACTAGTTCAACTCCTTGTTCTTCGTGATCTCCTTGAATTTTCGGGTTAGATTCTTTCCTTTGATCAACGTTAGCCACCCAAGTGTTTGGCCTCTAGAGGTGATCCACCAAGGAAGAAGAATTATCAAGAAGGAGGGTGTTTGGCTTAACCTTAGTTTTCTATCCTCTATAGAAAAGGAGTACTCTCCAACAATTGGAATTGCATCAATCTAATATCTATTATAAGACTTCTCTTATATAGACATTGGTCAACCCTTCTAATCCTATTAGACATGGGATTTCTTTTAATTAATTAAACTCCTTTAATTAATTTAGGCTTCCCACCACATGGGAATAATTAATTAAATTCATTTAATTAATTTGTCTCCTAATCTTATTAGGAATAAATGAGAGTACTAAATATTAAATTAATTACTAAACTCCTTTAGAAATTAAAATAATAATAATTGTAATAATATTAATAAGACTCCTCTTATTAATTTATATTTAATATTTCCAAAATATTAAATAATAAACATTAAGCTATTTAATTTATTCTATCACCATAGATTAAATTAATTATACTTAATGCATTATTACGATTATGCCATTACCTTCTTAAATAATTATTCTTCCTTTTATGGTGTGACCCTTTAGGTTCTCCATATTAAACCGGTTGTGAATAAATCAATTAAAACAATTTTAATCTTATTTAAATAAATAAATTAAACTAATAATTTATTTAAATAAATAATATTTATTCTACAATAGGGATAAGCCTCCCTAGCGATCAACGACTTTCCAGATAATATAGATTTCAACATTAATCATAAAAGAACCTGTGAGTTAATAGTTACCATACAATTCAATCCTTCCACCATACAATGTCCTAATTAAATATAAGACATGAATTTACTGTCAAGTCTTATTTTATTTAATTATATGTATTTCGATTAGAAAATGCACAACTCCAAATAATGCAAATTAAAAACTCCTTTCTAATTTCATTTCACCTTGGCCAAGGATTCCTGGGTTGTCATTTAACGAATCACATAGGACATATCTCCTCTTTTACTAGAGGTGGTAGATTCTTTATTGATCATTCATTATCTCCATATATAACTCACTATACCCAAGCATACCCTATATATGCCTTAAAAGGTCTTAAGGAATAAGTCAAAGTATAATTTGTTACATACAAGATACTATGATGATCTCAAGTCCAAGGATCACTTGTACTACTATCACATTAGGAATTCCTATTGACAGGCGAGTAAAACTCCATTAGGTATTCCATAGCGAATCACGTTCAGTGAACTTATTCTCCAATAAGCACCTACATACTTGCTTTAGTGTCTCCACACAAATGATCATGAGATCAATCATCCTCATCCAATGAGCAAGCAACATATGTACCAATCTATCCGGATTTACTAATCCCCTTTTTAGTAATCCCACGATTGGGAACTATTTTAGTTTTAGAGCTTTCTAAGAATTTAGATCTCATTAGCATGATCATCATCATGATTCTAAAAGCATTGCTTAAAACTATGGGTTATTTACATATTATAAAAACAGCACCATGTAGATAATTAAATGCCTTTAATAAATGAATATTTTATTAATAAATAAATAAGATTGTTTACAAAGTACGTGCTTTATCATCATACATGATTGGCTTGTATGCACACTACTATCAATCTCCCACTTGCACTAAAGACAATCGCCATGGTATCTCATACCCATTTTCTCTAAGTGACGATCAAACTGCTGTTGTGTTAAAGCTTTAGTTAATGGATCTGCAATGTTGTCTTGAGAGTCTACACTCTCCTCTTTCAATGATTTGTTTAATCAAAGTGCCGCAACACATGTTTAGATTCAAGATGAGACTTAGGAACTATTCCTAGTTCTGTAATGAACTTGTCATCTAAAACATCAACTTGCAGCTTCACTTACAGTTATATACTCTGCCTCTGTCACTGAATCAGCAACTGTTTGCTGCTTGGAACTCTTCCAACTCACTACGCTTCCGTTCAAGGTAAAAACATACCCCGAAACAGATTTACTGTCATCTTGGTCCGTTTGAAAACTTGAGTCTGTGAAGCCCTCGAGTTTTAATTCAGACCCACCGTAGACAAGAAAAATATCTTTAGTCCTTCTCAAGTACTTTAGGATATTCTTCACTGCCTTCCAGTGCTCTTCTCCAGGATTCGACTGGTATCTGCTCGTTACACTAAGTGCATGAGCAACATCCGGTCTAGTACATATCATACCGTACATGATATATCCTATTGCAGAAGCATAAGGGATCTTACTCATACGGTCTCTCTCCTCAGGTGTCTTTGGGGCCTGTTTCTTGGAGAGATGTATTCCATGGCTCATCGGCATGAGACCTCTTTTGGAATCTTCCATGCTAAATCTCTTTAGCATTGCATCAATGTACGTTCCTTGGGATAAACCAAGCATCCTTTTAGATCTATCTCTATAGATCTTTATCCCCAAAATATAGGATGCTTCTCCCAAGTCCTTCATGGAGAAGTGTTTAGATAACCAGATTTTAATCGATTGTAGCATAGGAATGTCATTCCCTATCAGTAATATATCATCAACATATAATACAAGGAATGAAATTGCGCTCCCACTAACCTTCTTGTACACACATGGTTCATCGTCATTTTTGATAAAATCAAACTCTTTGATTGTCTCATCAAAACGAATGTTCCATCTACGAGAAGCTTGCTTCAATCCATAAATGGATCGTTGCAGCTTACAGACTTGATTTATTCCAACCTTTGAAACAAATCCCTCTGGCTGTGTCATATACACATCCTCCTCAAGTTTCCCATTGAGGAAGGCTGTTTTCACTTCCATCTGTCAGATCTCATAGTCGTTATAAGCTGCAATCGCAAGCAAAATCCAAATGGACTTGAGCATAGCTACTGGTGAAAAGGTTTCATCATAATCAACTCCTTGTCTTTGTTTGAAACCTTTTGCAACCAGTCGGGCCTTATAGGTCTCCACCTTGCCGTCCGCTCCAGTCTTTCTTTTAAAGACCCATTTACACCCAATAGGCTTAATGCCTTCAGGTGGTGAAACCAAAGTCCATACTTTGTTTTCATACATGGAGTCCATTTCGGATTTCATGGCTTCAAGCCATTTCCCTGAGTCTTTATTACTCATGGCCTGTTCGTAATTCAATGGATCATCATCATTCATGATGTGTACCTCATCGTCATCCTCTATAACGAATCCATACCTCTCAGGTATCTTCGGTACTCTCCCAGATTTACGAACAGGGTGTGGTATAGTAGGTTCTTCTACTTGGTCAGGTACCTGACTTTGATCCGTGGTAATTTGTGGTTCTTGAACTTCTTCAAGATATATCTTACTCCCACTGACCCCTTCATGGATAAACTCCTTTTCCAAGAAGGCAGCATGTTTCGCAACAAACACCTTTTGATCAGTTAGATGATAGAAATAATACCCTACAGTTTCTTTAGGGTATCCCACAAATCTACACTTATCGGATTTAGTCTGTAGCTTATCATTTTCAAACTTTTTGACATAAGCTGGACAACCCCAAGTCTTAACATGCTTAAGATTTGGTTTCCTCCCCTTCCACATTTCATATGGAGTCTTTGGGACGGATTTGGTAGGTACCTTGTTAAGTAGGTATGCAGCCATTTCTAGGGCATATCCCCAGAAGGAAATTGGAAGGTCGGTAAAACTCATCATGGATCGAACCATGTCTAACAGTGTTCGATTTCTCCTTTCAGATACTCTATTTAACTGTGGTGTACCTGGAGGAGTCCATTGTGAGATTATACCATTTTCTTTGAGACAATTGAGAAACTCACCGCTTAAGTATTCTCCGCCTCGATCTGATCGAAGTATCTTTATACTCTTGCCCGTTTGTTTCTCTACTTCACTTCTGAACTCTTTGAACTTTTCAAATGATTCTGACTTGTATTTCATTAAATACACATATCCAAATCTTGAGTGATCATCAGTGAAAGTAATAAAATAAGAATACCCACCCCGTGCACTTGTTGTCATAGGCCCACAAACGTCTGTGTGAATCAATGACAACAACTCTGTAACTCTTTCTCCTCTTCCACTAAAAGGAGATTTAGTCATTTTACCCATGAGACAAGATTCACAAGTTGGATATGATTCATAATCGGATAGCTCGAGGAGCCCATCTTTATGCAACTTGGATAATCTTGTTTCATTGATATGACCGAGTCTACAGTGCCACATGTAGGTATAATTAATATCATCTCTTTTTCTTTTCTTAGTTTGTTCAATTTGAAATATATTTTCTTGTAAGTCAAGTGTATAAAGTCCATTTCGCAAATTTCCAATACCATATAAAACATCGTCTTTATAAATAGAACAACTATTGTTCTTTATAACAACGTTAAATCCTTCCATATCCAATACAGAAATTGAAATAATGTTTTTAATAATATTCAGAACATAATAACAATTATTAAGATAAATGGACTTGCCCGAAGGCATTGCTAAATAATAAGTTCCTACAGCTAATGCAGCAACCTTTGCTCCATTCCCCACTCGCAGGATCACCTCATCATTGTTCAGCTTTCTACTTCTGACCAGTCCCTGCACAGTATTACATATGTGAGAACCACAGCCGGTATCCAATACCCAAGTAGAATTTTGACTTTCTGAAAAATTAATTTCAATCATGAACAAACCTTGATTGGAAGTCGAAGCTTCTCCAAGCTTCTTCTCTGCTAGATACTTCTTGCAGTTCCTTTTCCAATGTCCCGGCTTGTTGCAATGAAAGCACATTCCTTTAGCTGGTTCAGGTTTCTTTTGTTCCTTTTCTTTCCCCTTTCCCTTAGCCTTCTTGGATTTCTTCTTTTCAGAAGATACCTTAGGTCTCTTCCTTTTATTGGAAGAATCCACCATCAAGATATGGTTCTTCTTGGATGAGAAGTGACCTTCTGCAGTTTTCAGCATGTTAAGCAGCTCAGGCAAGCTGACATCTAGCTTATTCATGTGAAAATTAACCACAAACTGCGAGAAGGTCTCAGGGAGTGACTGCAAGACCAAGTCTTGACTCAACTCCCCATCCATGACGAACCCAAGCTGTCCAAGGCGTTCAATCAAATTGATCACTTTCAGGACATGAGTCTCGACGGCAGTACCCTCGGTCATCCGAGATCGGAAGAGCTCCTTAGATATCTCATATCTAGCAGTCCTACTCTGTTCACCATACAACTCCTTGAGGTGAAGCAGCATAGCAGGAGCATCCATTTTTTCGTGCTGACGCTGAAGCTCGTTATTCATGGATGCGAGCATGATGCATTGAGCCACAGATGCATCATCTTGCCACTTATTGAAAGTGGCAATCTCTTCCTCAGAGGCTGTTTCTGAAACAGATTCAGGGACAGTTGAATTTAGGACATAAGAAATCTTTTCAGCAGTGAGAACAATTCTCAGATTTCTTAGCCAGTCCTCATAATTCGGCCCGGTAAGCTTGTTTGCATCAAGTATGCTTCGTAGTGAGATTAGTGATTTAGACATTTTTAAAATTCTGCATGTGAAAAATAACATTTTAGCAAACATTCATTTTATTAATTTTGCATACCAAAATAAATTTAGGTCTTTATTTTAAATTGGTATCTCCCACTATTTTCATCAAACTATATTACCCTCACTTATATAGTTCGGCAACATCTAATTAAAGATTTGCTAGTGAGAATAAGGATCCCATTTCAAATGTATATAACCTTGTGGATAGCACAACAAGCGATATACAAATAAATAGGTAGACAACTCTTGTCAATTACAACACTATATAACTCCTTTTATTTTGCCTCTTAAATCATAATGGTCAAGTGTGTGCACATCCGAACTAAAATGATTTAAGTTAAGTCCAACCTAGCACTTTCATAAATTCAAAAAAGAAAAATGTTCGTCCTTGTGGATAGCACAACAAGACTAGATCGTTCAATTTTCTTGATAAGCATCAAATGTGATTAATTAACATCTTAAATACGCAATACTCGCCTTGTGGATAGCACAACAAGCTCATATTAAATATTTAATACTCTATTAATTTATCATGCTAGAAGGCGACGTTCGATATTCCAAATATCATTGAACGCTTCAGACTTAATATTATTTCTTTGAGGGGTTTGTTATTATTTGTCTCATCTTGTTTAGCGCGCATGCACATATATATATAAAATACGCGTCATTTTATTAAACATGCGAAACATGTTTGCATAAAATATAATATATATAATATTTAGCATGCAATATATAATATTATATTCTACCCGGATTGATTATGGACTTTTATTCTAGTTTGGTTCACTAGAGCCACCAAGTGAACCAAAAGGTCAAACCTAGGAGTGCAAGAATTTAAATTTAAATATAACTATTACATTTAAACTCGGGCTCCATACAAACGGGTCTTCACGCGCTCCTTGCTCCTTGGTCTCCAATTTCTTCAAGATAATTCTAACTATTCTTATTACATTAAACTATTTAATTTAAATAGAAACCTTGATCAACAGTCAAGGGGAAGTACATAGGAAGGAGATAGAATTTTACATCAAGAAAAAAAAAATTAGAGAAGACGAGGTACGCAGACCCCATTTAATAAAACCCATTCATTCAAGCATTCAACTAAAATAAAATCCAATCACATTGGTCAAATAGTCCATAATCAATCCCCATTTATTTTCATACATATCACCATATATATCAATAAATAAATATTCATCTCATGAATTAAAACATTCCATATATATATGAGTATCATTTAATGGGCAATTTTAAATTGCATGAAATCCAATTTCAAGATTAAAATAAACTCTTTATTTTAATTATAAAATTATTTAGAATATAATATATAAATATATCATATTTATTTTTTAAAAAGAAGTCACCTTCTTTTATTAAAAGAGTCCTGCAGGTTTATTAAAAAAGTCCTTTCATGATGGGTCACCTTCTTTTTGGAGTAAGAAAGAGAAAACACCTTTTCTTTGCAGAATTCAAGATTAGCACCAAAAAAAAAAATTGTGATTCGTCCCAAAAAAAGTCTTTTTTTTTTCTTAAAAAATATAATTTTATACAATAAAATTATGCCCAATAAATTATTTTAAATACATACCCATATGTATATGAAATCAAAAAAAAAATTAATAATTGCATAAAGATTTGGCTCTGATGCCACTGTTGGGTTTGTACGAAATCGTGACGCAATCAAATTGCAAAAATTAGCGGAAGCATGGTATATCAGAGTTTAAAAAAAAATTCTACAAAACCATTACCCGGATCATCCTTTATGCAAATTATTAATTTAAAACGATAAATAAGAAGTTATGGAATCATACCCTTGTAGAACGAAGTTTCCACAGGTACTAGTTCAACTCCTTGTTCTTCGTGATCTCCTTGAATTTTCGGGTTAGATTCTTTCCTTTGATCAACGTTAGCCACCCAAGTGTTTGGCCTCTAGAGGTGATCCACCAAGGAAGAAGAATTATCAAGAAGGAGGGTGTTTGGCTTAACCTTAGTTTTCTATCCTCTATAGAAAAGGAGTACTCTCCAACAATTGGAATTGCATCAATCTAATATCTATTATAAGACTTCTCTTATATAGACATTGGTCAACCCTTCTAATCCTATTAGACATGGGATTTCTTTTAATTAATTAAACTCCTTTAATTAATTTAGGCTTCCCACCACATGGGAATAATTAATTAAATTCATTTAATTAATTTGTCTCCTAATCTTATTAGGAATAAATGAGAGTACTAAATATTAAATTAATTACTAAACTCCTTTAGAAATTAAAATAATAATAATTGTAATAATATTAATAAGACTCCTCTTATTAATTTATATTTAATATTTCCAAAATATTAAATAATAAACATTAAGCTATTTAATTTATTCTATCACCATAGATTAAATTAATTATACTTAATGCATTATTACGATTATGCCATTACCTTCTTAAATAATTATTCTTCCTTTTATGGTGTGACCCTTTAGGTTCTCCATATTAAACCGGTTGTGAATAAATCAATTAAAACAATTTTAATCTTATTTAAATAAATAAATTAAACTAATAATTTATTTAAATAAATAATATTTATTCTACAATAGGGATAAGCCTCCCTAGCGATCAACGACTTTCCAGATAATATAGATTTCAACATTAATCATAAAAGAACCTGTGAGTTAATAGTTACCATACAATTCAATCCTTCCACCATACAATGTCCTAATTAAATATAAGACATGAATTTACTGTCAAGTCTTATTTTATTTAATTATATGTATTTCGATTAGAAAATGCACAACTCCAAATAATGCAAATTAAAAACTCCTTTCTAATTTCATTTCACCTTGGCCAAGGATTCCTGGGTTGTCATTTAACGAATCACATAGGACATATCTCCTCTTTTACTAGAGGTGGTAGATTCTTTATTGATCATTCATTATCTCCATATATAACTCACTATACCCAAGCATACCCTATATATGCCTTAAAAGGTCTTAAGGAATAAGTCAAAGTATAATTTGTTACATACAAGATACTATGATGATCTCAAGTCCAAGGATCACTTGTACTACTATCACATTAGGAATTCCTATTGACAGGCGAGTAAAACTCCATTAGGTATTCCATAGCGAATCACGTTCAGTGAACTTATTCTCCAATAAGCACCTACATACTTGTTTTAGTGTCTCCACACAAATGATCATGAGATCAATCATCCTCATCCAATGAGCAAGCAACATATGTACCAATCTATCCGGATTTACTAATCCCCTTTTTAGTAATCCCACGATTGGGAACTGTTTTAGTTTTAGAGCTTTCTAAGAATTTAGATCTCATTAGCATGATCATCATCATGATTCTAAAAGCATTGCTTAAAACTATGGGTTATTTACATATTATAAAAACAGCACCATGTAGATAATTAAATGCCTTTAATAAATGAATATTTTATTAATAAATAAATAAGATTGTTTACAAAGTACGTGCTTTATCATCATACATGATTGGCTTGTATGCACACTACTATCAATTGTTTCATTGGTGTTCTAAATCTGTCAAAAACATAGGTGATTAGAAGTCATACAACTTCGTTCTTGCTTGATTAGCATCAAAAGGAGCAATTCCATGACTATCGCGTTCAAAACCATGCATACATCTCACACAAGTCTTCATTTAAGGAGACCTTCTTATTGTTTCATTGGTTCTCTAAAATTGTCAAAGAAAGAGGTGATTAGGAGTTCTATTACTTCGTTCTAATAGGATTAGCATCAAAAGGAGCAATCCCATGACTATCGCGTTAAAAATGATGCGTAGTACATCTCACGCAAGTCTTGATTTAGGAAGACCTTATTGTTTCATTGGTTTCTCAAATTGTCAATAAAAGAGGTTTTTACGAGTCCTATGACTTCGTTCTAGTTTGATTTGCATCAAAAGGAGCAATCCTATCACTAGTGCCTTCAAAACAATCCGTACATCTCACACAAGTCTTCATTTAGGAAGACCTTCTTATTGTTTTATTAGTTCTCTCAAATTGTAAAAGTATAGGTGATTATGAGTCCTATTACATCGTTCTAGTTGAAGATAGAATCAAAAGGAGCAATCCCATCACTATCGCGTCCAAAACGACGCGTAGATCTCACACAAGTCTTCATTTAGGGAGACCTTCATATTGTTCCATTGGTTGTTTCAAATTTACAAAGAAAGAGGTGATTAAGAGTTGTATTACTTCGTTCTACTATGATTAACGTCAAAAGGAGAAACCCATGACTATCACGTTCAAAACCATGCGTACATCTCACACAAGTCTTCATTTAGGGAGACCTTCTTATTATTTCATTGGTACTCTAAAATTGTCAAAGTAAGAGCTGATTAGGAGTATTATAAATTCGTTCTAGTTTGATTAGCACCAAAAGGAGCAATCCCATGACTATCGCGTTCAAAACGATGCGTACATCTCACACAAGTCATTATTTAAAGAAACATTCTTATTGTTTCATTTGTTCTCTAAAATTATCAAAGAAAGAGATGATTATGAGTCCTATTACTTCGTTCTAATTTGATTAGCATCAAATAGAGCATTCCATGACTATCGCATTAAAAACGATGTGTACATCTCACACAAGTCTTGATTTAGGGGAGACCTTATTGTTTCATTGGTGTTCTAAATCTGTCAAAAATATAGGTGATTAGAAGTCATACAACTTCGTTCTTGCTTGATTAGCATCAAAAGGAGCAATTCCATGACTATCGCGTTCAAAACCATGCGTACATCTCACACAAGTCTTCATTTAAGGAGACCTTCTTATTGTTTCATTGGTTCTCTAAAATTGTCAAAGAAAGAGGTGATTAGGAGTTCTATTACTTCGTTCTAATATGATTAGCATCAAAAGGAGCAATCCCTTACTCGTAGACGGAGCATCAGCGTTATCAACCTTAACTGAAATTGTTATTTAATGCAAGAGTGAGCAAACCACAGCTCACTGGAGTTTAACAATAATATATACATGAAAGGAATTCTTTAAAAAGAATCTGAATAACTTAGCTTACTTCAACAATAAAGAATTGAATAATAATTCTCTATCAACATTAAAATTCGAATATAGAATTTATCTGAGGGTCATAAGACCTTTGAACCCTTGTCCTAGGTTATAAATATTTCTATTTAAACCTTTAACAGTCAATAAGACTATGGACCTTAACTCGTACTTAAGGGGATCAGCCCTTCGTACCATGTATTGTGCACAAACATCTTAACGCTATGCGTAGTAACCTCCCCTAGTAAATAGGGTTGTTCAACTCAGTAATTTGAATTCAAGTCCGCACCAAAGAAAGTTTGGTTTGGATAAGCTTACAAGGGTAATTTAGAATTCACGTTCATCAACTAAGGATTAGTTGAATCGACTTCCAATAATTCATAAATAAAGAATTATGAATTAACATATACTTTAGAATCAACTTAAAGCATTTAAAATAATAACTGGATCTTACTTGAACAATAAGTTAAGATCATTTTAATTAAATAAACAATTGTCTAATACAGAAATAGAAAAGGACATTCTTAACAAGAATATATGAACTCAAGAAATTATACAAGATTAGGGTTTTGAAAACTTGCATAAAATTAACGAGTTTAAGGTTTAGAAGACTTGCCTCAAGCGCAAGCTACTTAACACAATTCACGTACTTTAATACTTCCTACACATATATATTCAATCACAATAACCTAAATTAGTTAACACGTAACTAATTTACATAAGTGGTTAACTCTCATGGTTAACTCACTCTAATAATAATAATCAACTATCACATAGTTAATTAAATCAATTATGTGTTTAACTAAATTATAATTAAACAATTATAATTCAAACACTTAATCAAATTATGATTATAAACAAATTATAATAATAATAATCAATTAAACCACATCATGCATTTAATTACACAAATTATAATTAATCATGAAATTATCAATTTATAATCCATAATTAAACATGCATTTATTAAATTATAATTACATAAATTATAATTTAAATTAACATCTAATTGATTAAAATAAACCAACTTCTATACATTATAATTTCACAAAAATTAAAATTTAAATTAAATATTTACTCTTAATTATAATTAATAAATTATAATTAAGTAACTTATTGTACAATTAAACAATTATAGTTTATAATTTAAATACCATATTAGTTTTTTCAAAACTTTCTTTTTCTCGAATTATGAAATTATCAACTTCATGTTAACACATGTTATAGCAGCTAGACACATGCTCATTATCTTAGCAATAATGTAATGGAAACATAACAACACACTGCACACTTGACTAAAACTCACTGCCACTGCACTGTGCACGGCGCAGCTGCGCAGCCACGGGCCTTGGCACCGGCGTAGCTGCGCAGGGTAAGGATCTGGGAAGGACAAGCGGCGCAGCAGCGCTGCTCTTGGCCTTGCTGCCAGCGCAGCTGCACAGCAACTCGGCCAGACGCAGATAGCCACGTTACTCTGCTTCACCGATTAACCTATACAAGCCAACAAATGGATGTTTACAGTAACTTAAACATTGTAAATCATACCTATGCAATTATACATATATATAACATGCTTCCACAACACAAAACCATTTAAACAATGATAATCACAAGTTTTAAAAATCCAATTTGGCCATTTTCATGAAAACTCATATATTTTCCAAAATAAGTCACTGTAATCAAATTCTTAAGCAATTCAACTTATAACACATGCTTTATTCTCATGATTCAAGGTAGTATCATAGAAAATTTTTAAACAACATACTAACATATACCAATTTCTCAATGTAAAATCACCCATAATATATAAACTCATGAAATTCCATACGAACTCATACAAACATGAATTTTATGTTAAAATATATTTCTACAGTAATTTGATTTCTGAAAATCATTGATAACCATATAATTCACCATGAAAAACACCACCTATATATATCATCCATGGTTATGCTATTACATGAAAACTCAGTTTTCACAGAGAATAAAACATGAAACTTAAATCGAGTTTTGAAAATATGAATGTAGAGATTATGGATTACCTTTCGGTGATAGGAGAAGAAAACAAAGATTCACTCTAGGCTTCACAAGCTTCTTCTTCCTTCTCTTCTTCTCCAACTCTTCTCTGCTTTCTCTTTTTCCTCTACTCTTTTCTTTCTTCTTTGCTCTTACTTTAGACTTAGGATTAATCTAACGTAGTATAGAACTAACGTAATATAATATAATACGCGTACTAACTAATACTAATTAGCCTAATTAATTTAGCAGTTACATAAGTTTCAAAATTCAAAAAGCCTTAAGGCTTTGTTTGGCCAAAACAACATTATTTTTAAAAAATAGGTTATTATTACTAAGGCCATGTTTGGTAGAATAGATTTAAAACAAATGCAAAGCCTTGTTTATTTAAACTCATTTAAAATCCTTTTTCTTTTATTTTAACAAATTATTTAATACATACTTTAATGACACATTTTAATTAATTAAATATCAATCATCTAATTTAATCAATTAAAATCTAACATCAATTAATCACATAAAATTGCCACATAATTATAATTACTCGCTAATTATAATCCATGTAACACTTCATCACATAATTCATCTAATTCAATTATCTCAATTAAATTAGAACTATAATATAACATTAATATTAATTAAATAAATATTACACATTCATTTAATTAGTATATAACACTTAATTAAATCACTCCATAAATCACATAATTTATTTATTTAACTCAATAAATAAATCACATAAAATATTTATTTATCTCAATAAATATTAAAATTAATTATAAAATCTCAATCGTTACAATTTTCCCTCCTTAAAAGGATTCTGTCCCCAGAATCACAAAAAAAAAAAAAATCTCGTCTATTACATTCTTCCCTCCTTAAAAGGATTCTGTCCCCAGAATCAGTATATAAGGGGTTACACATAACTAAGCAAATAAATGCAGATAAGACTTCATCATAACATCTTCGAGTTCCCACGTAGCTTCTTCAGCACTGTGGTTCCTCCAGATTACCTTAACAGAAGGTATCACTTTATTCCTAAGTACTTGTTCCTTTCTATCAACTATTTGAACAGGCACTTCTTCATATGATAAGTCTTTATCAAATAGCAAAGGTTCATATTCTATTACATGTTTATAATCGTGCTTGTAAAGACTTAATAAAGAAATTTGAAAGACATTATGTATATTCTCGAGCTCCGGAGGTAACGCAATCTCGTAAGCAACCTCGCCCACCTGTCGTAGTACCTCAAAAGGTCCAACGAATCGGGGACTCAGCTTCCCCTTCTTACCGAATTGAATTTTCCCCTTCCAGGGAGATACTTTCAGGAACACAAAACTTCCTGGTAAGAATTCTCGGTTCTATCGATGTAGATCGGCATACTTCTTCTGTCTGTCTTGAGCAGCAACTAATCTTGTTCTGATCAGCTTTACAATTTTGGTGGTTTGTTGTACCAATTCTGGTCCCAACAATTGACGTTCACCGACTTCATCCCAGCACAAAGGAGTTCTGCATTTTCTACCGTATAACGCTTCGTAAGGCGGCATGCCAATACTTGCATGATGACTATTGTTGTAGGCGAACTCCACCAATGGTAGATGATCCTCCCAGCTTCCTTTGAAGTCCATCACACAAGCTCTCAGCATATCCTCAAGTGTTTGAATCGTTCTTTCGCTCTGGCCATCGGTCTGAGAATGATACGCTGTACTCATTCGCAATTGCGTTCCCATACATTCTTGCAATCGCTTCCAGAAATTAGACGTGAAACGTGGATCTCTGTCGGACACAATCGACACCGGAACACCATGTCGAGAAATAATTTCCTTCACGTAGAGCTTCGCTAGTTTATCCAGGTTGTACTTGACCCTGATCGGCAGAAAGTGGGCTGACTTTGTAAGTCGATCCACTATAACCCATATTGCATCATATCCCTTCTGAGTCGTTGGAAGTCCTACCACAAAATCCATCGTGATGTGCTCCCACTTCCACTCTGGAATTTCTAACGGTTGCAGCAAACCACTTGGTCTCTGGTGTTCTACTTTGACTTTCTGACACGTTAAGCATTTCGCAACGCATTCAGCCACGTCCCTCTTCATATTCGGCCACCAGAAATGATGCCTGAGATCCTGGTACATCTTCGTACTCCCAGGGTGAATAGAATATCTAGAACTATGAGCTTCGCTCAAAATCTCCTCTTTGACCTCTGGTACTGGCGGTACCCAGATTCTACCTTCAAATCGTAACAGTCCTTCATTATCGACCTTAAACTTGAACTCTTCGCCATCAGTTAACCTCGTCCGAATCTTGTCACATTCTTCATCATGAAGTTGTGCTTCTTTCACTTTGTCTATTAAAGTAGAACTAGTGGTTACTTGAAACAACATCTCA
Source organism: Panax stipuleanatus (assembly GCA_020205555.1). Taxonomy (NCBI): domain Eukaryota; kingdom Viridiplantae; phylum Streptophyta; class Magnoliopsida; order Apiales; family Araliaceae; genus Panax; species Panax stipuleanatus. Next base: position 319,107 of record JAINUT010002166.1, read on the forward strand.
TCCGATTCTTTCGGAAACTTCACTTCCAACTCCAATCTAGCCATCTGTTCTATTAACTGATCCTGATCAGTTAATACGTTCAGTTTCTCCCGACCTTTTCTGCTCAATGCGTCGGCAACAACGTTAGCTTTACCCGGATGGTAAAGTATCTCGCAATCATAGTCTTTAATCAGTTCCAACCATCTTCTTTGGCGCATGTTCAAATCCTTCTAGGTAAATATATACTTCAGACTCTTGTGATCTGTGTATATTTCACACTTCTCTCCATATAAGTAGTGCCTCCAAATCTTTAGGGCAAACACTACTGCCGCCAATTCTAGATCATGGGTCGGATACCCCTTCTCGTAATCCTTCAGCTGACATGACGCATATGCAATGACTTTGCCGCTCTGCATCAATACACAGCCTAATCCTTTATGTGAGGCATCGCTATATACTACGAAATTCCCCGAACTATCCGGTAAAGACAATACAGGCGCAGTACTCAACCTCTTCTTCAGCTCTTGAAAACTCGCCTCACACTCCTCCGTCCAAACAAACTTAACTATTTTACGAGTAAAATTCGTCAACGGAGTTGCGATTCTAGAAAAGTCTTGAATAAATCTTCGGTAATAACCAGCCAATCCTAAGAAACTTCTCACTTCAGACGGCGTCTTCGGCTGTTCCCAACTAATTACGGCCTCAACTTTCGATGGATCTACCGAAATATCATCCTTGTCGATCACGTGGCCAAGAAATTGCACACGTTCCAACCAGAATTCGCATTTCGAGAATTTAGCGTAAAGCTTTTCTCGTCTCAGTGCTTCTAAGGTTAGTCGTAAGTGTTCAGCATGCTCCTCCTCGATCTTGGAATAAACCAGGATGTCATCTATGAACACTACCACGAACTTGTCCAGAAATGGCTTGAACACCCTGTTCATTAGGTCCATAAATGCAGCTGGGGCATTCGTGAGACCAAATGGCGTCACCAAGAACTCGTAATGACCATACCGAGTTCTAAAAGCCGTTTTCGGTATATCTTCCTTCCTCACCTTCAATTGATGATACCCGCTTCTCAAATCGATTTTCGAGAAGTATTTCGCATCCTTTAGTTGATCAAACAAGTCATCGATCCTAGGTAAAGGATACCTATTCTTGATCGTAACTTTATTCAACTCTCTATAATCAATGCAAAGACGCATCGACCCATCCTTTTTCTTTACGAATAAGACAGGCGCTCCCCACGGCGAAATGCTCGGTTGAATATACTTCTTGTCTAGCAGTTGTTGCAGTTGAATCATCAATTCCTTCATCTCGACTGGAGCCATTCGGTGTGGAGCCTTCAAAATCGGAGCAGTTCCCAGCGCTAGATCGATCACGAACTCTGTCTCCCTATCTGGCGGAAGTCCTGGCAAATCGCTTGGAAAAATGTCCACAAACTCCTTAACTACCGATATCTCCTCCACCTTCGGGCTTTCCTTACGCGAATCTACTATGTAGGCTAGATATCCTACACAGCCTTGCGTCAGAAGTTTCTTGGCTTGCATAACCGTCAGACAACTCGCTTGTTTAGGCGATTTGCTACCATAGAAAACCAACTTCGACGGAGTCGTAAGGTTTACCGACTTCTTCTGACAGTCGATTATCGCCCCATGGTTGAACAACCAATCCATACCTAGTATGACGTCGAATTCCCCAAGTTTAATCAGAATCAAATCTACTCCAAGCTCCTGACCATTAATGTCCAATCTACAGTTCTTATAAACGCTCCTAACAGGAAAAACCTACCTATTCGCAATCTCTATGTTCAAAGGGTAAATTAACTCCTCTACAGGTAAGTCTAGGGTTCTAGCAAAATCATCAGATATGAATGAGCAAGTAGCACCCGAATCAAATAATACATATGCATTTATACTATTGACCGGAATAATACCTGACACCACATCTTTTGATTGCACAGCATCCTGCACCGTCATATTGAATGTCCGTGCAATGGGTCGAACAGCTTGCAATGGTGCAGCGATAGTAACGGTACTGCCGATTCCATTCCCTCCGCTCCCTGTTGACCCTGCCGTCAGCTTCTTCGGGCAGTTGCGAGCCATGTGATCTTTGGATCCACATGTAAAGCAAGCTCCTTTCTTCGGTTTTGGGCAATTAGGCGCGATGTGGCCTTCCTGATCACAGTTGAAGCACACCCGCTTCCCCTTCATGCACACGCTCAGCAAGTATGGCCTTCTCCAGCACTGCTGCAAAGGTATTCAGCTGGAAAATGGAAACCTTGCTGTAGAGCCAGGGCTTTAGTTCCCGCTCAAACCTTCTCGCTTTCCTAGCGTCAGTGCTGACCTGGTATGTAGCGAACCTGGCCAACTCGTTAAACTTAGCGGCATACTCAGACACCGTCATCCCTCCTTGCTTAAGTTCTAGGAACTGGACCTCCATCTGGTCCTGCGAACTCACTGGAAAATACATCTCGTAGAACATTTCCTTGAAACGTTCCCACGTGATGACTCCTTCTCCCTCTCGAGTCTTGTTAGCCTGCCACCAAAAGCTAGCATCCAACTTCAACATGAAAGCCGCAAACATTGTCTTTTGGTCTTCTCCTACCCTAGCCACGTCAAATACCTTCTCTATTTCCATAACCCATGTCTGAGCTTCGATAGGGTTAGTCGATCCTTTGAACTCAGGCGGTCCTACTTCCTTGAATTCCTTGAACGTTGTTCCTTGTACTTGCGGCTGATTCGCAAGAGCTCCTGTCAACAGGTTCACCAACTGCTGAACCGAATTGGGATTCGTTCCCTCGTTATTGTTGTTGTTCGTCGAACCCTGGGATTTTGACGTGTTACTCTTCTTCTAGGAGGCATTTTCTGTTAAGAAAATATTATTATTAGACCCTTTATTCAATTATTAAGTACTCCAGTTCATACTTAAACGTTTAAACAATTTAGTGCACATAGAACATATAGCACGTCAATAAACTTTTTTTTATTCATTAGTCATAGTTTAAAAACATCAATCAGATAGTATTTCTGCCATTTACATCACCCTTCCTGAACTGGAAAAGTTGCAGGATTATATTATTAACTCATCCCATTCTTATCTCAAATTATGGAATTTACTTTATTTAATACAAAAAGCAATACATAAATAAAAGCTCTACTACTACTGCTACTGCTACTACTACTATTACTGCTACTGCTGCTACTGCCTAGGCATATTAATACGTCGCACAGCCTCTCTACATTCCTCTTCCATTACCCGAAATGCCGTTCTTCGGTCCACCACATACCACGGTAAACCTTGGAACTGAGCTGGGTAGTAGAAAATACGGTCCTGAGCTCTCTTTATCGCTGTATGAAAAGCATATTTCGTTTCCCTCAGCTTGGCCCTCTTGGCTTCAGCTTCATCTTCAGCTCGATCAGCTCGTTGATTAGCCCTCAAGCTTGACTCCTCAGCTCTGGCACGCTTCCTCGACTCCTCCTGGATGTCTTGCTTCGACTTTGCCAATTCAAAACGAGCAGCATCTCTTTCAACCTCCATATGTATCAGGTTCCACTGTGCGTCTCCCAGGTCACTTGCCATTTCCTCGATCGTCTCATCTCGTTGCTGGATAGTCTCCTCGAGATCTCCTACTCGTCCATGAAGCTCCACGTTGCTATCGTAGACTGCCTCGTACATCTCAGCACTAGTAGAGTGAGGTGGGAATTCCTCTTCGGGATCCTCTTCCTCCTCTTTCAGACTCGTCCTCGTCCTCATCCTCTGGAATAGGTGTCAGCTCACGCTCCCGACCAGCTACGGTGATCACTGGAGATGGCTCTCTCCTAACCAGCTGCTCCCAGACAATATGTATGTCACGGGGCTCTTCCTCTCTAGGCACCTGAGGTACATCCTCTCTAGCCTGACTAGGTTCTCCCACGTTCGACATCCTGACAAAAGAATTTTAAAGTTCATTATTACGTGATAACGAATCGTCACTCTTCGAATACTATAATGTAAACACATAGGCACATAAGGTAGTTTATTATCTTTACCTAGCATCACTATCTTTTCGATCTTACCATAAGGCTATTACCTAAGGTTTTTTCCCACCTAAGGTTTCATAACCTACAGCTCTGATACCAACCTGTGACACCCCCAAATTCGGGTACTTCGTTTCCACATGATTTGGTGTTCACTTTTTAACTATAACAAACATCTACCCAATATATCTTAAAATAAATTTTAACCTTTATTCAACTATTAATAAAATCTCCCTTAAAACAAGGGTTACAACCTTCTCCATATCAATCCCAGGGTTACTCTAACCTTGAAATGAATATAATAAAGTGCGGAAATAAAACATAACATTCAATTATTACAATCATTCTCAATTAAATAAAAACAAGTCTTCACTTGCTTTGCTTTCCCTTGCCCTTACTCGTAGACGGAGCATCAGCGTTATCAACCTTAACTGAAATTGTTATTTAATGCAAGAGTGAGCAAACCACAGCTCACTGGAGTTTAACAATAATATATACATGAAAGGAATTCTTTAAAAAGAATCTGAATAACTTAGCTTACTTCAACAATAAAGAATTGAATAATAATTCTCTATCAACATTAAAATTCGAATATAGAATTTATCTGAGGGTTATAAGACCTTTGAACTCTTGTCCTAGGTTATAAATATTTCTATTTAAACCTTTAACAGTCAATAAGACTATGGACCTTAACTCGTACTTAAGGGGATCAGCCCTTCGTACCATGTATTGTGCACAAACATCTTAACGCTATTCGTAGTAACCTCCCCTACTAAATAGGGTTGTTCAACTCAGTAATTTGAATTCAAGTCCGCACCAAAGAAAGTTTGGTTTGGATAAGCTTACAAGGGTAATTTAGAATTCACGTTCATCAACTAAGGATTAGTTGAATCGACTTTCAATAATTCATAAATAAAGAATTATGAATTAACATATACTTTAGAATCAACTTAAAGCATTTAAAATAATAACTGGATCTTACTTGAACAATAAGTTAAGATCATTTTAATTAAAAAAATAATTATCTAATACAGAAATAGAAAAGGACATTCTTAACAAGAATATATGAACTCAAGAAATTATACAAGATTAGGGTTAAGAAAACTTGCATAAAATTAACTAGTTTAAGGTTTAGAAGACTTGCCTCAAGCGCAAGCTACTTAACACAATTCACGTACTTTAATACTTCCTACACATATATATTCAATCACAATAACCTAAATTAGTTAACACGTAACTAATTCACATAAGTGGTTAACCCTCATGGTTAACTCACTCTAATAATAATAATCAACTATCACATAGTTAATTAAATCAATTATGTATTTAACTAAATTATAATTAAACAATTATAATTCAAACACTTAATCAAATTATGATTATAAACAAATTATAATAATTATAATCAATTAAACCACATCATGCATTTAATTACACAAATTATAATTAATCATGAAATTATCAATTTATAATCCATAATTAAGCATGCATTTATTAAATTATAATTACATAAATTATAATTTAAATTAACATCTAATTGATTAAAATAAACCAACTTCTATACATTATAATTTCACAAAAATTAAAATTTAAATTAAACATTTACTCTTAATTATAATTAATAAATTATAATTAAGTAACTTATTGTACAATTAAACAATTATAGTTTATAATTTAAATACCATATTAGTTTTTTCAAAACTTTCTTTTTCTCGAATTATGAAATTATCAACTTCATGTTAACACATGTTATAGCAGCTAGATACATGCTCATTATCTTAGCAATAATGTAATGGAAACATAACAACACACTGCACAAGTCTTGACTAAAACTCACTGCCACTGCACTGTGCACGGCGCAGCTGCGCAGCCACAGGCCTTGGCACCGGCGCAGCTGCGCAGGGTAAGGATCTGGGAAGGACAAGCGGCGCAGCTGCGCTGCTCCTGGCCTTGCTGCCGGCGCAGCTGCGCAGCAACTCGGCCAGACGCAGACAGCCACGTTACTCTGCTTCACCGATTAACCCATACAAGCCAACAAATGGATATTTACAGTAACTTAAACATTGTAAATCATACCTATGCAATTATACATATATATAACATGCTTACACAACACAAAACCATTTAAACAATGATAATCACAAGTTTTAAAAATCCAATTTGGCCATTTTCATGAAAACTCATATATTTTCCAAAATAAGTCACTGTAATCAAATTCTTAAGCAATTCAACTTATAACACATGCTTTATTCTCATGATTCAAGGCAGTATCATAGAAAATTTTTAAACAACATACTAACATATACCAATTTCTCAATGTAAAATCACCCATAATATATAAACTCATGAAATTCCATATGAACTCATATAAACATGAATTTTCTGTTAAAATATATTTCTACAGTAATTTGATTTCTGAAAATCATTGATAACCATATAATTCACCATGAAAAACACCACCTATATATATATATCATCAATGTTTATGCTATTATATGAAAACTCAGTTTTCACAGAGAATAAAACATGAAACTTAAATCGAGTTTTGAAAATATGAAAGTAGAGATTATGGATTACCTTTCGGTGATAGGAGAAGAAAACAAAGATTCACTCTAGCCTTCACAAGCTTCTTCTTCCTTCTCTTCTTCTCCAACTCTTCTCTGCTTTCTCTTTTTTCTCTACTCTTTTCTTTCTTCTTTGCTCTTACTTTAGACTTAGGATTAATCTAACGTAGTATAGAACTAACGTAATATAATATAATACGCGTACTAACTAATACTAATTAGCCTAATTAATTTAGCAGTTACATAAATTTCAAAATTCAAAAAGCCTTAAGGCTTTGTTTGGCCAAAACAACATTATTTTTAAAAAATAGGTTATTATTACTAAGGCCATGTTTGGTAGAATAGATTTAAAACAAATGCAAAGCCTTGTTTATTTAAACTCATTTAAAATTCTTTTTCTTTTATTTTAACAAATTATTTAATACATACTTTAATGACACATTTTAATTAATTAAATATCAATCATCTAATTTAATCAATTAAAATCTAACATCAATTAATCACATAAAATTGCCACATAATTATAATTACTCGCTAATTATAATCCATGTAACACTTCATCACATAATTCATCTAATTCAATTATCTCAATTAAATTAGAACTATAATATAACATTAATATTAATTAAATAAATATTACACGAACAAACAAGAACAAAGTTATAGGACATGGAATTGTGTGAGATGTATGCATGGTTTTGAACGCGATAGACATGGAATTGCTCCTTTTGACGCTAATCAAACAAGAACAAAGTTATAGGACTCCTAATCACCTATTTCTTTGACAATTTTAGAACACCAATGAAACAATAAGGTCTCCCTAAATGAAGACTTGTGTGAGATGTACGCATGGTTTTGAACACCACAGTCATGGGTTTCTCCTTTTAACGCTAATCAAAGTAGAACGAAGTAATACAACTCTTAATCACCTCTTTCTTTGTAAATTTGATACAACCAATGAAACAATATGAAGGTCTACCTAAATGAAGACTTGTGTGAGATCTACGGATTGTTTTGGACGCGATATTGATTGGATTGCTCCTTTTGATGATAATTTCAACTAGAACGAAGTAATATGACTCATAATCACCTATATTTTGTCAATTTGTGAGAACTACTGAAACAATAAGAAGGTCTCCCTAAATGAAGACTTGTGTGAGATGTATGGATCGTTTTGAAGGCGCTATTGATAGGATTGCTCCATTTAATGCAAATCTAAATACAAAGAAGTCATAAGACTCATAATCACCTCTTTCTTTTATAATTTGACGGAACCAATGAAACAATAAGAAGTTCTTCCCTAAATCAAGACTTGTGTGAGATGTACACATCGTTTTTAATGCGATAGTCATGGAATGCTCTATTTGATGCTAATCAAATTAGAACGAAGTAATAGGACTCATAATCATCTCTTTCTTTGATAATTTTAGAGAACAAATGAAACAATAAGAATGTCTCTTTAAATAATGACTTGTGTGAGATGTACGCGTCGTTTTGAACGCGATAGTCATGGGATTGCTCCTTTTGATGCTAATCAAACTAGAACGAAGTTATAGAACTCCTAATCACCTCTTTCTTTGACAATTTTAGAGCACCAATAAAATAATAAGAAGGTCTCCCTAAATGAAGACTTGTGTGAAATGTACGCCTGGCATTGAACGTGATAGTCATGGGTTTCTCCTTTGGACGTTAATCAAAGTAGAACAAAGTAATACAACTCTTAATCACATCTTTCTTTGTAAATTTTAAACAACCAATGGAACAATATGAAGGTCTCCCTAAACAAAGACTTGTGTGAGATCTACGCATCGTTTTGGACGCGATAGTGATGGGATTGCTCCTTTTTATTCTATCTTCATCTAGAACGATGTAATAGGACTCATAATCACCTATATTTTTACAATTTGAGAGAACTAATGAAACAATAAGAAGGTCTTCCTAAATGAAGACTTATGTGAAATGTAAGGATCGTTTTGAAGGCACTAGTGATAGGATTGCTCCTTTTGATGCAAATCAAACTAGAACGAAGTCATATGACTCGTAAAAACCTCTTTCACTGACAATTTGAGAAAACCAATGAAACAATAAGAAGGTCTTCCTAAATCAAGACTTGTGTAAGAAGTACTACGCATCGTTTTTAACGTGATAGTCATGGGATTGCTCCTTTTGATGCTAATCATATTAGAACGAAGTAATATAACTCCTAATCACCTCTTTCTTTGACAATTTTAGAGAACCAATGAAACAATAAGAAGGTCTCCTTAAATGAAGACTTGTGTGAGATGTATGCATGGTTTTGAACGCGATAGTCACAGAATTGCTCCTTTTGATGCTAATCAAACAAGAACGAAGTTATAGGACTCCTAATCACCTATTTCTTTGACAATTTTAGAACACCAATGAAACAATAAGGTCTCCCTAAATGAAGACTTGTGTGAGATGTACGCATAGTTTTGAACGCCACAGTCATGGGTTTGTCCTTTTAACGCTAATCAAAGTAGAACGAAGTAATACAACTCTTAATCACCTCTTTCTTTATAAATTTGATACAACCAAAGAAACAATATAAAGGTCTCACTAAATGAAGACTTGTGTGAGATCTACGCATCGTTTTGGACGCGATATTGATTTGATTGCTCCTTTTGATGCTAATTTCAACTAGAACGAAGTAATATGACTCATAATCAATTATATTTTGGCAATTTGTGAGAACTAATGAAACAATAAGAAGGTCTCCCTAAATGAAGACTTGTGTGAGATGTACGGATCGTTTTGAAGGCGCTATTGATAGGATTGCTCCATTTAATGCTAATCTAAATAGAAAGAAGTCATAGGACTCATAATCACCTATTTCTTTGATAATTTGAGGGAACCAATGAAACAATAAGAAGTTCTCCCCTAAATCAAGACTTGTGTGAGATGTACACATCGTTTTTAACGCGATAGTCATGGAATGCTCCTTTTCATACTAATCAAATTAGAACGAAGTAATAAGACTCATAATCATCTCTTTCTTTGATAATTTTAGAGAACAAATGAACCAATTAGAAAGTCTCTTTAAATAAAGACTTGTTTGAGATGTACGCATCGTTTTGAACGCGATAGTCATGGGATTGCTCCTTTTGATGCTAATCAAACTAGAACGAAGTTATAGGACTCCTAATCAGCTCTTTCTTTGACAATTTTAGAGCACCAATGAAATAATAAGAAGGTCTCCCTAAATGAAGACTTGTGTGAGATGTACGCATGGTTTTGAACGTGATAGTCATGGGTTTCTCCTTTGGACGTTAATCAAAGTAAAACGAAGTAATACAACTCTTAATCACCTCTTTCTTTGTAAATTTGAAACAACCAATGGAACAATAGGAAGGTCTCCCTAAACGAAGACTTGTGTGAGATCTACGCATCGTTTTGGACGCGATAGTGATGGGATTGCTCCTTTTGATTCTATCTTCATCTAGAACGATGTAATAGGACTCATAATCATCTATATTTTTATAATTTGAGAGAACTAATGAAACAATAAGAAGGTCTTCCTAAATGAAGACTTGTGTGAAATGTAAGGATCGTTTTGAAGGCACTAGTGATAGGATTGCTCCTTTTGATGCAAATCAAACTAGAACGAAGTCATATGACTCGTAAAAACCTCTTTCATTGACAATATGAGAAAACCAATGAAACAATAAGAAGGTCTTCCTAAATCAAGACTTGTGTGAGAAGTACTACGCATCGTTTTTAACGTGATAGTCATGGGATTGCTCCTTTGACGCTAATCATATTAGAACGAAGTAATAGAACTCCTAATCACCTCTTTCTTTGACAATTTTAGAGAACCAATGAAACAATAAGAAGGTCTCCTTAAATGAAGACTTGTGTGAGATGTATGCATGGTTTTGAACACGAGTCACGGAATTGCTCCTTTTGATGCTAATCAAACAAGAACGAAGTTATAGGACTCCTAATCACCTATTTCTTTGACAATTTTAGAACACCAATGAAACAATAAAGTCTTCCTAAATGAAGACTTGTGTGAGATGTACGCAAGGTTTTGAACGCCACAGTCATGGGTTTGTCCTTTTAACGCTAATCAAAGTAGAACGAAGTAATACAACTCTTAATCACCTCTTTCTTTATAAATTTGATACAACCAATGAAACAATATGAAGGTCTCCCTAAATGAAGACTTGTGTGAGATCTACGCATCGTTTTGGACGCGATATTGATTGGATTGCTCCTTTTGATGCTAATTTCAACTAGAACGAAGTAATATGACTCATAATCAATTATATTTTGGCAATTTGTGAGAACTAATGAAACAATAAGAAGGTCTCCCAAAATGAGGACTTGTGTGAGATGTACGGATCGTATTGAAGGCGCTATTGATAAGATTGCTCCATTTAATGTTAATATAAATAGAAAGAAGTCATAGGACTCATAATCACCTCTTTCTTTGATAATTTGAGTGAACCAATGAAACAATAAGAAGTTCTCCCCTAAATCAAGACTTGTGTGAGATGTACACATCGTTTTTAACGCGATAGTCATGAAATGCTCCTTTTGATACTAATCAAATTAGAACGAAGTAATAAGACTCATAATCATCTCTTTCTTTGATAATTTTAGAGAACAAATCAAACAATAAGAAAGTCTCTTTAAATAAAGACTTGTGTGAGATGCATGCATCGTTTTGAATGTGATAGTCATGGGATTGCTCCTTTTGATTCTAATCAAACTAGAACGAAGTTATAGGACTCCTAATCACCTCTTTCTTTGACAATTTTAGAGCACTAATAAAATAATAAGAAGGTCTCCCTGAATGAAGACTTGTGTGAGATGTACGCATGGTTTTGAACGTGATAGTCATGGGTTTCTCCTTTTGAAGCTAATCAAAGTAGAATGAAGTAATACAACTCTTAATCAGCTCTTTCTTTGTAAATTTGAAACAACCAATGGAACAATATGAAGGTCTCCCTAAACGAAGACTTGTGTGAGATCTACGCATCGTTTTGGACGCGATAGTGATGGGATTACTCCTTTTGATTCTATCTTCATCTAGAACGATGTAATAGGACTCATAATCACATATATTTTTATAATTTGAGAGAACTAATGAAACAATAAGAAGGTCTTCCTAAATTAAGACTTGTGTGAGATGTACGGATAGTTTTGAAGGCACTAGTGATAGGATTGCTCCTTTGATGCAAATCAAACTAGAACTAAGTCATATGACTCGTTAAAACCTCTTTCATTGATAATTTGAGAAAACCAGTGAAACAATAAGAAGGTCTTCCTAAATCAAGACTTGTGTGAGATGTACTACGCATCGTTTTTAATGCGATAGTCAGGGGATTGCTCCTTTTGATGCTAATCATATTAGAACGAAGTAATGAACTCCTAATCACCTCTTTCTTTGATAATTTTAGAGAACCAATGAAACAATAAGAAGGTCTCCTTAAATGAAGACTTGTGTGAGATGTATGCATGGTTTTGAATGCGATAGTCACGGAATTGCTCGTTTTGATGCTAATCAAACAAGAACGAAGTTATAAAACTCCTAATCACATATTTCTTTAACAATTTTAGAACACCAATGAAATAATAAGGTCTCCCTAAATGAAGACTTGTGTGAAATGTACGTATTGTTTTGAACGCCACGGTCATGGGTTTCTCCTTATAACGCTAATCAAAGTAGAACGAAGTAATACAACTCTTAATCACCTCTTTCTTTGTAAATTTGATTCACCAATGAAACAATATGAAGGTCTCCCTAAATGAAGACTTGTGTGAGATTTACGCATCGTTTTGGGCGTTATATTGATTGGATTGCTCCTTTTGATACTAATTTCAACTAGAACGAAGTAATATGACTCATAATCACCTATATTTTGACAATTTGTGAGAACTAATGAAACAATAAGAAGATCTCCCTAAATGAAGACTTGTGTGAGATGTACGGATCGTTTTGAATGCATTATGGATAGGATTGCTCCATTTAATGCTAATCTAAATAGAAAGAAGTTATAGGATTCATAATCACCCCTTTCTTTGATAATTTGAGGGAAACAATGAAACAATAAGAAGTTCTCCCCTAAATCAAGACTTGTGTGAGATGTACACATCGTTTTTAACGCGATAGTCATGGAATGCTCCTTTTAATGCTATTCAAATTAGAACGAAGTAATAGGACTCATAATCATCTCATTTTTTTATAATTTTAGAGAACAAATGAAACAATAAGAAAGTCTCTTTAAATAAAGACTTGTGTGAGATGTACGCATCATTTTGAACGCGATAGTCATGGGATTGCTCCTTTTGATGCTAATCAAACTAGAACGAAGTTATAGGACTCCTAGTCACCTCTTTTTTTGACAATTTTAGAGCACCAATGAAATAATAAGAAGGTCTCCCTAAAATGAAGACTTGTGTGAGATGTACGCATTGTTTTGAAAGTGATAGTCATGGGTTTTCCTTTTGACGCTAATCAAAGTAGAAGAAGTAATACAACTTTTAATCACCTCTTTCTTTGTCAATTTGAATCAACCAGTGGAACAATATGAAGGTCTCCCTAAAAAAAGACTTGTGTGAGATCTACGCATCGTTTTAGACGCGATAGTTATGGGATTGCTCCTTTTGATTCTATCTTCAACTAGAACGATGTAATAGGACTCATAATCACCTATATTTTTACAATTTCAGAGAACTAATGAAACAATAAGAAGGTCTTCCTAAATGAAGACTTGTGTGAGATGTACGGATCGTTTTGAAGGCACTAGTGATAGGATTGCTCCTTTTGATGCAAATCAAACTAGAACGAAGTCATAGGACTCGTAAAAACCTCTTTCATTGACAATTTGAGAAAACCAATGAAACAATAAGAAGGTCTTCCTAAATCAAGACTTGTGTGAAATGTACTATGCATCGTTTTTAACGCGATAGTCATGGGATTGCTCCTTTTGATGATAATCATATTACAACGAAGTAATAGAACTCCTAATCCCATCTTTCTTTGACAATTTTAGAGAACCAATGACACAATAAAAAGGTCTTTTTAAATGAAGACTTGTGTGAGATGTATGCATGGTTTTGAAAGCGATAGTCATGGAATTGCTCCATTTGATGCTAATCAAACAAGAACGAAGATATAAGACTCCTAATCACCTATTTCTTTGATAATTTTAGAACACTAATGAAACAATAAGGTCTCCCAAAATGAAGGCTTGTGTGAGATGTACGTATGGTTTTGAACGCCACAGTCATGGGTTTCTCCTGTTAACGCTAATCAAAGTAGAACGAAGTAATACAACTCTTAATCACCTCTTTCTTTGTAAATTTGATACAATCAATGAAACAATATGAAGGTCTCCCTAAATGAAGACTTGTGTGAGATCTACGCATCGTTTTGGACGCGATATTGATTGGATTGCTCCTTTTGATGCTAATTTCAACTAGAACGAAGTAATATGACTCATAATCACCTATATTTTGACAATTTGTGAGAACTAATGAAATAGTAAGAAGGTCTCCCTAAATGAAGACTTGTGTGAGATGTACGAATCATTTTAAAGGCGCTATTGATAGGATTGCTCCATTTAATGCTAATCTAAATAGAAAGAAGTCATAAGACTCATAATCACCTCTTTCTTTGATAATTTGAGTGAACCAATGAAACAGTAAGTAGTTCTCCCCTAAATCAAGACTTGTGTGAGATGTACACATCATTTTTAACGCGATAGTCATGGAATGCTCGTTTTGATGCTAATCAAATTAGAACGAAGTAATAGGACTCATAATCATCTCTTTATTTGATAATTTTAGAGAACAAATGAAACAATAGGAAAGTCTCTTTAAATAAAGACTTGTGTGAGATGTATGCATCGTTTTGAACGCGATAGTCATGAGATTGCTCCTTTTGATGCTAATCAAACTAGAACGAAGTTATAGAACTCCTAATCACCTCTTTCTTTGAAAATTTTAGAGCACCAATGAAATAATAAGAAGGTCTCCCTAAATGAAGACTTGTGTGAGATGTACGCATGAGTTTTGAACGTGATAGTCATGGGTTTCTCCTTTTGACGCTAATCAAAGTAGAACGAAGTAATGCAACACTTAATCACCTCTTTCTTTGTAAATTTGAAACAACCAAAGGAACAATATGAAGGTCTCCCTAAACGAAGACTTGTGTGAGATCTACGGATCGTTTTGGATGCGATATTGATGGGATTGCTCCTTTTGATTCTATCTTCAACTAGAACGATGTAATAGGACTCATAATCACATATATTTTTACAATTTGAGAGAACTAATGAAACAATAAGAAGGTCCTAAATGATGATTTGTGTGAGATATATAGATCGTTTTGAAGGCACTAGTGATAGGATTGCTCCTTTTGATGCAAATCAAACTAGAACGAAGTCATAGGACTCGTAAAAACCTCTTTCATTGACAATTTGAGAAAACCAATGAAACAATAAGAAGGTCTTCCTAAATCAAGACTTGTGTGAGATGTACTACGCGTCGTTTTTAACGCGATAGTCATGGGATTGCTCCTTTTGATGCCAATCATATTAGAACGAAGTAATAGAACTCCTAATCACCTTTTTCTTTGACAATTTTAAAGAACCAATGAAACAATAAGAAGGTCTCATTAAATGAAAACTTGTGTGAGATGTATGCATGGTTTGAACGCGATAGTCATGGAATTGCTCCTTTTGATGCTAATCAAACAAGAACTAAGTTATAGGACTCCTAATCACCTATTTCTTTGACAATTTTAGAACTCCAATGAAACAATAAGGTCTCCCTAAATGAAGACTTGTGTGAGATGTACGCATGGTTTTGAACGCCACAGTCATGGGTTTGTCCTTTTAACGCTAATCAAAGTAGAACGAAGTAATACAACTCTTAATCACCTCTTTCTTTGTAAATTTGATACAACCAACGAAACAATATGAAGGTCTCCCTAAATGAAGACTTGTGTGAGATCTACCCATCGTTTTGGACGCCATATTGATTGGATTGCTCCTTTTGATGCTAATTTCAACTAGAACGAAGTAATATGACTCATAATCACCTATATTTTGACAATTTGTGAGAACTAATGAAACAATAAGAAGGTCTCCCTAAATGAAGACTTGTGTGAGATGTTCAGATCGTTTTGAAGGCGCTATTGATAGGATTGCTCCATTTAATGCTAATCTAAATAGGAAGAAGTCATAAGACTCATAATCACCTCTTTCTTTATAATTTGAGGGAACCAATGAAACAATAAGAAGTTCTCCCCTAAATCAAGACTTGTGTGAGATGTACACATCGTTTTTAACGCGATAGTCATGGAATGCCCCTTTTGATGCCAATCAAATTAGAACGAAGTAATAGGACTCATAATCATCTCTTTCTTTGATAATTTTAGAGAACAAATGAAACAATAAGAAAATCTCTTTAAATAAAGACTTGTGTGAGATGTACGCATCGTTTTGAAAGCGATAGTCATGGGATTGTTCCATTTGATGCTAATCAAACTAGAACAAAGTTATAGGACTCCTAATCACCTCTTTCTTTGACAATTTTACAGCACCAATGAAATAATAAGAAGGTCTCCTTAAATGAAGACTTGTGTGAGAGGTACGCATAGTTTTGAACTTGATAGTCATGGGTTTCTCCTTTTGACTCTAATCAAAGTAGAACGAAGTAATACAACTCTTAATCACCTCTTTCTTTGTAAATTTGAAACAACTAAAGGAACAATATGAAGGTCTCCCCAAACGAAGACTTGTGTGAGATCTACGCATCTTTTTGGACGCGATAGTGATGGGATTGCTCCTTTTGATTCTATCTTCATCTAGAACGATGTAATAGGACTCATAATCACCTATATTTTTACAATTTGAGAGAACTAATGAAACAATAAGAAAGTCTTCCTAAATGAAGACTTGTGTGAGATGTACAGATCGTTTTGAAGGCACTAGTGATAGGAGTGCTCCTTTTGATGCAAATCAAACTAGAACGAAGTCATATGAGTCGTAAAAACCTCTTTCATTGACAATTTGAGAAAACTAATGAAACAATAAGAAGGTCTTCCTAAATCAAGACTTGTGTGAGAAGTACTACGCATCATTTTTAACGCGATAGTCATAGGATTGCTCCTTTTGATGCTAATCATATTAGAACGAAGTAATAGAACTCCTAATCACCTCTTTCTTTGACAATTTTAGAGAACCAATGAAACAATAAGAAGGTCTCCTTAAATGAAGACTTGTGTGAGATGTATGCATGGTTTTGAATGCGATAGTCACTGAATTGCTCCTTTTGATGCTAATCAAACAAGAACGAAGTTATAGGACTCCTAATCACCTATTTCTTTGACAATTTTAGAACACCAATGAATCAATAAGGTCTTCCTAAATGAAGACTTGTGTGAGATGTATGCATAATTTTGAACGCCACAGTCATGGGTTTCTCCTTTTAACGCTAATCAAAGTAGAACGAAGTAATACAACTCTTAATCACCTATTTCTTTGTAAATTTGATACAACCAATAAAACAATATGAGTGTCTCCCTAAATGAAGACTTGTGTGAGATCTACGCATCGTTTTGGACGCGATATTGATTTGATTGCTCCTTTTGATGCTAATTTCAACTAGAACGAAGTAATTTGACTCATAATCACTTATATTTTTACAATTTGTGAGAACTAATGAAACAATAAGAAGGTCTCCCAAAACGAAGACTTGTGTGAGATGTACGGATCGTTTTGATGGCGCTATTGATAGGATTGCTCCATTTAATGCTAATCTAAATAGAAAGAAGTTGTAGGACTCATAATCACCTCTTTTTTTTGATAATTTGAGGGAACCAATGAAACAATAAGAAGTTCTCCCCTAAATCAAGACTTGTATGAGATGTACACATCGTTTTTAACGCGATAGTCATGGAATGCTCCTTTTGATGCTAATCAAATTAGAACGAAGTAATAGGACTCATAATCATATTTTTCTTTGATAATTTTAGAGAACAAATGAAACAATAAAAAAGTCTCTTAAAATAAAGACTTGTGTGAGATGTACGCATCCTTTTTAACGTGATAGTCATAGGATTGCTCCTTTTGATGCTAATCAAACTAGAACGAAGTTATAGGACTCCTAATCAACTCTTTCTTTGATAATTTTAGAGCACCAATGAAATAATAAGAAGGTCTCCCTAAATGAAGACTTGTGTTAGATGTACGCATGGTTTTGAACGTGATAGTCATGAGTTTCTCCTTTTGACTCTAATCAAAGTAGAACGAAGTAATACAACTCTTAATCACCTCTTTCTTTGTAAATTTGAAACTACCAATGGAACAATATGAAGGTCTCCTTAAACGAAGACTTGTGTGAGATCTACGCATCGTTTTGGACACGATAGTGATGGGATTGCTTCTTTTGATTCTATCTTCATCTAGAACGATGTAATAGGACTCATAATCACCTATATTTTTACAATTTGAGAGAACTAATGAAACAATAAGAAGGTCTTCCTAAATGAAGACTTGTGTGAGATGTACGGATCGTTTTGAAGGCATTAGTGATAGGATTGCTCCTTTTGATGCAAATCAAACTAGAACTAAGTCATATGACTCGTAAAAACCTCTTTCATTGACAATTTGAGAAAACCATTGAAACAATAAGAAGGTCTTCCTAAATCAAAACTTGTGTGAGATGTACTACACATCGTTTTTAACGCGATTGTCATAGGATTGCTCTTTTTGATACAAATCATATTAGAACGAAGTAATAGAACTCCTAATCACCTCTTTCTTTGATAATTTTAGAGAACCAATGAAACTATAAGAAGGTCTCCTTAAATGAAGACTTGTGTGAGATGTATGCATGGTTTTGAACGCGATAGTCACGGAATTGCTCCTTTTGAAGCTAATCAAACAAGAACGAAGTTATAGGACTCCTAATCACCTATTTCTTTGACAATTTTAGAACACCAATGAAACAATAAGGTCTCCCTAAATGAAGATTTGTGTGAGATGTACTCATGGTTTTGAACGCCACAGTCATGGGTTTCTCCTTTTAACGCTAATCAAAGTAGAACGAAGTAATACAACTCTTAATCACCTCTTTCTTTGTAAATTTGATACAACTAATGAAACAATATGAAGGTCTCCACAAGGAAAAATATTTCTCTCTCTAAATTTTTTGCTCTGCCTTCTCTCTTACTTTTCTTGTCCACCTTTTTTCCCCTCCTAAAAGTTCCGTTCCCCACCTACTTTTCTCGGTTACAGCCTCTTTTGTTCAGACCGTCTTCTCTTGGTTCCCATTGTGTTTTTTCTTTTATTTTCTTCAGACAGTTTCTTCGGATCTTTGCTTTTCTGTGTTTTCTTTCTCCTCGTTATGGTCGATTTCTCTCATCTCTCAGCTGGAAACTCCTCCAGTAGTGCTTCCCGTGATCTCTTTGTTGAGTTTGGGATTTCAAACCCTAGCTCTCTGTTCATTGACGATGCGACAATGGCTGAGTCCAACCCTATTCCGGCTGTCACTGCTGCGATTGTTTTGGATAGCTCTGATGCTTTTAAATCCAACAACGTGGCTGATGCGAGCCTTGGGCTCCAGCACGGTACCACTATGAAGGAAATTTTCATTGCTGCTCAAGGAAACATTGAAGCTGTCGATGAGCGAAGAAGCAGCCTTATGCTGATGGATTTCATTAAAGCTCAAGGGTTCTCAATGGAAAATGTAAACGAGTTTGCCTGCAAAGGAAAATCTATTCGTACTGTAAATGCGTTTGATATGTTCGACAAAAGTCCCAGGACAGCTGTTAGTTCTCTAGCCCTGGATAAGATGTTAAACCCTTCTATCGCCGGCGGGGGGCTTGGTTTAGAAGAGGGTGAACTTCCTGAACCTCTGCAGTTTGGGGATGCCTCTGGGTCGGCCCCTGGGAAGGCGAATAATGCTGGGCCTGAGCCTGTTCAGCCGTCTTTGAGGTCTTGGAGCTCTATTGTGGCTAACCCTATGACCAAACCAATTTTGAAGCTGGTTCTTCCCTCCCTCTCCTCCCAGTTCTGAAAATGGTCCTATCTCTATTAGGCCTCCAACTGAGGTTCTTATCCAAGGTAATAGCCTCTGGGGCTCGTGCCTAGTGGGGGGTTTTCTCCATTCTAAACTACCTTTTAAATTAGTTGAATGTTTATAAACTGTGGGACAAATTTGGGCTACAAAATGTTTTCCTGCAAGATGCGGGGTTTTTTGTGTTTAAATTCAAAAAGCCTGAGGATCGTGAAAATGTCATTGCTATGGGCCCTTGGTACATCTCAAATAAGCTCCTTTGCCTAAAGCCTTGGAAGGAAGGTATGGACTTTCAGTTGGATTCGTGCTCCAAAGCTCTTGTATGGGTCAAGTTCCACAATATCCCCATGTCCTATTGGTCTGCTACTGGGCTAAGTTACATTGCTAGTGGGGTTGGACTTCCTCTCTTTGTGGATAAGGTTACAGAGAGGTTGGAACCTATGAATTTTGCTAGGATTTGTATTGAAATCTCTCCTTCATCGGCTATGCCTTCCTCTCTTGATGTGGTCATTTTGGATGAGGAAACAAATACCGAGAAGATTGTTACAGTCAATGTGGAATATCAAAACAGACCTCATTTTTGCTCTCACTACAAATCTTTCGGTCATTCCCTCATTAGATGCCCGAGAGCAAACTATAAGTGGATCCCAAAAGCTAAAGTTCCTGCTATTGATGCTGCTCACTCTACTCTTGTTCCCCCACCTGTGCCCCCCCCCCCCCCCGTGCCTTCTTGCTCTGCTACTGTTGGGACTGTCGGGCCTGCTGTTGTCTCCTCTGTTCGGGATTCTGTTGCTCCTTCTGGCAGCTGGACTTTGGTGGGTAAGGGTCCAAAGCAGATTGCTCCCTCTGCTTCTTGCCCCTCAAATATTGTTGGTGGACCTAATGTTTTTCTTCACCCCTCCTCCTAACCTGCTTAGGGGAAAGCTAAAACTTATTGACGAGAAGGCTGGTCATGATCTTAAGGCTAAGGCTCGGGCTGATTTAGTGTTGGGATAGTCTTCAAAGAAAAAGGCCAGAGGAGGGGGGAGGGTTCCCCCAGCTTAACTTATCTTTTCTTTTATGGTAAATTTTTGCTCTATGAATATTAGAGGTGTAAATATGAAGTCCAAGCAGGATAGTGTTCTTGCTCTTTTGTGTAAGCATTGTATCTCTTTTGTTGGCCTAGTCGAAACTAGAGTCAAAAGCCCCAAAGCTAATACTGTCTCAAAGGCCATCCGTAATAAATGGACTTGGCAGTTTAATTATGATTATCATGTGAATGGGAGAATTTGGGTTGGTTGGGACCCGAATGTTTGGACTGTAAATATTATTTCTAGGTCTTCTCAGTTTATTCACTGTTTGGTTAAGTCTATTGATCTTAAAACTATTTGTTTTGTCATTATTATTTATGGGTTCAACACTCCCTCTGAAAGGAAGTCTCTTTGGAGGGACTTGAGAGACCTAAGCTCTTCAGTGAGTTCGCCCTGGTGCTTGCTAGGGGATTTCAATGAAGTCTTGTCTGTCTCTGAAATAATGGGAGGGGATGATTCCTGGAATGGGGGTATGCAGGATTTCTTGGATTGTACCTCTGACCTTCTAATCTTTGATCTTCGTGCTGTTGGGCCCTCTCACACCTGGTGGAATTCCAGTGACACTAAACCTCAATTTAAAAAGTTAGATCGGGTTATGGTTAATGGTGATTGGCTTCATAGGTTTCCCAACTCTCAGGCTATCTTTACTCCTCGGGACATTTCTGATCATTGTCCGGCTGTGGTTTCAACGGGCTTATCCTTTCCAAAGATTCCAAAGCCTTTTCAGTTCTTTAACTTTTTGGGTGAGCATGAAAAGTTTCATCTTGTGGTTTAATATGCTTGGAATATCTCTGTTCTAGGCGACCCTTTTGAAGTTCTGGCTGGAAAGCTTAGATCTGTTAAGCGAGCCCTTATTGTGCTTAACTCTAAAAATGGTAATTTATCTTCTAATGTGGAAAAGTCTAGGGTACTTCTTCATGAAGCTCAGTCAGCTGTCTCCTGTAACCCTGCTGATCTGACTCTTCTTCAGATCCAAAGGTTCCATTCTGTGAATCTATGGTCTGCTATTTCGTGTGATGAAAAGCTCCTAAAACAAAAGTCTAGAATTCAATGGCTAAAGGATGGTGATAAAAATACTGGCTTCTTCCATAATCAGATCAAGAATCGATGGTATCAAAATAAAATCCTTGCTATTGAAAATAAAGATGGCATTCTCTGTACAGGACAGGTGGATATTCAAAATATTGCGGTTGAGCACTTTAGAACCTTGCTTGGAAAGTCTACTCCGGTTGGGGGTTTTCATCTTCAGGATTTTGCGGCTTCGGTGGCCCACTCTGTCTCGGATCATCAAGCTTCTATTCTCGAGAGAGACATCTCCGATCGGGAAATCCTGTCCACCTTGAAATCTATGAAAAAAAATAAAAGTCCTGGCCCGAATGGCTTCAATGTTAATTTCTTTCTTCTTGCTTGGGACATTGTGGGGAGGGACTTCACCTTAGTTGTTCAGTCTTTTTTCAAGAAGGGTTGGTTGCTTCGGGGTTCAAATTCCACGGCCATTGCTCTTGTTCCAAAGTCTCAGCACCCTTCTTCTATGCATGGTTTTCGGCCTATTTCTTGCTGTAATACGACATACAAGTGCATTTCAAGGATCATTGCCAGTCGTCTTAAGAGTATCCTTCCGGATTTGATCTCTTCGAGTCAGGCCGCTTTTTTTCCGGGACGGAGGATTGGGGATAATATTCTTCTTGCTCAAGAGCTCTTTAGAAACTATCATAGGTCATCGGGTCCTGTTAGATGTGCTTTAAAAATCGACCTTAGTAAAGCCTTTGATTCTGTCTATTGGGATTTCATGCTGGATGCTCTCCGGCTTCTAAAGTTTCCTCCAAAATTTATTTTTTGGATTAAGGCATGTATAACATTTTCTTTCTTCTCGGTTCGGGTCAATGGTGCTCTTTGTGGATATTTCAAAGGGGCTAAAGGTCTTCATCAAGGGGATCCTCTTTCCCCTTATCTTTTTGTCATAGCAATGGAAGTGTTGACGCTCTTCCTTTCAAAGGAAACTAGGTCCCCCTTTTTTAAGCTTCATTGGCAAACTAAATCCTTATCCCTCACTCACCTCTGTTTTGCTGATGACCTTCTTATCTTCTGTCATGGGGACATTGATTCGGTAAAGATCATAAAAATGTGCTTGGAAAATTTCTCCTCTGTCTCGGGTCTTCATATCAACCGGCTGAAAAGTATGTGTTTTCTCTCTAATGTTCCTGCAATCCAAGCTGAGTCTATTATTGATTCTTTGGGGTTTCAAGTGGGCACCTTTCCAGCTAAATTTCTTGGGGTTCCACTAATCACCTCCAAGCTTAGTCTTGCTGATTGTTATCCTCTTTTAGAGAAAGTTAAGGCCAGAATTGCTTCGTGGACTAACAAATTTCTCTCTTATGCTGGGAGATTGCAGCTGATCAAATCTGTTGTTTTTGCTATTCAGTCTTTTTGGACTGCCCATTTCTTTCTCCCCGCTGTCGTGTTGAAAGATCTTAAGTCTACTCTTAGTAGATTCCTTTGGAAGGGTCCTTCTTTGTTGAAATATGGGGCAAAGGTTGCATGGAGCAAAATCTCACTTCCTTACTCTGAAGGGGGATTGGCCATTAAGCAGTTGGAGGATTGGAACAAAGCTCTTATTCTTCTTCATTAATGGAGAGTTGTTCACTCGGACTCTAAATCTCTCTGGGCCTCTTGGGTTCGTGTTTTTCATATTAAATCTAAGCCCTTTTGGTGTATGAAGATCCCAAATGATTGCTCTTGGATTTGGCGAAAGGTTTTACAACTGAGGACTATTGCTTCAAAATTTATAAAGTTTCATATTGGAAATGGGGAAAATACAAATCTTTGGTTTGATCCTTGGCTTTCTGAGAACCCCTTAGCCTCCGACCCGCACTCTCCCTTGATTTTGAATTCTGGTCTGGGCCCTTTCGCTTCTGTTAGCTGTATCATTAGGAACTCTTCCTGGCATCTCCCTTCCTCAAAGCACAATGATTTCATTATTTTCAGAGATGCTTTTGATTTTACTAGGCACTGTGACTCCTCTCGTGCTGATGAAATCTTCTGGGACTCTACTAAAGCAAAGGAGGTTAGGGCTTCTACCATTTGGAAATCGATCAGACAGGCGGGAAATATTGTCATTTAGGACAAGTTGGTATGGCATAAAGTTTTGACTCCTAGGTATTCTTTCTTTCTTTGGTTGGCTTTCCATAGAGGGCTCCGGACTATGGACAAGCTGATTAGTTTTGGGTTACAGGTCAACCCTCTATGTGTGCTTTGCTCTTCTCAGTCGGAGTCCTTTGATCACCTCTTCTTTCAATGTGATTTCTCCTTCAGAATTCTTATCTCTGTTCTTAGGTTTTGTGGTTGGAAGGGGTTTAGTAGGAGTTGGCGGTCCATCACTGATTACCTTACCCACTTTTCTAGTCCTCGTTTCCATCATAGTCTTCGTTACCTTGGATTTGCTGCGGTGGTTTACCGTATTTGGTCTGAGCGTAATGCGAGGATTTTTAAAAAGCAATATTGCCCTGTTAGATCAATTACCCTTGACATTCTTCATTTGCTTAAGTGTAGGCTTCACTCAATTGTAAAATTTCAAAAAGTTAGGAATTTTTCATGTTTTAGGCATCTTGCTCTGTAGCTGGCAGGGGTTGCAGGCTGGTGCTACCTGCTGCTGTGTTCTATCAGTTGGCTGCTGCTGATTCTTTCTGCTATGCATGATGGCTTGGGTTCCTTGGTTTGCTGTTGCTAGTTCCTTGTTACTGGTTCTTGTTGATGTTTTCCCCAATTCTGGTTTGATGGTTCTGGTTTTTTCTGGGGCCCTCTGCTCTTCTATTTTGTAACAGATTATGATCTCTTGGTTTTGCCTAAACATTCGTTGGTTTCTGCTGGTTATCCTTCTCTTCCATTCTTGGTAGCTTTGCTTTCTGCTGCTGGTTTGTTGTTATTGCTGCTGGGTTAACTGCTAAAGTGTTACTGGCTTTGAATGTGTATTGTTTGGCTGCTTTGGTTGATGGTTTGTTGCTGGTCATTCTACTGCTGTCGTGTGAAGCACTTTGCTGCTGTTTGTTTAGCTGGTCTGCTGCTGTCTTGGCTGCTGCTGGTGAGTCTTCTTCGTTCTGTTGATACTGCTGTTCTCTGCTCGGTTGTGTCTCATGGCCCTGCTGCTTTGTTATGGGGTATTAGTTTGGGCCTGCCGTGGTAGTCTGTTGCTGCAGATAGCTGGTTTGATCTGGTTTACTGATGCTGATTTTTGCGGCTTGGTGTTGCTGGGTTGGCTGCAAGTTGTGCTCCAGTTTGTGTAATCTTGAGCTGCTGCGAGTTTTCTGTTTTGGGTTGTGCTGTTCTTCTGGTTTTGGTTGTCTTTGGCTGCCTTTGTGTTTTTCCTGTTTCATGTTGCTTCTATAAGATTGCTGCAGGTTTGGTATTGCCGTTGGCATTTGGTCTGCTGCCTGTGGCTGGCCTAAGGCACTTTGGGCATGCTGCTTGTGGGCACCTTGTTGTGCTTGTTGCTGCCAATTTTGGCTAATGCTCTATGCGTTGGCTGCTGAGTTCATCCTGCTGTTTGGGTTTGCATGCGGATGTTTTCTGGTTCTCATGTGCATGGTGCTGATCCTATGTTGTTCCTATGCTTGTGCTGCCACGACAGTCTTGGCAGCTGGGTTTGCTGCTGGTCTGCATGTTGGGTTTGATGCTTATATCATCTTTGTAACTTGTCTGGCCTTATTGTTTACATGTTTCTACAGTCTGTTGGGCTTTTGACTTGTAATCTTCTATAGTCATGACATCATAGGGCATGTCCTATAATGTCTATACTATATTCTGATTGGGGTTCCCCATGAGGTTTTGTATCTTCATTTTCTTTTAATACAGTCTTAATTTAGCAAAAAAAATATGAAGGTCTCCTTAAATGAAGACTTGTGTGAGATCTACGCATCGTTTTGGACGCGATATTGATTGGATTGCTCCTTTTGATGCTAATTTCAACTAGAACGAAGTAATATGACTCATAATCACCTATATTTTGATAATTTGTGAGAACTAATGAAACAATAAGAAGGTCTCCCTAAATGAAGACTTGTGTGAGATGTACGGATCGTTTTGAAGGCGCTATTGATAGGATTGCTCCATTTAATTCTAATCTAAATAGAAAGAAGTCATAGGATTCATAATCACCTCTTTCTTTGATAATTTGAGGGAACCAATGAAACAATAAGAAGTTCTCCCCTAAATCAAGACTTGTGTGAGATGTAGACATCGTTTTTAACGCGATAGTCATGGAATTATCCTTTTAATGCTAATCAAATTAAAATGAAGTAATAAGTCTCATAATCATCTCATTCTTTGATAATTTTAGAGAACAAATGAAACAATAAGAAAGTCTCTTTAAATAAAGACTTGTGTGAGATGTACGCATCGTTTTGAACGCGATAGTCATGGGATTGCTCCTTTTGATGCTAATCAAACTAGAACGAAGTTATAGGACTCCTAATCACCTCTTTCTTTGACAATTTTAGAGCACCAATGAAATAATAATAAGAAGGTCTCCCTAAATGAAGACTTGTGTGAGATTTACGCATGGTTTTGAACGTGATAGTCATGGGTTTCTCCTTTTAACGCTAATCAAAGTAGAATGAAGTAATACAACTCTTAATCACTTCTTTCTTTGTAAATTTGAAACAACCAATGGAACAGTATAAAGGTTTCCCTAAACGAAGACTTGTGTGAGATCTACGCATCGTTTTGGACGCGATAGTGATGGGATTGCTCCTTTTGATTCTATCTTCAACTAGAACGATGTAATAGGACTCATAATCACCTATATTTTTACAATTTGAGAGAACTAAAGAAACAATAAGAAGGTCTTCCTAAATGAAGACTTGTGTGAGATGTACGGATCGTTTTGAAGGCACTAGTGATAGGATTTCTCCTTTTGATGAAAATCGAACTAGAACGAAGTCATAGGACTCGTAAAAACCTCTTTCATTGACAATTTGAAAAACCAATGAAACAATAAGAAGGTCTTCCTAAATCAAGACTTGTGTGAGATGTACTACGCATCGTTTTTAACGCGATAGTCATGGGATTGCTCCTTTTGATGCTAATCATATTAGAACGAAGTAATAGAACTCCTAATCACCTCTTTCTTTGATAATTTTAGAGAACCAATGAAACAATAAGGTCTCCTTAAATGAAGACTTGTGTGAGATGTATGCATGGTTTTGAACGCGATAGTCACGGAATTGCTCCTTTTGATGCTAATCAAATAAGAACGAAGTTATAGGACTCCTAATCACCTCTTTCTTTGACCATTTTAGAACTCCAATGAAACAATAAGGTCTCCCTAAATGAAGTCTTGTGTGAGATGCACGCATGGTTTTGAACACCACAGTCATGGGTTTCTGCTTTTAACGCTAAACAAAGTAGAACTAAGTAATACAACTTTTAATCACCTCTTTCTTTGTAAATTTGATACAACCAATGAAACAATATGAAGGTCTCCCTAGATGAAGACTTGTGTGAGATCTACAGATCGTTTTGGACGCGATATTGATTGGATTGCTCCTTTTGATGCTAATTTCAACTAGAACAAAGTAATACGACTCATAATCACATATATTTTGATAATTTGTGAGAACTAATGAAACAATAAGATGGTCTCCCTAAATAAAGACTTGTGTGAGATGTACGGATCGTTTTGAAGACGCTATTGATAGGATTGCTCCATTTAATGCTAATGTAAATAGAAAGAAGTCATAGGACTCATAATCACCTCTTTCTTTGATAATTTGAGGGAACTAATGAAACAATAAGAAGTTCTCCCCTAAATCAAGACTTGTATGAGATGTACCAATCGTTTTTAACGCGATAGTCATGGAATGCTCCTTTTGATGCTAATCAAATTAGAACGAAGTAATAGGACTCATAATCATCTCTTTCTTTGATAATTTTAGAGAACAAATGAAACAATAAGAAAGTCTCTTTAAATAAAGACTTGTGTGAGATGTACGCATCGTTTTGAACGCGATAGTCATGGGATTGCTCCTTTTGATGCTAATCAAACTAGAACGAAGTTATAGGACTCCTAATCACATCTTTCTTTAACAATTTTAGAGCACCAATGAAATAATAAGAAGGCCTCCCTAAATGAAGACTTGTGTGAGATGTACGCACGGTTTTGAACGTGATTGTCATGGGTTTCTACTTTTGACGCTAATCAAAGTAGAACGAAGTAATACAACTCTTAATCACCTCTTTCTTTGTAAATTTGAAACAACCAATGGAACAATATGAAGGTCTCCCTAAATGAAGACTTGTGTGAGATCTACGCATCGTTTTGGATGCGATAGTGATGGGATTTCTCCTTTTGATTCTATCTTCAATTAGAACGTGTAATGGGACTCATAATCACCTATATTTTTACAATTTGAGAGAACTAATGAAACAATAAGAAGGTCTTCCTAAATGAAGACTTGTGTGAGATGTACGGATCGTTTTGAAGGAACTAGTGATAGGATTGCTCCTTTTGATGCAAATCAAACTAGAACGTAGTCATAGGACTCATAAAAACGTCTTTCATTGACAATTTGAGAAAACCAATGAAACAATAAGAAGGTCTTCCTAAATCAAGACTTGTGTGAGATGTACTACGTATCGTTTTTAACGCGATAGTCATGGGATTGCTCCTTTTGATTCTAATCATATTAGAACGAAGTAATAGAACTCCTAATCTCCTCTTTCTTTGACAATTTTAGAGAACCAATGAAACGATAAGAATGTCTCCTTAAATGAAGACTTGTGTGAGCTGTATGCATGGTTTTGAACGCGATAGTCATGGAATTGCTCCTTTTGATGCTAATCAAAAAAGAACGAAGTTATAGGACTCCTAATCACCTATTTCTTTGACAATTTTAGAACACCAATGAAACAATAAGATCTCCCTAAATGAAGACTTGTGTGAGATGTACGCATGGTTTTGAACGTCACAGTCATGGGTTTCTCCTTTTAACGCTAATCAAAGTAGAACGAAGTAATACAACTCTTAATCACCTCTTTCTTTGTAAATTTAATACAACCAATGAAACAATATGAATGTCTCCCTAAATGAAGAATTATGTGAGATCTACGCATCATTTTGGACGCGATATTGATTGGATTACTCCTTTTGATGCTAATTTCAACTAGAACAAAATAATATGACTCATAATCACCTATATTTTGACAATTTGTGAGAACTAATGAAACAGTAAGAAGGTCTCCCTAAATGAAGACTTGTGTGAGATGTACGAATCGTTTTGAACGCGCTATTGATAGGATTGCTCCATTTAATGCTAATCTAAATAGAAAGAAGTTATAGGAATCAAAATCACCTCTTTCTTTGATAATTTTAGGAAACCAATGAAACAATAAAAAGTTCTCCCCTAAATCAAGACTTGTGTGAGTTGTAGACATCGTTTTTAACGCGATAGTCATGGAATGCTCGTTTTGATGCAAATCAAATTAGAACGAAGTAATCGGACTCATAATCATCTCTTTCTTTGATAATTTTAGAGAACAAATGAAACATTAAGAAAGTCTCTTTAAATAAAGACTTGTGTGAGATGTGCGCATCGTTTTGAACGCGATAGTCATGGGATTTGTGACACCCCCAAATCCGGGTACTTCAATTTCCACGGGACTTGGTGTTCACTGTACAAATATCATCTATCTATCTACCCATAGCAAATGCAAACCATGAAATAAATAGAAATAATCCTCCCCTTATGGGGTTACAACATCTGAAAAGAAATACATCAATCCCAGGTCGTACTTAACCTTAAATATCAAATGCGGAAATATAACTAATTAAATAAGTTTTACACAACTTTAACATAAGTCTGAAACATAAACACATAAAATAAACAACAAGTCTTCATCACTTGTTGACTTTGCCCTTGCCTTTGCTAGTAGAAGGCTCGTCAGACCTTTCGTTCTTAACTGCAATGTTATTATTACGCAAGAGTGAGCACGATTGCCCACAAGTATAATAATATGACAACAATATAATAACATGCGAGTGAATCAAAGACATCTGAATAAAGAAACTCAACTTTTGACTCAAGAACGAATAACAGGAATCAAAAGAACGTCTGAGGGTCATAAGACCTTGAACTATGTCCTAGGTTGTAAAGTTTTTATGCTTTAAACCTTTAACAGTCATAAGACTATGGACTCTACTTCTCGTACTTAGGGGGATCAGCCCTTAGTACCATATTGTGCACAATATCTCAACGCTAAAGCGTAAATAATCCCCTTTTACAGGGTTGTTCATCTCAGTTTTGACATCAGAGTCCGCACCAAAGGAAGTTTGGTTTGGATAAGCTCAATAAGTATTTTGGAATTTAGAACGTTCATCAACTATGGACTAGTCGAATCAATAAGGGTTCACTAGTCCTATAAGGTTCAACAATAACATCGATATTCAACTTGAATAATAAATCTCAAGAGTATACAATCGAATAAGTATTGTATCACTGAATCATGCTTTTAAAAGAGTTACAATATGTAATATGAATTTCGAACTTGAACAATTAAAAACACGAGCTTACTCGATATAGAAACACAAGTCTAAGGCTTAATAAATGAATAAATTAGAATTTAGGGAACTTGCTAAATCAATAAATTAGGGATAGGATACTTGCCTCTTGCACAAGCTACAATTATAATTCACGTTCTTTATTACATCCTACATATCAATACGTTCACAATACAAATTAATCAATAACTCGATATACGTATCGAATCACACACATCGGTCTTGAGCACGTTATTGGACTATACAATTAACGATTCAAGTTATGTAATTAACTTATTAATTACTCACGTAATATAAGTTATTAACCTCTTATTATATGTTTAGCATATCTTTATGTTCATTACATTAGGTTTTAAACCACCTCTTAGAACACACGAACACTTAGCAAAAAAATTTTAAATCTCTGCAAGGGGCGCGGCCGCGCGCCAGTTACCCTTGGGACCAGCGCGGCCGCGCGGCAACGCAGACCCAGATTTCCAGTTCGCGAATGACACACAGAGCAACCCAAATAAATCCAAATTAAACTAACGAAATGAATTTAAGGCTACCCATGAGATATAGAATTTACAGAAACATCATACCATGTTCTAAGCATGCTTTTAACACTTTAAATCACGAAATTACACAAATCACAACATTTAATTTCACTATTTTCAACATTTTATAAAGTTTTGAAAGAAAACAAGAATTCAACGTTACGGATTCGTTATAACACCGAATCCGTTCGTTTAACTTCCATTTTGTTCGTTTAAATGTACACAATCACATTCAAGTGTTAATTTAAGTTAAATAAACGCATAAGGTGTGTAAATTTTGTACGTAAGGGCCATATGGGCCATATGTACAATTTTTACACTCTGTAACTTTTGAAAACCCAATTATCAACAAAATTCCATGGTGTGATCACTGAAAGTTATGCATATATGGCATATAATATGTTATGGACATCAATTAATATATATATAGCCATATCATGAACAAGTCATCAATTTAGTCTTTTACAGAAAACTTCAAAGTACGTTAATGGAAGTTTTGAAAACTTAATTAAGACGTAATTACATAAAATTGATCACTGTGATTTATGTATACATGGTATAAAACATGTTATAAACATAATTTAACCCATATAAAACCATATAACCAACAATGATTCAAAATTGACGATTACAGAGAACTTCAAAGTACGTAAAAATAGAAAGCTTAAAACTTAATATAACTGAATTTACCCTTGCTAGTTGGTGAAGATGATTCAAGGATGATGATATAAATTTCTCAAATTCTTCTCCCTCAATCTTTTCTCTCAAAATTCTCTCTGATATGAATATATGAATTGATATAGTATATATGTATATAAGTATAATACGTATAATATATAATGGGTGAGTGGTTGTCAGTTGGTCCCTTAGTGGGTTAACTGACCAACTCCCCTTAAGGCCTTGTTTGGCTAGCTTAAGGAATCCCTTCTCATTTATTTTAATTAATTTATTATAATATAGTTAATTAATGTCACACCCGATTAAATCAAATAATGCTATTTAAATCAATTAAATAAAATAGCATAAATCTACATTAAATCACATAGTCACATAATTAAAATTCTTATTTATTAATTATGTCTAATCATAAATCTCTAATTAATTAATAAATTAATTAGAATAACATTATGCTTATTAATTAATATATTAATCAAATAAGCTCAATTAAATACATACTTTGAATATAAAAATTCACCACATTAATTTAACTAATGTGACACATATAATTAAATTAATCTACCACAAATTCATCAATTAATTATTTAACTCAATAATTAAATCATCAAAAAAATATTTATTTAATTCAATAAATATTCATAATAAATTACAAAAATCTTGTTTGTCACATCTTTCCCCCCTTAAAAGGATTCTGTCCCCAGAATCACGGTTCAATTAAATTTCGTCCCGTTACATTCTCCCCCCCTTACAAAGATTCTGTCCCCAGAATCGCATAAACAAAAAAAAAAAATTAAGTAAATAAATCTGGGTAATTCTTCATCATATGCTCTTCGAGTTCCCACGTAGCTTCTTCAGCATTGTGGTTCCTCCAAATTACCTTAACAGAAGGTATAATTTTATTTCTGAGGACTTGCTCTTTCCTGTCAACAATCTGAACAGGAATTTCTTCATAGGATAAGTCTTTCTCAAAATGTAGGGGTTCATATTCAATCACATGTTTGTAATCGGGTTTGTAGGGGCGTAAAACTGACACATGAAAGACGTTGTGGACATTCTCAAGCGCCGGAGGTAAGGCTACCTCATACGCAACTTCTCCAATCCTTCGCAGTACTTCAAAGGGTCCAATGAACCTTGGGCTCAATTTTCCCTTCTTACCGAATCTGATCTTCCCCTTCCAGGGAGAGACTTTCAAGAACACATAGCTACCCGATTCAAACTCAACGTTCTTACGGTGTGGATCGGCGTATTTCTTCTGCCTATCCTGAGCTGCTACCAGTCTTGTTCTGATCACTTTGACTATCTCTGCTGTCTGCTGTACCAGTTCTGGACCTAATAGTTGTCTCTCGCCAACTTCATCCCAGTATAGCGGGGTTCTGCATTTTCTTCCGTACAACGCTTCGTAAGGCGGCATGCCAATACTAGCGTGGTAACTGTTGTTGTAACCGAATTCCACAAGCGGTAGGTGATCATCCCAATTTCCTTTAAAATCCATGATGCATGCTCTCAACATATCTTCCAATGTCTGGATCGTTCTTTCACTCTGCCCATCTGTCTGAGGGTGATAAGCCGTACTCATTCTCAACTGTGTCCCCATGCATTCTTGTAGTCGCTTCCAGAAGTTCGATGTGAAACGCGGATCTCTGTCGGAAACAATTGACACCGGAACTCCGTGCCTCGAAACAATCTCTTTCACATATAGCCTTGCCAACTGGTCTAAGTTGAATCTGATTTTAATCGGAAGGAAGTGTGCGGATTTCGTCAGTCGGTCAACG
Organism: Panax stipuleanatus; assembly: GCA_020205555.1. Lineage (NCBI taxonomy): Eukaryota > Viridiplantae > Streptophyta > Magnoliopsida > Apiales > Araliaceae > Panax > Panax stipuleanatus. Next base: position 352,325 of record JAINUT010002166.1, read on the forward strand.
ATAACCCATACTGCGTCGTAGCCTTTCTGAGTCGTCGGAAGGCCAACCACGAAATCCATCGTAATGTGTTCCCATTTCCATTCTGGGATTTCCAGGGGTTGTAGCAAACCACTTGGTCTCTGATGTTCTGCTTTCACTTTCTGACAGGTTAGACACTTTGCAACACACTCAGCAACATCTCGTTTCAAATTTGGCCACCAGAAGTGCTGTCGAAGATCCTGGTACATCTTGGTACTACCGGGGTGAATTGAATACCGTGAGCTATGAGCCTCTCTCAAAATGTCATCCTTAATTTCTGGCACTGACGGTACCCGAACTCTATTCTCAAATCTCAGTAGTCCCTCACTGTCTATCTTGAATCTCGGTTCGGTTCCTTCAGATATCTTTTTCTTAACCTTCTCACATTCTTCGTCCTGAAGTTGAGCTTCCTTAACTTTATCCAATAGGGTTGTACCAGCTTGAATCTGAAACAACTTCTCGTCAATCTCCATCGAATACTTCACTTCCAATTTCAGCTTTTCCATTGCTGAAATTAGTTCCTCCTGAGTAGTCAACATCATCAATTTCTCCCGACCCTTTCTGCTTAAGGCGTCGGCAACCACATTAGCCTTACCCGGATGGTATAAGATTTCACAGTCATAATCCTTAATTAACTCCAGCCACCTTCTCTGGCGCATATTCAAGTCCTTCTGTGTAAAGATATATTTCAGACTCTTGTGGTCTGTATATATTTCACACTTCTCCCCATAGAGATAGTGTCTCCAAATTTTTAAAGCAAATACCACGGCAGCTAACTCCAAGTCATGGGTCGGATACCCCTTCTCATAGTCTTTCAATTGTCGTGACGCATACGCAATGACCCTGCCGTTTTGCATAAGCACACAGCCAAGTCCTTTATGCGACGCATCACTATAAACCACAAAATTGCCTGTGTCGTCCGGAAGGGATAACACAGGTGCTGAACTCAACCTCCTCTTGAGCTCTTGGAAACTTTCCTCACACTTCTCTGTCCAAACGAATTTCACCGATTTTCTAGTCAAATTTGTCAGCGGAGTTGCGATCTTGGAAAAGTCCTGAATAAATCTTCTATAATAACCCGCCAATCCAAGAAAACTCCTCACTTCCGACGGTGTTTTCGGCAGATCCCAGTTCATCACAGCTTCGACTTTAGAGGGATCTACCGAAATTCCGTCCTTGTCGATCACATGTCCAAGAAATTGCACTCTTTCAATCCAGAATTCACATTTAGAAAATTTGGCGTACAACTTCTCTCTTCTCAACGCCTCTAATGTTAACTTCAGATGTTCTACATGTTCTTCCTTGGTCTTCGAGTATACCAAAATATCGTCGATAAAGACCACCACGAATTTGTCCAAAAACGGCTTGAACACTCCATTCATTAAGCCCATGAATGCTGCAGGAGCATTCGTTAGACCAAATGACATTACCAAAAATTCGTAGTGACCATATCGAGTCCTAAATGCTGTCTTTGGAACATCCTCTGGCCTCACCTTCAGCTGATGATAGCCACTCCTCAAGTCTATCTTTGAAAAGTACCTTGCACCCTTCAATTGGTCGAACAGATCGTCGATCCTCGGTAATGGATATCTATTCTTAATTGTGACCTTATTCAGTTCTCTGTAGTCGATGCAAAGCCGCATCGTCCCGTCCTTCTTCTTCACAAATAACACCGGCGCTCCCCACGGCGATACGCTCGGTTGGATGTACTTCTTGTCCAGTAACTCTTGTAGTTGTACCATTAACTCTTTCATCTCTACCGGAGCCATCCGGTATGGTGCCTTCGATATTGGGGCCGTCCCTGGCGCCAAATCGATCACAAACTCAACCTCTCTGTCTGGCGGAAGTCCTGGCAGATCATCCGGAAATACGTCTAAGAAGTCCCTCACGACTGGTATATCTTCTAATTTCGAATTTTCTTTACGACTATCGACTATGTAGGCTAAATATCCTACACAGCCTTGTCTTAACAACTTCCTGGCCTGCATCATCGTCAGACAACTCGCTTGTCTAGGCGATTTACTGCCATAAAACACAACCTTTGACGGGGTCATAAGGTTGATACACTTCCTCTGGCAATCAATTACAGCCCCATAATTGACTAGCCAATCCATTCCCAGAATAACATCGAATTCCCCAAGTCTAATCGGGATAAGATTTACGTTCATAATGTTACCCTTAATATCTACTCTACAGTTCTTGTGTACATACTTAACAGGGATTACTTCTCTATTCGCAATCTCTATATTCATGGGGTATTCTAACTCGTCCATAGGAAGTTCTAAGTTCTTAGCAAAGTCATCGGATATAAATGAACAAGTAGCACCCGAATCAAATAGTACATAAGCATTAACTTTATTGATCGGAATGATACCTGACACCACATCGCGAGACTGCACAGCATCCTGCACGGTCATGTTGAAGGTCCTGGCGGTTGGTCGGTTGGTTGCGGTTGGTCCCGTGATAGTTAAAGCACTTCCACCGCTGTTTCCCCTGTTTCCACCTGATCCTTCCCTTCCAGATCCCTTCTTGGGACAGTCCCTTGCCAGATGGTCCTTTGAGCCGCAAGTGAAGCAAGCGCCCTTCTTTGGGTTCGGACAGTTAGGTGCTATGTGGCCTTCCTGACCACAATTATAACATACTCGTTTTCCCTTCATACAGACCCCCAGGTGAGCTTTCCCGCAGGTCGAACAAGCTTCGATCCTCTTTTTCTGACCACCTTGCTGATTCCCAGTCGATGAGTTATCATTCCACCTCCTCTTCTGATTATTACTCCCTCCCGTGTTGCTACCACTAGCCTTGTTAATTCCTTCACCTTCACTCTTCTTCTTTTTCTGATCTTGGTTATACTTTGTAACTGCATCACTCCCGCCTTCAGCGAGAATGGCCTTCTCCAACACCCCAGCAAAAGTGTTCAATTGGAACATTGACACTTTGCTATACAACCAGGGCTTCAGGCCCTGTTCAAACCTCCTTGCCTTCCTCTGATCGGTGTGCACTTGATACGTGGCAAACCTAGCCAACTCATTGAATTTCGCCGCATATTCTGGTACGGACATATTTCCCTGTTTCAGTTCCAAGAACTGGACCTCCATTTGATTCTGCGAGCTGGTCGGAAAGTACATCTCGAAGAACATCTCCTTGAACCTCTCCCAGGTAATCACACCTTCACCTCCCCGGACCTTATTCGCTTGCCACCAATAGCTGGCCTCAGATTTCAGCATGAACGTTGCATAGGCGGTTTTCTGGTCCTCTCTGACTCTGGCGACGTCAAAAACTTTTTCCATCTCCATGACCCAGGTTTGAGCTTCTATCGGGTTCATGGTGCCTTTAAACTCTGGCGGTCCCACCGCCTTGAAGTCCTTGAACGTTGTGGTCGGTGGAGCTTGAGGTTGGTTGTTAAGCGCTCCAGCAAGTAAGTTCGCCTAACTGCTGAACGGGGTTAGCATTGGCGTCGTTGTTGTTGTTAGTTGACCCTTCTTGGGCCTGTTGACGGTTAGATCGTCTCCTTGGCGGCATTTTACTGTTAAGGAAATACGCGTATTAGAACTTTATTCAATCTTTTAAATATCTAAGGCTTAACTTAAACATTTAGACACAATCAGTCAACACATTATCTCAAATAAACTCTGATATATTACTAAATCAAAAGTTTTAACATAATACGATAGCATCACTGCTATTTACATCAACTATCCTGAGATAAAGAATCTACAGGATTTAAAACATAAAATATTCCTCTGTTTATAAACACATTGGAATTTACATTATTAACTACCAGATAGGTTTCACAAAATCAAATGTTCCTATCACTGCCCATTAAGGCGACGAACAGCTTTGCCACGCTCTTCTTCCATAATCCGAGACATCGTCCTGCGATCTAGCATGTACGACGGTAGTCCTTCAAACTGAATTGGGTACCTCATAACCCGATCCTGGGCCTCGTCAATTGCATACTGAAGTATAGAGTACGTCTCTTCAAGCTTGGCCTTCTTCGCCCGACAATTATCTTCTGCGAGATCTGCTCGTCGTGATTCCCTTACCCAAGCCTCCTCTGCTATGGCCAGCCTTGCTGATTTCTCTTTTAGTTCATTCTTCAATTCCTCAATTTCCTCTGACTTCTGCTCGGTTTGGCCCTTCTCGTGAGCCAAATTCCACTCTACATTTCCCAAACGTGTGTGAAGAGCCTCAACCTCTCCATCCCTCAGCTCGATGGTAGACTGTTGAGTAACCGACCGCTCCCTCAGCTCCTGAACAGTCTCCCTCAGCTCCTGAACAGTATCACGTAACTCTATGTTACGGTCATACAGCTCGTCATACATCTCAGCACTGATAGAGCTCGGCGGGAACTCTTCAGGGTCTTCCTCCTCCTCTTCAGCTGCCTCAGCCTGAACTTCAATCTCCTCAGGGTCTTCCTCAGAGTCCTCCTCTGAATTAGACACCGGCACAATCTCCTGACCAATGACTGTGATCAAGGGTGATGGCTCTCGTCGGACTAACTGCTCCCAAACTACGTGGATATCTCGGGGCTCCTCCTCTCTAGCCTCTAGGGGTACAAGGTCCCTGGACTGACTAGGTTCTCCAGCATTCGTCATCCTGACAAATAAAATTTTAAGTTTTAGTAATTACGTGATGCTAATCGAGACTCGAATATATAAGTATAAGCACGTAGCACATAAGGTAAGTTATTATCTTTCTTAGAACTCGATAAGAGTTATCATTACTATGTTCTCGATCTCTAAAAAGGCTACTATCCTAAGGTTTTTCCCCACCTAAGGTTCATAACCTACAGCTTTGATACCAACCTGTGACACCCCCAAATCCGGGTACTTCAATTTCCACGGGACTTGGTGTTCACTGTACAAATATCATCTATCTATCTACCCATAGTAAATGCAAACCATGAAATAAATAGAAATAATCCTCCCCTTATGGGGTTACAACATCTGAAAAGAAATACATCAATCCCAGGTCGTACTTAACCTTAAATATCAAATGCGGAAATATAACTAATTAAATAAGTTTTACACAACTTTAACATAAGTCTGAAACATAAACACATAAAATAAACAACAAGTCTTCATCACTTGTTGACTTTGCCCTTGCCTTTGCTAGTAGAAGGCTCGTCAGACCTTTCGTTCTTAACTGCAATGTTATTATTACGCAAGAGTGAGCACGATTGCCCACAAGTATAATAATATGACAACAATATAATAACATGCGAGTGAATCAAAGACATCTGAATAAAGAAACTCAACTTTTGACTCAAGAATGAATAACAGGAATCAAAAGAACGTCTGAGGGTCATAAGACCTTGAACTATGTCCTAGGTTGTAAAGTTTTTATGCTTTAAACCTTTAACAGTCATAAGACTATGGACTCTACTTCTCGTACTTAGGGGGATCAGCCCTTAGTACCATACTGTGCACAATATCTCAACGCTAAAGCGTAAATAATCCCCTTTTACAGGGTTGTTCATCTCAGTTTTGACATCAGAGTCCGCACCAAAGGAAGTTTGGTTTGGATAAGCTCAATAAGTATTTTGGAATTTAGAACGTTCATCAACTATGGACTAGTCGAATCAATAAGGGTTCACTAGTCCTATAAGGTTCAACAATAACATCGATATTCAACTTGAATAATAAATCTCAAGAGTATACAATCGAATAAGTATTGTATCACTGAATCATGCTTTTAAAAGAGTTACAATATGTAATATGAATTTCGAACTTGAACAATTAAAAACACGAGCTTACTCGATATAGAAACACAAGTCTAAGGCTTAATAAATGAATAAATTAGAATTTAGGGAACTTGCTAAATCAATAAATTAGGGATAGGATACTTGCCTCTTGCACAAGCTACAATTATAATTCACGTTCTTTATTACATCCTACATATCAATACGTTCACAATACAAATTAATCAATAACTCGATATACGTATCGAATCACACACATCGGTCTTGAGCACGTTATTGGACTATACAATTAACGATTCAAGTCATGTAATTAACTTATTAATTACTCACGTAATATAAGTTATTAACCTCTTATTATATGTTTAGCATATCTTTATGTTCATTACATTAGGTTTTAAACCACCTCTTAGAACACACGAACACTTAGCAAAAAAATTTCAAATTTCTGCAAGGGGCGCGGCCGCGCGCCAGTTACCCTTGGGACCAGCGCGGCCGCGCGGCAACGCAGACCCAGATTTCCAGTTCGCGAATGACACACAGAGCAACCCAAATAAATCCAAATTAAACTAACGAAATGAATTTAAGGCTACCCATGAGATATAGAATTTACAGAAACATCATACCATGTTCTAAGCATGCTTTTAACACTTTAAATCACGAAATTACACAAATCACAACATTTAATTTCACTATTTTCAACATTTTATAAAGTTTTGAAAGAAAACAAGAATTCAACGTTACGGATTCGTTATAACACCGAATCCGTTCGTTTAACTTCCATTTTGTTCGTTTAAATGTACACAATCACATTCAAGTGTTAATTTAAGTTAAATAAACGCATAAGGTGTGTAAATTTTGTACGTAAGGGCCATATGGGCCATATGTACAATTTTTACACTCTGTAACTTTTGAAAACCCAATTATCAACAAAATTCCATGGTGTGATCACTGAAAGTTATGCATATATGGCATATAATATGTTATGGACATCAATTAATATATATATAGCCATATCATGAACAAGTCATCAATTTAGTCTTTTACAGAAAACTTCAAAGTACGTTAATGGAAGTTTTGAAAACTTAATTAAGACGTAATTACATAAAATTGATCACTGTGATTTATGTATACATGGTATAAAACATGTTATAAACATAATTTAACCCATATAAAACCATATAACCAACAATGATTCAAAATTGACGATTACAGAGAACTTCAAAGTACGTAAAAATAGAAAGCTTAAAACTTAATATAACTGAATTTACCCTTGCTAGTTGGTGAAGATGATTCAAGGATGATGATATAAATTTCTCAAATTCTTCTCCCTCAATCTTTTCTCTCAAAATTCTCTCTGACTCTCTAAGTTTTTATTTCCTCTGATATGAATATATGAATTGATATAGTATATATGTATATAAGTATAATACGTATAATATATAATGGGTGAGTGGTTGTCAGTTGGTCCCTTAGTGGGTTAACTGACCAACTCCCCTTAAGGCCTTGTTTGGCTAGCTTAAGGAATCCCTTCTCATTTATTTTAATTAATTTATTATAATATAGTTAATTAATGTCACACCCAATTAAATCAAATAATGCTATTTAAATCAATTAAATAAAATAGCATAAATCTACATTAAATCACATAGTCACATAATTAAAATTCTTATTTATTAATTATGTCTAATCATAAATCTCTAATTAATTATTAAATTAATTAGAATAACATTATGCTTATTAATTAATATATTAATCAAATAAGCTCAATTAAATACATACTTTGAATATAAAAATTCACCACATTAATTTAACTAATGTGACACATATAATTAAATTAATCTACCACAAATTCATCAATTAATTATTTAACTCAATAATTAAATCATCAAAAATATTTATTTAATTCAATAAATATTCAAAATAAATTACAAAAATCTTGTTTGTCACATCTTTCCCCCCTTAAAAGGATTCTGTCCCCAGAATCACGGTTCAATTAAATTTCGTCCCGTTACATTCTCCCCCCCTTACAAAGATTCTGTCCCCAGAATCGCAATAAACAAAAAAATTAAGTAAATAATCTGGGTAATTCTTCATCATATGCTCTTCGAGTTCCCACGTAGCTTCTTCAGCATTGTGGTTCCTCCAAATTACCTTAACAGAAGGTATAATTTTATTTCTGAGGACTTGCTCTTTCCTGTCAACAATCTGAACAGGAATTTCTTCATAGGATAAGTCTTTTTCAAAATGTAGGGGTTCATATTCAATCACATGTTTGTAATCGGGTTTGTAGGGGCGTAAAACTGACACATGAAAGACGTTGTGGACATTCTCAAGGGCCGGAGGTAAGGCTACCTCATACGCAACTTCTCCAATCCTTCGCAGTACTTCAAAGGGTCCAATGAACCTTGGGCTCAATTTTCCCTTCTTACCGAATCTGATCTTTCCCTTCCAGGGAGAGACTTTCAAGAACACATAGCTACCCGATTCAAACTCAACGTTCTTACGGTGTGGATCGGCGTATTTCTTCTGCCTATCCTGAGCTACTACCAGTCTTGTTCTGATCACTTTGACTATCTCTGCTGTCTGCTGTACCAGTTCTGGACCTAGTAGTTGTCTCTCGCCAACTTCATCCCAGTATAGCGGAGTTCTGCATTTTCTTCCGTACAACGCTTCGTAAGGCGGCATACCAATACTAGCGTGGTAACTGTTGTTGTAACTGAATTCCACAAGCGGTAGGTGATCATCCCAATTTCCTTTAAAATCCATGATGCATGCTCTCAACATATCTTCCAATGTCTGGATCGTTCTTTCACTCTGCCCGTCTGTCTGAGGGTGATAAGCCGTACTCATTCTCAACTGTGTCCCCATGCATTCTTGTAGTCGCTTCCAGAAGTTCGATGTGAAACGCGGATCTCTGTCGGAAACAATTGACACCGGAACTCCGTGCCTCGAAACAATCTCTTTCACATATAGCCTTGCCAACTGGTCTAAGTTGAATCTGATTTTGATCGGAAGGAAGTGTGCGGATTTCGTCAGTCGGTCAACGATAACCCATACTGCGTCGTAGCCTTTCTGAGTCGTCGGAAGGCCAACCACGAAATCCATCGTAATGTGTTCCCATTTCCATTCTGGGATTTCCAAGGGTTGTAGCAAACCACTTGGTCTCTGATGTTCTGCTTTCACTTTCTGACAGGTTAGACACTTTGCAACACACTCAGCAACATCTCGTTTCAAATTCGGCCACCAGAAGTGCTGTCGAAGATCCTGGTACATCTTGGTACTACGGGGTGAATCGAATATCGTGAGCTATGAGCCTCGCTCAAAATGTTATCCTTAATCTCTGGCACTGACGGTACCCAAACTCTGTTCTCAAATCTCAGTAGTCCCTCACTGTCTATCTTGAATCTCGGTTCGGTTCCTTCAGATATCTTTTTCTTAACCTTTTCACATTCTTCGTCCTGAAGTGAGCTTCCTTAACTTTATCCAATAGGGTTGTACCAGCTTGAATCTGAAACAACTTCTCGTCAATCTCCATCGAATACTTCACTTCCAATTTCAGCTTTTCCATTGCTGAAATTAGTTCCTCCTGAGTAGTCAACATCATCAATTTCTCCCGACCCTTTCTGCTTAAGGCGTCGGCAACCACATTAGCCTTACCCGGATGGTATAAGATTTCACAGTCATAATCCTTAATTAACTCCAGCCACCTTCTCTGGCGCATATTCAAGTCCTTCTGTGTAAAGATATATTTCAGACTCTTGTGGTCTGTATATATTTCACACTTCTCCCCATAGAGATAGTGTCTCCAAATTTTTAAAGCAAATACCACGGCAGCTAACTCCAAGTCATGGGTCGGATACCCCTTCTCATAGTCTTTCAATTGTCGTGATGCATACGCAATGACCCTGCCGTTTTGCATAAGCACACAGCCAAGTCCTTTATGCGACGCATCACTATAAACCACAAAATTGCCTGTGTCGTCCGGAAGGGATAACACAGGTGCTGAACTCAACCTCCTCTTGAGCTCTTGGAAACTTTCCTCACACTTCTCTGTCCAAACGAATTTCACCGATTTTCTAGTCAAATTTGTCAGCGGAGTTGCGATCTTGGAAAAGTCCTGAATAAATCTTCTATAATAACCCGCCAATCCAAGAAAACTCCTCACTTCCGACGGTGTTTTCGGCAGATCCCAGTTCATCACAGCTTCGACTTTAGAGGGATCTACCGAAATTCCGTCCTTGTCGATCACATGTCCAAGAAATTGCACTCTTTCAATCCAGAATTCACATTTAGAAAATTTGGCGTACAACTTCTCTCTTCTCAACGCCTCTAATGTTAACTTCAGATGTTCTACATGTTCTTCCTTGGTCTTCGAGTATACCAAAATATCGTCGATAAAGACCACCACGAATTTGTCCAAAAACGGCTTGAACACTCCATTCATTAAGCCCATGAATGCTGCAGGAGCATTCGTTAGACCAAATGACATTACCAAAAATTCGTAGTGACCATATCGAGTCCTAAATGCTGTCTTTGGAACATCCTCTGGCCTCACCTTCAGCTGATGATAGCCACTCCTCAAGTCTATCTTTGAAAAGTACCTTGCACCCTTCAATTGGTCGAACAGATCGTCGATCCTCGGTAATGGATATCTATTCTTAATTGTGACCTTATTCAGTTCTCTGTAGTCGATGCAAAGCCGCATCGTCCCGTCCTTCTTCTTCACAAATAACACCGGCGCTCCCCACGGCGATACGCTCGGTTGGATGTACTTCTTGTCCAGTAACTCTTGTAGTTGTACCATTAACTCTTTCATCTCTACCGGAGCCATCCGGTATGGTGCCTTCGATATTGGGGCCGTCCCTGGCGCCAAATCGATCACAAACTCAACCTCTCTGTCTGGCGGAAGTCCTGGCAGATCATCCGGAAATACGTCTAAGAAGTCCCTCACGACTGGTATATCTTCTAATTTCGAATTTTCTTTACGACTATCGACTATGTAGGCTAAATATCCTACACAGCCTTGTCTTAACAACTTCCTGGCCTGCATCATCGTCAGACAACTCGCTTGTCTAGGCGATTTACTGCCATAAAACACAACCTTTGACGGGGTCATAAGGTTGATACACTTCCTCTGGCAATCAATTACAGCCCCATAATTGACTAGCCAATCCATTCCCAGAATAACATCGAATTCCCCAAGTCTAATCGGGATAAGATTTACGTTCATAATGTTACCCTTAATATCTACTCTACAGTTCTTGTGTACATATTTAACAGGGATTACTTCTCTATTCGCAATCTCTATATTCATGGGGTATTCTAACTCGTCCATAGGAAGTTCTAAGTTCTTAGCAAAGTCATCGGATATAAATGAACAAGTAGCACCCGAATCAAATAGTACATAAGCATTAACTTTATTGATCGGAATGATACCTGACACCACATCGCGAGACTGCACAGCATCCTGCACGGTCATGTTGAAGGTCCTGGCGGTTGGTCGGTTGGTTGCGGTTGGTCCCGTGATAGTTAAAGCACTTCCACCGCTGTTTCCCCTGTTTCCACCTGATCCTTCCCTTCCAGATCCCTTCTTGGGACAGTCCCTTGCCAGATGGTCCTTTGAGCCGCAAGTGAAGCAAGCGCCCTTCTTTGGGTTCGGACAGTTAGGTGCTATGTGGCCTTCCTGACCACAATTATAACATACTCGTTTTCCCTTCATACAGACCCCCAGGTGAGCTTTCCCGCAGGTCGAACAAGCTTCGATCCTCTTTTTCTGACCACCTTGCTGATTCCCAGTCGATGAGTTATCATTCCACCTCCTCTTCTGATTATTACTCCCTCCCGTGTTGCTACCACTAGCCTTGTTAATTCCTTCACCTTCACTCTTCTTCTTTTTCTGATCTTGGTTATACTTTGTAACTGCATCACTCCCGCCTTCAGCGAGAATGGCCTTCTCCAACACCCCAGCAAAAGTGTTCAATTGGAACATTGACACTTTGCTATACAACCAGGGCTTCAGGCCCTGTTCAAACCTCCTTGCCTTCCTCTGATCGGTGTGCACTTGATACGTGGCAAACCTAGCCAACTCATTGAATTTCGCCGCATATTCTGGTACGGACATATTTCCCTGTTTCAGTTCCAAGAACTGGACCTCCATTTGATTCTGCGAGCTGGTCGGAAAGTACATCTCGAAGAACATCTCCTTGAACCTCTCCCAGGTAATCACACCTTCACCTCCCCGGACCTTATTCGCTTGCCACCAATAGCTGGCCTCAGATTTCAGCATGAACGTTGCATAGGCGGTTTTCTGGTCCTCTCTGACTCTGGCGACGTCAAAAACTTTTTCCATCTCCATGACCCAGGTTTGAGCTTCTATCGGGTTCATGGTGCCTTTAAACTCTGGCGGTCCCACCGCCTTGAAGTCCTTGAACGTTGTGGTCGGTGGAGCTTGAGGTTGGTTGTTAAGCGCTCCAGCAAGTAAGTTCGCCAACTGCTGAACGGGGTTAGCATTGGCGTCGTTGTTGTTGTTAGTTGACCCTTCTTGGGCCTGTTGACGGTTAGATCGTCTCCTTGGCGGCATTTTACTCTTAAGAAATACGCGTATTAGAACTTTATTCAATCTTTTAAATATCTAAGGCTTAACTTAAACATTTAGACACAATCAGTCAACACATTATCTCAAATAAACTCTGATATATTACTAAATCAAAAGTTTTAACATAATACGATAGCATCACTGCTATTTACATCAACTATCCTGAGATAAAGAATCTACAGGATTTAAAACATAAAATATTCCTCTGTTTATAAACACATTGGAATTTACATTATTAACTACCAGATAGGTTTCACAAAATCAAATGTTCCTATCACTGCCCATTAAGGCGACGAACAGCTTTGCCACGCTCTTCTTCCATAATCCGAGACATCGTCCTGCGATCTAGCATGTACGACGGTAGTCCTTCAAACTGAATTGGGTACCTCATAACCCGATCCTGGGCCTCGTCAATTGCATACTGAAGTATAGAGTACGTCTCTTCAAGCTTGGCCTTCTTCGCCCGACAATTATCTTCTGCGAGATCTGCTCGTCGTGATTCCCTTACCCAAGCCTCCTCTGCTATGGCCAGCCTTGCTGATTTCTCTTTTAGTTCATTCTTCAATTCCTCAATTTCCTCTGACTTCTGCTCGGTTTGGCCCTTCTCGTGAGCCAAATTCCACTCTACATTTCCCAAACGTGTGTGAAGAGCCTCAACCTCTCCATCCCTCAGCTCGATGGTAGACTGTTGAGTAACCGACCGCTCCCTCAGCTCCTGAACAGTCTCCCTCAGCTCCTGAACAGTATCACGTAACTCTATGTTACGGTCATACAGCTCGTCATACATCTCAGCACTGATAGAGCTCGGCGGGAACTCTTCAGGGTCTTCCTCCTCCTCTTCAGCTGCCTCAGCCTGAACTTCAATCTCCTCAGGGTCTTCCTCAGAGTCCTCCTCTGAATTAGACACCGGCACAATCTCCTGACCAATGACTGTGATCAAGGGTGATGGCTCTCGTCGGACTAACTGCTCCCAAACTACGTGGATATCTCGGGGCTCCTCCTCTCTAGCCTCTAGGGGTACAGGGTCCCTGGACTGACTAGGTTCTCCAGCATTCGTCATCCTGACAAATAAAATTTTAAGTTTTAGTAATTACGTGATGCTAATCGAGACTCGAATATATAAGTATAAGCACGTAGCACATAAGGTAAGTTATTATCTTTCTTAGAACTCGATAAGAGTTATCATTACTATGTTCTCGATCTCTAAAAAGGCTACTATCCTAAGGTTTTTCCCCACCTAAGGTTCATAACCTACGGCTCTGATACCAACCTGTGACACCCCCAAATCCGGGTACTTCAATTTCCACGGGACTTGGTGTTCACTGTACAAATATCATCTATCTATCTACCCATAGTAAATGCAAACCATGAAATAAATAGAAATAATCCTCCCCTTATGGGGTTACAACATCTGAAAAGAAATACATCAATCCCAGGTCGTACTTAACCTTAAATCTCAAGTGCGGAAATATAAATAATTAAATAAGTCTTACACAACTTTAACATAAGTCTGAAACATAAACACATAAAATAAACAACAAGTCTTCATCACTTGTTGACCTTGCCCTTGCCTTTGCTAGTAGAAGGCTCGTTGGACCTTTCGTTCTTAACTGCAATGTTATTATTACGCAAGAGTGAGCACGATTGCCCACAAGTATAATAATATGACAACAATATAATAACATGCGAGTGAATCAAAGACATCTGAATAAAGAAACTCAACTTTTGACTCAAGAATGAATAACAGGAATCAAAAGAACGTCTGAGGGTCATAAGACCTTGAACTATGTCCTAGGTTGTAAAGTTTTTATGCTTTAAACCTTTAACAGTCATAAGACTATGGACTCTACTTCTCGTACTTAGGGGGATCAGCCCTTAGTACCATACTGTGCACAATATCTCAACGCTAAAGCGTAAATAATCCCCTTTTACAGGGTTGTTCATCTCAGTTTTGACATCAGAGTCCGCACCAAAGGAAGTTTGGTTTGGATAAGCTCAATAAGTATTTTGGAATTTAGAACGTTCATCAACTATGGACTAGTCGAATCAATAAGGGTTCACTAGTCCTATAAGGTTCAACAATAACATCGATATTCAACTTGAATAATAAATCTCAAGAGTATACAATCGAATAAGTATTGTATCACTGAATCATGCTTTTAAAAGAGTTACAATATGTAATATGAATTTCGAACTTGAACAATTAAAAACACGAGCTTACTCGATATAGAAACACAAGTCTAAGGCTTAATAAATGAATAAATTAGAATTTAGGGAACTTGCTAAATCAATAAATTAGGGATAGGATACTTGCCTCTTGCACAAGCTACAATTATAATTCACGTTCTTTATTACATCCTACATATCAATACGTTCACAATACAAATTAATCAATAACTCGATATACGTATCGAATCACACACATCGGTTTTGAGCACGTTATTGGACTATACAATTAACGATTCAAGTCATGTAATTAACTTATTAATTACTCACGTAATATAAGTTATTAACCTCTTATTATATGTTTAGCATATCTTTATGTTCATTACATTAGGTTTTAAACCACCTCTTAGAACACACGAACACTTAGCAAAAAAATTTCAAATTTCTGCAAGGGGCGCGGCCGCGCGCCAGTTACCCTTGGGACCAGCGCGGCCGCGCGGCAACGCAGACCCAGATTTCCAGTTCGCGAATGACACACAGAGCAACCCAAATAAATCCAAATTAAACTAACGAAATGAATTTAAGGCTACCCATGAGATATAGAATTTACAGAAACATCATACCATGTTCTAAGCATGCTTTTAACACTTTAAATCACGAAATTACACAAATCACAACATTTAATTTCACTATTTTCAACATTTTATAAAGTTTTGAAAGAAAACAAGAATTCAACGTTACGGATTCGTTATAACACCGAATCCGTTCGTTTAACTTCCATTTTGTTCGTTTAAATGTACACAATCACATTCAAGTGTTAATTTAAGTTAAATAAACGCATAAGGTGTGTAAATTTTGTACGTAAGGGCCATATGGGCCATATGTACAATTTTTACACTCTGTAACTTTTGAAAACCCAATTATCAACAAAATTCCATGGTGTGATCACTGAAAGTTATGCATATATGGCATATAATATGTTATGGACATCAATTAATATATATATAGCCATATCATGAACAAGTCATCAATTTAGTCTTTTACAGAAAACTTCAAAGTACGTTAATGGAAGTTTTGAAAACTTAATTAAGACGTAATTACATAAAATTGATCACTGTGATTTATATATACATGGTATAAAACATGTTATAAACATAATTTAACCCATATAAAACCATATAACCAACAATGATTCAAAATTGACGATTACAGAGAACTTCAAAGTACGTAAAATAGAAAGCTTAAAACTTAATATAACTGAATTTACCCTTGCTAGTTGGTGAAGATGATTCAAGGATGATGATATAAATTTCTCAAATTCTTCTCCCTCAATCTTTTCTCTCAAAATTCTCTCTGACTCTCTAAGTTTTTATTTCCTCTGATATGAATATATGAATTGATATAGTATATATGTATATAAGTATAATACGTATAATATATAATGGGTGAGTGGTTGTCAGTTGGTCCCTTAGTGGGTTAACTGACCAACTCCCCTTAAGGCCTTGTTTGGCTAGCTTAAGGAATCCCTTCTCATTTATTTTAATTAATTTATTATAATATAGTTAATTAATGTCACACCCAATTAAATCAAATAATGCTATTTAAATCAATTAAATAAAATAGCATAAATCTACATTAAATCACATAGTCACATAATTAAAATTCTTATTTATTAATTATGTCTAATCATAAATCTCTAATTAATTATTAAATTAATTAGAATAACATTATGCTTATTAATTAATATATTAATCAAATAAGCTCAATTAAATACATACTTTGAATATAAAAATTCACCACATTAATTTAACTAATGTGACACATATAATTAAATTAATCTACCACAAATTCATCAATTAATTATTTAACTCAATAATTAAATCATCAAAAATATTTATTTAATTCAATAAATATTCAAAATAAATTACAAAAATCTTGTTTGTCACATCTATCATCATTGCATACATGAACCTCTCCTTTCTTCCTTATTCCTTGTTTAGCCAAAATCCTTCTTCTTTTTAATCCCAACTTGGTTTAATTTTATTGCTTTATTTAGCTTATCAAATGTCCAAATAAATCCTTCAATAATTGTGCTAAAATCTTGGGCTCCAAATTAATTATTTTGGGCTTGCTAATAAAATAATTGGGCCATATAAATTAACATAGTCCACTAAATTTTAATTCTATCATACCCTAATCATTTAATTAGGGTTTTTATTCACTCATTTATAAATCAAATCCTTACTCATGCACATTTAATTACTTAACCCAATTAGACTTGCTTTAATAAAATTAATAAATTGAGATAATAAACTTAATCTCTTAGGTTAGTAAAGTTTTTAAATACTAACATCCTTACATATTATAACCCTTAAGTTATTTAATTCTATTCCTAATATATATATTAGGTTACAAGACTTTATTCTTAATTCTCTTTATATGTTAAATAAATATATAAACAATACACAAAACTATACAAGTCCTTCACAAAATTTTTAAATCCATACTCTATTTTCAGTCTAGGTCTTATTATTTAACCTTTATTTAATCATTTAAAATCTTATAAATTCTTGGGTTGTCACAGTGAGATTGCATGGCATGCCAGTATCCATAGTTTCGGATCGTGACCCAAGATTCACTTCACGATTTTGGGTCAGTTTGCAGAAAGCTATAGGCACGGATTTACGATTCAGTTCGGCATATCATCCTCAAACGGATGGGCAATCGAAAAGGACTATCCAAACTCTTGAAGATCTATTGAGTCTCTGTGTTCTAGACTTCAAAGGGAGTTGGGATAAGTACTTACCATTGGTGAAATTTTCCTACAACAACAGTTATTAGGCAAGTATAGGCATGACTCCATTCGAGGCATTGTATGGACGAAAGTGTCGTTCTCCAGTATGCTGGGACGAGGTGGGGGAAGCAACATTGTTGGGATCAGAGTTAGTACGTATGACTATGAAAAAGATCCAAATGATTCGGTAACGTATACAAACGGCACAAGATCGACAAAAGAGTTATGCAGACCTTCATCGAAAGGACGTGGAATTTAATGTTGGGGATCATGTATTGTTACGTGTTACTCCATGGAAGGGAGTTACGAGATTCGGGAAGAGAGGAAAGTTCAATCCACGATTCATTGGTCCATTTGAGATCCTTGACCGAGTAGGAACTGTGACCTATAGACTCGCCTTACCTCCAAGCATGTCTCGTGTTCATAACGTTTTTCACATATCTGTGCTACGTAAATATGTAAAAGATTCAAACCACATTATCGAGTTAGAACCAGATGAGATAGCCGAAGATTTAACGTATGAGGAGGTACCTGCTAAGATCTTGGATAGGAAGGAGCATGTCCTACGCTCAAAGGTTATACCACAAGTCAAAGTTTTGTGGAGAAACCATGCTATTGAGGAAATGACTTGGGAGTTAGAATCGAAAAAGAAAGTGAGGTATCCTCACCTTTTCGAAATACCTGGTACGTACGTCAATTTCGAGGACGAAATTTCATAAGGAGGGGAGGTTGTAAGACCCCAACTTTTTATGAATAAAATTGAATTTCCTCTATATATTATTTTGAAATAGTAAGGGGTTGATTTGATAAATGTGGTAAGTTATGAGTAATATGCTCAAAGTTTTTAAAATAAGCAAATGGTTATAAAATATTCATTGTTGTCGGGGAATATTTGTTTGGTCGTGGAATATTCTTGTTATCGGGGAATATTCATACGACGGCGCAGCCATTTGTGGGCCCCATAACGGAAAATTATCGGATGAAGAAAACGACAAGAATAAATTTTCTAAAAATAACGGCATAACTGTTACTGTTAAAACTGTTGGAATACCCGGTGGTTAAAATAAAGTAATACACGTTGTTGCACAGTAGCACACGGTATTGTATAATATTTTATATTATTGTTGTTTCAATAATTGTCACGGCACAGTATTGTGCATTATCAAATCAATAATTCATATTATTTGAATAATATTATTAGATAGCATTATTGGCAATATCTAAGGAAGTTCTGTCTATGAAAGGGGTTTGGTCACCTAATTGCGCTCCAGTAAGGAGAAATCCTTATCGAAAAGCCCCCTTTTTCCTGAGAATGACCTGGTTGTCAATATTGTGATTCTGTAATATTATTTATGAATAATAATTGATTGTTGATAAAATGATAAGGAAATATTTATTCAATGTGGATATAAATGGAGGAATTTTTAGCAAAAGAGATAATTGTTGAAAATTAATATTTTATCTTTTTTGATAAAATAATTTATTCAAATATATTATTATAATATTACATTATAAGTGTCTAATGTGATAATATAATTTTATAATTTAAATGATAGTATTGTTACAATAAATTCACGATATATGAATAAAATGAGGAGGAAGAGAGCAAATTAGATCTGAATTGTTTTTGGGGTTATAAATGATTTTGATATTTAAAACGTGTGTGGTGGATGGAATTTTGCAATTTGGTTTGCTTTTTCAAAGAAGACTGATGTCCTTTGGTTTGTTTTTTCAAAGAAGGAATCCTGCCAATTCATCTATATGTAAATTTGGGTCATTTTTCGTTCGGAATTTGGAAAATCTTTTTTCTACAAAGTTGTAGAGAATTAAATTTCATATGGAATGGACATAAGGTTCATATTTTTCTGATAAATGGGCTATTTATTATGAATTATTGAAGTTTTTAAATATTATTTAAATTTTAAATATGGTGGGCCCCACTTGTCCTTTTGGCTTGTGAAATATGCTGGAGAAAATTTTTCAAAGTGGTGGGGAGTTGAGTCATCCGTGGTATGCTAAATGTTATTTTGTCAACTTTGGCGTGCTAAGCATTTTTCTATAAATAGGGTGCTTAGTTAGAAATGAAAATCACACCAGAATCATAAAATTATCTCTCTATAATATCAAGCATATTTCTTGTGAGTGTTTAGATATTTTAAGTGTTGATAACAGTGCAAGTTTCCCTCATCGTAATATCCGATATTCCAGTCAGATCGAGTATTATACTGAGGTAAGGGTTGTTATTTTCTTGTAAGAGATATTATTTTTCTTGCAAATGATATTATTTCTTTCAATATCATTCCACCGAAATATTGGTATGAATTTTATTATGAAATTTTTACCTTTTTATGCCGAGGTTACTATTTACATATACGACACTATTCACGAATACGATACTATTCACGAAAAAATTAAATTTTCTTTTCTTTGTCCAAGTTGTCTGTTATGGTTCCTATCTTTGATTGGATCCAAGTTTTGAACTTCATTCTTGAATTTTGCTCCACAATTGATTATTATGGAGTATTCTTGAACTTGGATAAATTTAATTTTGAATCCCTAATATTTGTCCTTTATCTCACTGGATTCATTTTTTAAAATATTTTTCATCATCCTCAGTCTTAAATGGTGATACAAATGAATATCTTTGGCCTGTATTGCAAAGATGAATGATTACTTAATGAATATCTTTGGCCTGTAGTGCAAAGATGAATGATTACCTGATGAATATCTTTGGCCCGTAGTGCAAAAATGGACAGGTGTTGAGATGAACATGACCACTAGTGATACAAATGAATATCTTTAGCCTGTAGTGCGAAGATGAATATTGATTTGAGATATATATTGATTGAGGTTATAGGGATAAAATATTGATGATGGACTTTTAAATCATAGAAGATAGTAGACATCATTTTCTACTTAACTCTTCTAATAAATTATTGTTTTCGCTGCAGTTGTTGATCTAAAACTTGTTGTCCACAATATTTTATCTGATTTGTTGAAGACTAATGATAAATTATTCTTCATTATCTTAGTCATAATATTCTTTACTGGGCTAGTTGAGCTCACCCTTTTTTTCTAGTGTCCTCTTCAGGAAATGAGAATGTTGCAGGGTCTAGTCGGGGAACAGAGTGATGGGCAGGGTTAGAGCAGTTGTAGTCCTCACTATTGTTGTTAAATAGTGTGATAATAATTAATGTGGACTAAATTTGAGTGTTTATATTTCGTATTATATACGATTTGTATTGAAACTCACAGTTGTGTGGTCGTATTTTGCACGACCGTTTGTTATAAAAGATTGTATTTGGATTCTGTACCATGTATTTGGCGACTCAGAATGGGTTGAGTATTGAACCTATATTGGGGGATGTTATCCGATCTATCCACTCCCTGAAAAGCAAACAAACTAAAATACTGGAGCCGATCCTTCACTTCTGTTAGAAACTTATCATCCGTGCCCCCCGAGCATCATACTCCCCTGAAATCTATTTGTCCACTAGCTGTGAGTCGCTGAAGATTGTCAATTTCTGAACTTTAAGGCTCTTCGCCAGCAGAAGGCCTGCCAAAATTATTTGATACTCTGCCTCATTATTGGTCGCCTTGAAGACGAAGCGAATCGCCTGTTACACTTTAAACTTTTCTGAACTCGTCAAGATCACCCCAGCCCTGCTAACATCCGAAGTTGAACAACCATCCACATACAGTGTCCATAAACTTTGGACCGCGTTCAACACTGTCTGAACCGTTCCTCCTTCCTGATCTTTACTGTCGTCCGCTTCGAAGAACGAACACTCCACCACAAAATCCACTAGTGCCTGACCCTTTATAGCTGTCCGAGGATGATATTCTAGGATAAACTGAGATAACTCCATCGCCCATGCTACTAACCGGCCTGAGACGTCTAGTCTGCTCAACACTTTCTTTAATGGCTGGTCAGTATACACCACTATTAACCGACCTTGGAAGTATTGTTGTAGCTTTCGACTGGCTATTATAAGGGCATAGGCAAACTTCTCAAGGTTTGGATACCTGGTCTCCGCATCCCGAAGAACATGATTCACAAGTAGACAGGATGATGAATTCTGCCGATCTCCTGAACCAAAACCTCTCTTACTTCTAATGAACTGGCTGCTAGGTGTAGGTATAATGGTTCGCTCGGCACCGATTTAACTAACAATGGGGCCAAAGACAAGTACCGTTTTATCCCCTGGAAAGCATCCTCACATTCTGAAGTCCACTAGAATGTTTTCTCATTCTTCGGCCCTTTTAAAGTGTCAAAGAAGGGCAAACATCTTTCCGTCGATTTAGACATAAACCTCCTTAACACTGCAATCCGACCTGTTAGATGCTGAACATTTTTAAATGACTGGGGAGACTTCATGTCTAGAATAGCTTTTATCTTTTCTATGTTTGCCTCTATACCCCTTTTACTGATCAAGTAACCTAAAAACTAAAAGTAGTATGCACACAAGCCAATCATGTTTGATGATAAAGCATATACTTTGTAACAATCTTATTCATTTATTAATAAAAGTATTATTTAATTAAAGGCATTTAATTATCTACATGATACTGTTATTATAATATGTGATAAACCCATAGTTTTAAGCAATGTTTTTACAATCATGATGATGATCATGCTAATGAGATCTAAATTCTTAGATAGCTTAAAACTAAAATTGCTCCCAATCGTTGGATTACTAAAAAGGGGATTAGTGAATCCGGATAGATTGGTACATACGTTGCTTGCTCTTTGGATGAGGATGATCGATCTCATGATCATTTGTGTGGAGACACTAAAACAAGTATTTATGTGCTTATTGGAGAATAAGTTCATTGAACGTGGCTCGCTAAGGAATACTTAATGGAGTTTTACTTGCCTGTCAATAAGAATTCCTGTAATGATAGTAGTACAAGTGATCCTTAGACTTGAGATCATCATAGTATCTTGTGTATGATAAGTTATACTTTGACATGTCCCTTAAGACCCTTAGCGTATATCAAAGGATATGTTTGGGTGTAATAAGTTATATATGGAGATAATGAATGATCAATAAGAATCTACCACATCTAGTAAAAGAAGATATATGTCCTACGTGATTCGATCAATGACAACCCAGGAATCCTTGGCTAAGGTGGAATGAAATTAGAAAGGAGTTTCTAATTTGCACTATTTGGAGTTGTGCATTTAAGGATCGAAATACATATAATTAAATAAAATAAGACTTGACAGTAATTCCATGTCTATATTTAATTGGGACATTGTATGGTGGAAGGATTGAATTGTACGGTAACTATTTACTTAAAGGTTCTTTTATGATTAATGTTAAAATCTATATTATCTGGAAAGTCGTTGATCACTAAGGAGGCTTATCCTTATTGTAGAATAAATGTTATTTATTTAAATAAATTATTAGTTTAATTTATTTATTTAAATAAGATTAGAATTGTTCTAATTGATTTATTCATAAATGGTTTAATATGGAGAACCTAAAGGGTCACACCATAAAGAAAGAACAAAGGGTTTTGCCAAACACCCATCTTCTTGAATTTTTATTCTTTCTTGGTGGATTACCTCTAGAGGCCAAACACTTGGGTGACTAACATTGATCAAAGGAAGGAATCAACCTGGTGGATTCAAGTTGAACGCGTAATGAATTGGAGTTGAACTCGTACCTAAGGAAGCTAGTTTCTACGAGGTTATGAATCTAATCTCCTTCTATTTCGTTTAATTAATTACTGTGAATAAAGGATGATTCGGGTATATGGTTTGTAAAATTTTAAAACTCTAAATTTTCACGCTTCCGTTGTTTATATGCAATTTATTGCATGCTCATGATTATTACAAACCTAACAAAAACTTCCTGCTCCCAAGCCGAAGATGCACTTTGTTGGATTTAGCCGGAGCTTGTAATGTTTAACGGTCTCGACGCAGTCTTCCAAATCATCCAAATGGCCTCGAACTGACATACTTTTTACGATCATGTCATCTACATAAACTTCTATACTTTGACCTAGCTGTTTCGAGAACACATAGTTCATTATCCTCTGATATGTGGCCCCTGCATTTAGCAATCCGATTGTCATCTTTTTGTATGCATAAACTGATTGATGTGTGATAAAGGCAGTCTTCGGGATATCATCCTTGTGCATTGAAATCTGATGGTATCTTTCGGGTAAAATCTAAATGCGCTACACGCAAATGTATGTGGTCAACAAGTAATATAATGATAAGATCAAGTATCGTACCCACAGAGACAATAATCACAATTCATCCAAGCAAGTACCAATTTTGTATTATTTTAGCTTTATCAAACTAATGATTAAATGATAATTTTTAGAATAAACTACTACTCAAACTATCACTAATGCTATTTCAGGGATTTATCAAGTTTTAGGAGAATTAAGCCTACAACTCCACTTATTAGTTCACTTTGGATAATATACTTTCCTTCAATTTTCGTCAATTATTCCAGATTATTAACCAAGAACACGGTAGTAATATAACCATCTCTCAATGCATTATATCCATACTTACTCAAATCCACAATTGATAGAATTAAGCAAGACACCTTAATTAACTAACTCACTATATCTCTATGTGAATTATAATTGAAAAAAGTTTAAATTCAAGTTCTCTTTAGATTACGCATGATGCATAGATATCTCTATCCTACACATGAATTATGAATCCTAACTGCTGTAGAAATCACAAACACACGTCACTATTGCCAGTTCTAATCCCATATGTCATCTATCGAATTCATATGGGATAACAGATAATTGGTGATCAAGCAACTATATAAGTTATGCACAAACTGTTGGGTTTGTACGAAATCGTGACGCAATCAAATTGCAAAAATTAGCGGAAGCATGGTATATCAGAGTTTAAAAAATTTCTACAAAACCATTACCCGGATCATCCTTTATGCAAATTATTAATTTAAAACGATAAATAAGAAGTTATGGAATCATACCCTTGTAGAACGAAGCTTCCACAGGTACTAGTTCAACTCCTTGTTCTTCGTGATCTCCTTGAATTTCCGGGTTAGATTCCTTCCTTTGATCAACGTTAGCCACCCAAGTGTTTGGCCTCTAGAGGTGATCCACCAAGGAAAATGAATTATCAAGAAGGAGGGTGTTTGGCTTAACCTTAGTTTTCTATCCTCTATAGAAAAGGAGTACTCTCCAACAATTGGAATTGCATCAATCTAATATCTATTATAAGACTTCTCTTATATAGACATTGGTCAACCCTTCTAATCCTATTAGACATGGGATTTCTTTTAATTAATTAAACTCCTTTAATTAATTTAGGCTTCCCACCACATGGGAATAATTAATTAAATTTATTTAATTAATTTGTCTCCTAATCTTATTAGGAATAAATGAGAGTACTAAATATTAAATTAATTACTAAACTCCTTTAGAAATTAAAATAATAATAATTGTAATAATATTAATAAGACTCCTCTTATTAATTTATATTTAATATTTCCAAAATATTAAATAATAAACATTAAGCTATTAATTTATTCTATCACCATAGATTAAATTAATTATACTTAATGCATTATTACGATTATGCCATTACCTTCTTAAATAATTATTCTTCCTTTTATGGTGTGACCCTTTAGGTTCTCCATATTAAACCGGTTGTGAATAAATCAATTAAAACAATTTTAATCTTATTTAAATAAATAAATTAAACTAATAATCTATTTAAATAAATAATATTTATTCTACAATAGGGATAAGCCTCCCTAGCGATCAACGACTTTCCAGATAATATAGATTTCAACATTAATCATAAAAGAACCTGTGAGTTAATAGTTACCATACAATTCAATCCTTCCACCATACAATGTCCCAATTAAATATAAGACATGGATTTACTGTCAAGTCTTATTTTATTTAATTATATGTATTTCGATTAGAAAATGCACAACTCCAAATAATGCAAATTAAAAACTCCTTTCTAATTTCATTTCACCTTGGCCAAGGATTCCTGGGTTGTCATTAACGAATCACATAGGACATATCTCCTCTTTTACTAGAGGTGGTAGATTCTTTATTGATCATTCATTATCTCCATATGTAACTCATTATACCCAAGCATACCCTATATATGCCTTAAAAGGTCTTAAGGAATAAGTCAAAGTATAGTTTGTACATACAAGATACTATGATGATCTCAAGTCCAAGGATCACTTGTACTACTATCACATTAGGAATTCCTATTGACATGCGAGTAAAACTCCATTAGGTATTCCATAGCGAATCACGTTCAGTGAACTTATTCTCCCATAAGCACCTACATACTTGCTTTAGTGTCTCCACACAAATGATCATGAGATCAATCATCCTCATCCAATGAGCAAGCAACATATGTACCAATCTATCCGGATTTACTAATCCCCTTTTTAGTAATCCCACGATTGGGAACTATTTAAGTTTTAAAACTTTCTAAGAATTTAGATCTCATTAGCATGATCATCATCATGATTCTAAAAGCATTGCTTTAAAACTATGGGTTATTTACATATTATAAAAACAGCAACATGTAGATAATTAAATGCCTTTAATAAATGAATATTTTATTAATAAATAAATAAGATGTTTACAAAGTACGTGCTTTATCATCATACATGATTGGCTTGTATGCACACTACTATCAATCTCCCCACTTGCACTAAAGCCAATCGCCATGGTATCTCATACCCATCTTCTCTAAGTGACGATCAAACTGCTGTTGTGTTAAAGCTTTAGTAAATGGATCTGCAATGTTATCTTGAGAGTCTACACGCTCCAAGGTGACGTCTTCCTCTTTCAATGATCTCCCTGATCAAGTGAAATCGCCGCAACACGTGTTTTAGATTTCTGATGAGACCTGGGTTCCTTAGCCTGTGCAACTGCTCCTGTGTTGTCACAGTAAACGGGAACTGCTTCTCCAATGCTAGGAACCACACCAAGTTCAGTTATGAACTTCTTCATCCAAACAGCTTCCTTTGCAGCTTCACTTGCAGCTATATACTCTGCCTCTGTCACTGAATCAGCAACTGTTTGCTGCTTGGAACTCTTCCAACTCACTGCGCCTCCGTTTCAAGGTAAAAACATACCCCGAAACAGATTTTACTGTCATCTTGGTCCGTTTGAAAACTTGAGTCTGTGAAGCCCTCGAGTTTTAATTCAGACCCACCGTAGACAAGAAAAATATCTTTAGTCCTTCTCAAGTACTTTAGGCTATTTTTCACTGCCTTCCAGTGCTCTTCTCCAGGATTCGACTGGTATCTGCTCGTTACACTAAGTGCATGAGCAACATCCGGTCTAGTACATATCATACCGTACATGATAGATCCTATTGCAGAAGCATAAGGGATCTTACTCATACGGTCTCTCTCCTCAGGTGTCTTTGGGGCCTGTTTCTTGGAGAGATGTATTCCATGGCTCATCGGCATGAGACCTCTTTTGGAATCTTCCATGCTAAACCTCTTTAGCATCGTATCAATGTACGTTCCTTGGGATAAACCAAGCATCCTTTTAGATCTATCTCTATAGATCTTTATCCCCAAAATATAGGATGCTTCTCCCAAGTCCTTCCTGGAGAAGTGTTTAGATAACCAGATTTTAATTGATTGTAGCATAGGAATGTCATTCCCTATCAGTAATATATCATCAACATATAATACAAGGAATGAAATTACGCTCCCACTAACCTTCTTGTACACACATGTTCATCGTCATTTTTGATAAAATCAAACTCTTTGATTGTCTCATCAAAACGAATGTTCCATCTACGAGAAGCTTGCTTCAATCCATAAATGGATCGTTGCCAGCTTACAGACTTGATTTATTTCAACCTTTGAAACAATCCCTCTGGCTGTGTCATATACACAATCTCCTCAAGTTTTCCATTGAGGAAAGCTGTTTTCACGTCCATCTGCCAGATCTCATAGTCGTTATAAGCTGCAATTGCAAGCAAAATCCGAATGGACTTGAGCATAGCTACTGGTGAAAAGGTTTCATCATAATCAACTCCTTGTCTTTGTTTGAAACCTTTTTGCAACCAGTCGGGCTTATAGGTCTCCACCTTGCCGTCCGCTCCAGTTCTTTCTTTTAAGACCCATTTACAACCAATAGGCTTAATGCCTTCAGGTGGTGAAACCAAAGTCCATACTTTGTTTTCATACTGGAGTCCATTTCGGATTTCATGGCTTCAAGCCATTTCCCTGAAGTCTTTATTACTCTGGCCTGTTCGTAATTCAATGGATCATCATCATTCATGATGCGTACCTCATCGTCATCCTCTAAACGAATCCATACCTCTCAGGTATCTTCGGTACTCTTCCAGATTTACGAACAGGGTGTGGTATAGTAGGTTCTTCTACTTGGTCAGGTACCTGACTTTGATCCGTGGTAATTTTGGTTCTTGAGCTTCTTCAAGATATATCTTACTTCCCACTGACCCTTCATGGA
This sequence comes from Panax stipuleanatus, assembly GCA_020205555.1. NCBI lineage: Eukaryota > Viridiplantae > Streptophyta > Magnoliopsida > Apiales > Araliaceae > Panax > Panax stipuleanatus. Next base: position 380,072 of record JAINUT010002166.1, read on the forward strand.
TAAACTCCTTTTCCAAGAAGGCAGCATGTTTCGCAACAAACACCTTTTGATCAGTTGGATGATAGAAATAATACCCTACAGTTTCTTTAGGGTATCCCACAAATCTACACTTTTCGGATTTAGTTGTAGCTTATCATGTTCAAATTTTGACATAAGCTGGACAACCCCAAGTCTTAACATGCTTAAGATTTGGTTTCCTTCCCTTCCACATCTCATATGGAGTCTTTGGGCGGATTTGGTAGGTACCTTGTTAAGTAGGTATGCAGCCGTTTCTAGGGCATATCCCCAGAAGGAAATTGGAAGGTCGGTAAAACTCATCATGGATCGAACCATGTCTAACAGTGTTCGATTTCTCCTTTCAGATACTCATTTAACTGTGGTGTACCTGGAGGGAGTCCATTGTGAGATTATACCATTTTCTTTGAGACAATTGAGAAACTCACTGCTTACGTATTCTCCGCCTCGATCTGATCGAAGTATCTTTATACTCTTGGCCCGTTTGTTTCTCTACTTCACTCTTGAACTCTTTGAACTTTCAAATGATTCTGACTTGTATTTCATTAAATACACATATCCAAATCTTGAGTGATCATCAGTGAAATTAATAAATAAGAATACCCACCCCGTGCACTTGTTGTCATAGGCCCACAAACGTCTGTGTGAATCAATGTCAACAACTCTGTAACTCTTTCTCCTCTTCCACTAAAAGGAGATTTAGTCATTTTACCCATGAGACAAGATTCACAAGTTGGATATGATTCATAATCGGATAGCTCGAGGAGCCACATCTTTATGCAACTTGGATAATCTTGTTTCATTGATATGACCGAGTCTACAGTGCCACATGTAGGTATAATTAATATCATCTCTTTTCCTTTTCTTAGTTTGTTCAATTTGAAATATATTTTCTTGTAAGTCAAGTGTATAAAGTCCATTTCGCAAATTTCCAATACCATATAAAACATCGTCTTTATAAATAGAACAACTATTGTTCTTTATAACAACGTTAAATCCTTCCATATCCAATACAGAAATTGAAATAATGTTTTTAATAATATTCGGAACATAATAACAATTATTAAGATAAATGGACTTGCCCGAAGGCATTGCTAAATAATAAGTTCCTACAGCTAATGCAGCAACCTTTGCTCCATTCCCTACTCGTAGGATCACCTCATCATTGTTCAGCTTTCTACTTCTGACCAGTCCCTTCACATTATTACATATGTGAGAACCACAGCCGGTATCCAATACCCAAGTAGAATTTGACTTTCTGAAAAATTAATTTCAATCATGAACAAACCTTGATTGGAAGTCGAAGCTTCTCCAAGCTTCTCTGCCAGAAACTTCTTGCAGTTTTTCTTCCAATGACCCGGCTCGTTGCAATGAAAGCACATTCCTTTAGCTGGTTCAGGTTTCTTTTGTTCCTTTTCTTTCCCCTTTCCCTTAGCCTTCTTGGATTTCTTCTTTTCAGAAGATACCTTAGGTCTCTTCCTTTTATTGGAAGAATCCACCATCAAGATATGGTTCTTCTTGGATGGGAAGTGACCTTCTGCAGTTTTCAGCATGTTAAGCAGCTCAGGCAAGCTGACATCTAGCTTATTCATGTGAAAATTAACCACAAACTGCGAGAAGGTCTCAGGGAGTGACTGCAAGACCAAGTCTTGACTCAACTCCCCATCCATGACGAACCCAAGCTGTCCAAGGCGTTCAATCAAATTGATCACTTTCAGGACATGAGTCTCGATGGCAGTACCCTCGGTCATCCGAGATCGGAAGAGCTCCTTAGATATCTCATATCTAGCAGTCCTACTCTGTTCACCATACAACTCCTTGAGGTGAAGCAGCATAGCAGGAGCATCCATTTTTTCGTGCTGACGCTGAAGCTCGTTATTCATGGATGCGAGCATGATGCATTGAGCCACAGATGCATCATCTTGCCACTTATTGAAAGTGACAATCTCTTCCTCAGAGGCTGTTTCTGAAACAGATTCAGGGACAGTTGAATTTAGGACATAAGAAATCTTTTCAGCAGTGAGAACAATTTCTCAGATTTCTTAGCCAGTTCCTCATAATTCGGCCCGGGTAAGCTTGTTTGCATCAAGTATGCTTCGTAGTGAGATTAGTGATTTAGACATTTTTAAAATTCTGCATGTGAAAAATAACATTTTTACAAAACATTCATTTATTAATTTTGCATACCAAAATAAATTTAGGTCTTTATTTTAAATTGGTATCTCCCCTATTTTTATCAAACTATATTACCCTCACTTATATAGTTCGGCAACATCTAATTAAAAAAGTGCTAGTGAGAATAAGGATCCCATTTCAAATGTATATAACCTTGTGGATAGCACAAACAAGCGATATACAAATAAATAGGTAGACAACTCTTGTCAATTACATCACCATGTAATTCCTTTTATTTTGCCTCTTAAATCATAATGGTCAAGTGTGTGCACATCCGAACTAAAATAATTTAAGTTAAGTTCAGCCTAGCACTTTCATAAATTCAAAAAGAAAATGTTCGTCCTTGTGGATAGCACACAAGACTAGATCGTTCAATTTTCGTGATAAGCATCAAATGTGATTAATTAACAGTCTTAAATAAGCAATACCCGCCTTGTGGATAGACAACAAGCTCATATTAAATATTTAATACTCTATTAATTTATCATGCTAGAAGGCGAACGGTCGATATTCCAAATATCATTGAACGCTCGGACTTAATATATTTCTTGAGGGGTTTGTTATTATTTGTCTCATCTTGTTAGCGCGCATGCACATATATAATAAATATACGCGTCATTTTATTAAACATGCGAAGCATGTTTGCATAAAATATCATATATATAATATTTAGCATGCAATATAGAATATATATTCTACCCCGGATTGATTATGGACTTTTATTCTAGTTATGGTTCACTAGAGCCACCAAGGGAACCAAAAGGTCAAACCTAGGAGTGCAAGAATTTAAATTTAAATATAACTATTACATTTAAACTCGGGCTCCATACAAACGGGTCTTCACGCGCTCCTTGCTCATTGGTCTCCTAATTTTTAAAGATAATTCTAACTATTTCTATTACATTAAACTATTTAATTTAAATAGAAACCTTGATCAACAGTCAAGGGGAAGTACATAGGAGGAGATAGAATTTTACATCAAGAAGAAAAAAATTAGAGAAGACGAGGTACGCAGACCCCATTTAATAAAACCCATTCATTCAAGCATTCAACTAAAATAAAAATCCAATCACATTGGTCAAATAGTCCATAATCAATCCCCATTTATTTTCATACATATCACCATATATATCAATAATAAATATTCATCTCATGAATTAAAACATTCCTATATATATGAGTATCATTTAATGGGCAATTTTAAATTGCATGAAATCCAATTTCAAGATTAAAATAAACTCTTTATTTTAATTATAAAATTATTTAGAATATATATATAAATATATCATATTTATTTTTTTAAAAAAAATCACCTTCTTTTATTAAAGAGTCCTGCAGGTTTATTAAAAAAGTCCTTTCCTGATGGGTCACCTTCTTTTTGGAGTAAGAAAGAGACAACACCTTTTCTTTGTAGAATTCCAAGATTAGCACCAAAAAAAAAAATTGGTGATTCGTCACACAAAAAAAGTCTTTTTTTTTTTTTTTTTTTAAAAAAAAAAAAATATATAATTTTATACAATAAAATTATGCCCAATAAATTATTTTAAAATACATACCCATATGTAATGAATCAAAAATAAATTAATAATTGCATAAAGATTTGGCTCTGATGCCACTGTTGGGTTTTGTACGAAATCGTGGACGCAATCAAATTGCAAAAATAGTGGAAGCATGGTATATCAGAGTTTAAAAAATTTCTACAAAACCATTACCACGGATCATCCTTTATGCAAATTATTAATTTAAAACGATAAATAAGAAGTTATGGAATCATACCCTTGTAGAACGAAGCTTCCACAGGTACTAGTTCAACTCCTTGTTCTTCGTGATCTCCTTGAATTTTCGGGTTAGATTCCTTCCTTTGATCAACGTTAGCCACCCAAGTGTTTGGCCTCTAGAGGTGATCCCCAAGGAAGATGAATATCAAGAAGGAGGGTGTTTGGCTTAACCTTAGTTTTCTATCCTTTCTATAGAAAAGTGGTACTCTCCAACAATTGGAATTGCATCAATTCAAATATCTATTATAAGACTTCTCGTATCTAGACATTTGGTCAACCCTTCTAATCCTATTAGACATGGATTCTTTTAATTAATTAAACTCCTTTAATTAATTTAGGCTTCCCACCACATGGGAATAATTAATTAAATTCATTTAATTAATTTGTCTCCTAATCTTATTAGGAATAAATGAGAGTCTAAATATTAAATTAATTTACTAAACTCCTTTAGAATTAAAATAATAATAATTGTAATAATATTAATAAGAACTCCTCTTATTAATTATATTTAATATTTCCAAAATATTAATAATAAACATTAAGCTATTTAATTTATTCTATCACCATAGATTAAATTAATTATACTTAATGCATTATTACGATTATGCCATTACCTTCTTAAATAATTATTCTTCCTTTTATGGTGTGACCCTTTAGGTTCTCCATATTAAACCGGTTGTGAATAAATCAATTAAAACAATTTTAATCTTATTTAAATAAATAAATTAAACTAATAATTTATTTAAATAAATAATATTTATTCTACAATAGGGATAAGCCTCCCTAGCGATCAACGACTTTCCAGATAATATAGATTTCAACATTAATCAAAAGAACCTGTGAGTAATAGTTACCATACAATTCAATCCTTCCACCATACAATGTCCCAATTAAATATAAGACATGGATTTACTGTCAAGTCTTATTTTATTTAATTATATGTATTTCGATTAGAAAATGCACAACTCCAAATAATGCAAATTAAAACTCCTTTCTAATTTCATTTCACCTTGGCCAAGGATTCCTGGGTTGTCATTTAACGAATCACATAGGACATATCTCCTCTTTTACTAGAGGTGGTAGATTCTTTATTGATCATTCATTATCTCCATATGTAACTCATTATACCCAAGCATACCCTATATATGCCTTAAAAGGTCTTAAGGAATAAGTCAAAGTATAATTTGTTACATACAAGATACTATGATGATCTCAAGTCCAAGGATACTTGTACTACTATCACATTAGGAATTCCTATTGACAGCGAGTAAACTCCATTAGGTATTCCATAGCGAATCACGTTCAGTGAACTTATTCTCCAATAAGCACCTACATACTTGCTTTAGTGTCTCCACACAAATGATCATGAGATCAATCATCCTCATCCAATGAGCAAGCAACATATGTACCAATCTATCCGGATTTACTAATCCCCTTTTTAGTAATCCCACGATTGGGAACTATTTAAGTTTTAAAACTTTCTAAGAATTTAGATCTCATTAGCATGATCATCATCATGATTCTAAAAGCATTGCTTAAAACTATGGGTTATTTACATATTATAAAAACAGCAACATGTAGATAATTAAATGCCTTTAATAAATGAATATTTATTAATAAATAAATAAGATTGTTTACAAAGTACGTGCTTTATCATCATACATGATTGGCTTGTATGCACACTACTATCACAAACCATAGCAAATAACCTGGAAATAATCTCCATAAACTAAGTCGAAAGCAAATAAATCCTTAGTTACATAATAAGATCTGTTATACGCTTAAATAGAATATTAGTTCATCATAATGAAATAAAAACCATAATCCACAAGGTGTATAACATCCTGAATACAAGGTATAGATGAAAAGAGAAAATAAACTCTGAAATTGTATCACCACTCTTCTTTACGATCTTTGCGTTCTTCGTGCTTCAACCCTGCTTCAATTCTCTTCAAGTCAATCTCCCAAATTAGGGCTTGTGTAAGGCTAAGTATATACGATATATATCCTTCTTCTAGCCTCTAATAGTCCCTTAATCGCAAGCCAAATCGTAGCCAATCTTTCTGCAGAATCCCAAAGCAATAAGGAAACTACCATCTTTGCTGCCGCGTACCCCCGCCCCAGCGGGGTTTTTTGCTTTGAATACACCTGCCCCAACGGGCATCCACTTTTAAAGAGTCTTTTTTCTGCACCCCTGGCCCGGCGGGTGGTTTTGCCTTATGATGGCCCGCCCCAGCTGGTGTCCATCCTCTGAAATGCTGAGTTTTTGCTCTTAAATCTTCATTTCCCATCAGTCCGCTTCCTGCAATCAACACATCCAAACCAGAGTAAAATGATACTAAAACTACTTGAAATAGCCAAGAATCAAGCTATCAAGGACATCGATTCGTAGGTATAAAACCAACTCATCAAATACCCCTAAACTTGAGACTTTACTTGTCCTCAAGCAGAACAATGCACATGCAACTAACTACGATGAATATGAATGCAACTGTCAGATAGTACAAAGCTAACCCATATTGCCTCAGAGAAATCACAACAAATATAATCAACAAATCCAACCATAGGCATATCCGCAGTTCAAACCAATCTATGAATCAATACCTGTTAACACCAATGCAGTGTGTGTGTGCTCGACAACAATGTGACCAACTACTGTTCAAATATATCACATAATAAGCGTCTTAGAAAGAAAATACAGTTTTAACTTAAGAAATCGCGTAAACAAGATAATGCAACCACGACTCAACATCAACCAAGTCGGAAGTCAATATGGGAGATTTTATATCTTTAATCATTTACGGGGGCATTTTGCTGATTTTCTCGTACTTGTACTTTACTCATGACTGTGCAATGTTTAATTCCCTTAGGCTTTTCAATGATACCCGTGTACCGAGCTTTCGACCAACGACTCCCAAGCCAGTTGGCTTTAGGGTGCTGGGTGTAGAAACATCCCCTAGGGCGTACTTACTCAAGTATCAAAGGCTACAAAACCAAACAAGTCACGGTGTTTATTCACAAGTTTCTTTTTCTCTTTTTCATATTTTCCAAATTTTTTCATTTTATTTTCATTTAGATAGCTCCCATATCTTCCCCAAACTTAGGTTTCTGCCTAATTTTAGTCATTACTATCAGTTCACTGAATTTCTGTCATTAAAGGCCAATTTCTTTCCAGACGTCAATTATGTGACTATTCAAACCAAGTTGGACTACATGTCATCCTAACGTGCTAACCGGTACAACAGTGTTAAACAGGCAATGAGTCATGTAAAGGTATGAAATTACATCTATGTCCTAGTTATCATTACTGTTCAAGTTCTATATAAGTCCAATCTCATCTCTGGCTACGGTTACTTCATACATACTGACATACTCGACTCATGCGATCCTAACTAATGACTCTTTTTGTTATTTTCTAATTTTTCATTTGTTTTTTAAAATTTTTTTCTTAAAAACATAAAAGCACTTAAATAAACTACTAACATTTAAATAAACTACTAACTAACTAATGCAAATAATAAACTACTAACATGCAATGTTCTCACAATATCATGATACATAATACACACCCCCAAACTTAACTAACACAATGTCCTCATTGTGAAAATAAAGAAATAAAGCTTAGAGGACTTCCCTGACTATTCATGTATCCGGCTCGACCTCCTCCACATTAGAATCTGAAGGTGGATAACCGAGAAGTGGCTGTGGAGTCGAGAACTGAAACGGGCCGGCGAATATGTTGAGTCGCGCAAATGCATCAGCGACAGTAGCATTAAAATTATTCTGAGTGCCGAACATGTGGCTTTGTCTCGCCGCTAGTCTGTCTTCTTCTTGTCATCCACCCTATGCTGTTCGTCCAATTGCCGCTGAAGCTCACGAAATTGGGAATTGAACATAAACTTTGCAGAGCAAGAAGTGCTCGTCGTAGTGGCGTTCCCCTCTTCAGGCAGTCGGTCCTCCTCCAACTTATCCTCCTCAAGCGGCACATAATTCGCATCCATGGCCTCGTTCTCCTCCGCATCCGCGTCTGAAGGACAAATGAAGCCTAGGCCGTGGGGATGTGACGGTGACCCCTTCCAGTAGCCGAATCGGGCAATCATCCCCTTGTCCAAAAGATGCAATGGTGGCTAAAGCGGCTCATCATCTGCCCACTTGACACCTGCGTGTTTGCTGTAACGACCCCAAAATTCATACAATAAATTCTCCTTCTTGATCGTTAACAATACAACTTTAATCTATCTTGACATCATTATTCGATATTAAAATCACTAAAAATGCGAAATATTTAAAACTTTTATAAAATCCTTCTTTATTGCTCTGAATCGCAACCTTTACATTACATCTCTTCGATTCAAATCTATATCATGAATCGTTACAAAAAAATAACTATACGAAGTCTTACATCACAAAGCAATATCCATATACATCGGATAGCTCAACTTACAATTTAACAATCATGTTACAGTTAAAACAATTACATTACTCATCTAGAATAAATAATTTCTTGCATCGCTATTGATCTTAACATTCAACTAGCACGTATCATTACCTTGCATCCTTGACCTGCAAAAATGGTTATTTGCAAGAGTGAGCTCGACAGCTCAGCAAGTTCTAACAGTTTTCATGCATCACATAGCACATAATAACATGCTCAACATACATCTCATAATAATTAAAGTAACATGGCATACATGCTTTAATTCACATAACAAATATAAAGATTGAGTTTCTTACTCAATCAACATTCTTTAATCAATCAATGTAGTCATAAATTGACTTTAACATTTATGATTACAACATATATATCATATCACGATCTTTGCAATATAATTTAAAACAATTCACGTAAAAAATAGGAACCGAAAGACTTGCCTGGCTCGTAAATTATCAATTACCGAAAAATAACTTAATATAATCTGCTTCATAATCCTACATAACGTATTACCATACGCATCAATTATTAGTCTCATAGCGACGTTTAGTAAACGCTTAAGTAAATTCTACTTTATACTTCGTAATTCTCTCCCATTTATTTGACACTCACTGCCAAATTAATGTATATATTAACAATATAAGTTAATTATCACATAACTACTCCTCATAGTTAATTGACCAACTTAGGTTAATTCATTCCTCATTAACTATTAAGTTAATAATTATTCACATCACATTTAGACAAAATAAATCAATTAATAATTACATACTCATATTAAATTATTATTAAATAAATTATAATTTAAACATCCACTTTAATATAATTAATCAAATTATAATTACATCTTATGTTAATCAAATTATAATTACAAAATTTATAATTTAAATTACACATCCTTCTCAATTATAATTAATCAAATTATAATCGTAATTTATATTAAATTATAATTAAACACATTATAATTTAAATTAAATATTTATTGATTATATTAATAAAACTTAATTCATGCATTTATATTAATTAAATTATAATTTAAAGTAAACAATTATTTTGATTATAATTATTCAATTTCCATTCATGCACTAATTAAATTATAATTAAATAAATTATAATTTAAATTACACATTTACCTCAATTATAATTATTTCAAATTATAATCACATATTAAGTTATAATTAAACAAATTATACTTCAGTTAAACATTTACTTTAATTATAATAATCAAATTATAATCACCTTTTATATTAATTAAATTATAATTTATAACTAATCAAATTACATCATGCATTTATTAAATTATAATTACACAAATTATAATTTAAATTAATCATACATCTATTAAATTATAATCATATTTTATAATTTAAATTAATCAATTTACATCATTATAATTAAACCTATTATTTAATAAATTATATTCGCATTCTGATACTCGCGTTGGGGCGCGCTTCATGTTCAAAATATGCGCCGGGGACCAGCCCGTCGGGCGCGCTCCCTAGTCTTCCAAAGCCTGCCGGGGCGGAACTCCTGCAGCAGACGCAGACCGTTCGCAAACAGTGTAGAGAAAAAGCCAAATTGGCTTAATTCTCTACATCGAGTTCCGAATTCAGCCAATAATTTGCATATACAACTATACAGAAACAAAGTATGAAGCTTCTAACATGTTATAATCACATTGAATCATCAAAACACCTAATTTAAAACAACCAATTTCATATTTTGAAGAAAAACCATTAATACGTGTTCTTGATGAAATTAAACAACCAATTTCATATTTTGATGATCATGAATTCCTCATGTTTATCATATATGCATAATTTAAACAATTTAAATTACCATACTAATCAATTATAACCACTTTATATACACAATATCACTTACATACATCAAATCATCATGTTCATAAAGAACTAAACTTTACAGAGAACTAAATTTCATACATAAAATACTAACTATAAGGGTTAGGAATTATACCCTTAAGTTTTAGTGATAAAGAAGATGAAAGTGATGATGAGGCTTCTAGTTTGATTTCTCACAAAACTTCTTCCTCCTCTTTCTTTCTTCTTCATTCTTCCTCCTTGAGTCTTTTCTCTCTAACTTTTTCTCTACTCTTTTTCTTGTTTTTTTCTAACACTGATTATCTTCTCTAACTCTAAGCTAACCTATATAATTCTATAGATATAATATACATATAACATATATACATAACATATAACTTATAATAAATTTATGTATATAATAAATTCCATCATAAATACATAGGTTACAATTCTTTTGAAAACCAAAAGCCTTAAGGCTTCGTTTGGTCAAAACGACATTATTTTTTTTAAAAGCAGGTTTTTAAATAGTTAAGGCCCCATTTGGAAAAACAGATTTAAAACAATGCAAGGGCCTTGTTTGGAAAAGCTGCTTTAAAAACTC